>MU213108.1:83459-106340 GCA_018584345.1 Thuja plicata | reverse complement strand
CAGAAAACTCCTGTTAGGAAGTAAAAACTGCGGTGGGGATGGCACCCACAAAACTTCACTATCTGCAGAATGGAAGGGAGCTGGTTAAGGCTTACAATTTGATCACTTCTGATGATCTACCTTGTTAAGAGTATTAAGGTGGAGACCTGTTAATATATACTCTATTAAGAGCTTTAGCAAATATGATTTAAGTGTGCACTTAGTAATGAGATTTACAATAGGACCGTTAAGCCCACCTTTCTTGAAAGGATTTCATTAGTGTAATACACTTGTTAGAATGAGTACAAAAGTTGACATGATTGTATGCAATCTACTATTGCTGATTTACAGATCCATTAAAGTATTTACAATAATAATACCACCTTGAGTGATTGATGAATACCTTTTCTTTGTCTATCGGTAGCCTCTATTCTGTTCTTGAAAACCGATTTGATTCTGTTTGTGTTTTTTTGCATGAATTCTCTGTCTAGTCTTTAGTTTCTCTTCGTGGCTACTATCTTCATTGAACAACTTATTTTCTCAATGGATTGAGCACCTATTTATACAAGTATTGACCTATCTTAGAATTCATGATTTACAATGTTAACTCTCAGATCCAAGGTTTACAACTTGACCTTAATCTTTAGTTTGCATGTTTCAAAATAGTAAAACTAATTAAAACAATAAAAATTACATTTCTTCCTCTGCACATAATGGATTTAAAAGAAAATCAAGAAGATATAAATACAACTTCAGTGATTTATCTGACATGAAAAGTCAGATCCACTTTTTTCGGTATGTAACTGACTATCGGTTCTTGGTTGTCAGTTTGAACTTGCAGTCTGTCGATGTTCCTTGACTAAACTAATTGTTGGGTTCCCTATATCTATCAATTTCCTCTCTTTGTTGTACTTTCAGGTAGCATTGTTTTTACTCGTTGGGTATCATTTACCTTTTTGTCATCGGGTAACACTTAACAGTGTTTGTCAGGTAACATTGGCATCAGACAGTGTTGTGCCCTGTCTGTCAGTGTAGAGTAAACCAATGGTGCAGATCATGTTTTTCTCTAAGTATACTAATGGAAAAATATAATGCCTTAAATCTCCCCCTTTGACATTAGTATCAAAAAGTGATATGTGCATAATACTGAAATTATTACACCATGTTTATATCCTTGTCATAATATGACTCCCCATTACTATGTGCATTGGTATAGTGTATGTATATGTACATGTATACTATCTATTCTCTGAGTGTACATTATTTCCCCTTTATTCCACTATACATATGATTTCCTCCTTTAACTGAGGTGATGTACATATCAAATTCCCCCTTTCTTTGATACCGATGACAAAAATGTACAACTTACAATATGCCAAAATTGTGACAAAAAATGTGTAACTTACAACGTGTCAAAGACATTAGAATGGGTAACTTTGATATCTTCCATTAGTTTCTCCCAATGTTCTCTCAACTGTTCTAGGGCCATGTGTTGCAGCTCTAGTCTGGCGTGCATATCATAAATGTTGTCTAGTACAAACATTTCAAGGGTGGCAATTTGAGTACTTGCCTATGTTATATTTTGTTGTAGGAGTGTAAGTGTTGGTAAGAGCTTAACTTGTAGCTCATTAACCTCATCTCTATATTTTATCTTCGCAAATTGAATGTCCTGTCTTTGTTTCCTAGCCTGTATGATCTGTTGATTGTGCAATTTAAGTGCTTCTTCAGTGGTGGCTAGATTTTGTGCACTGGACTAAAGATCAACATCTATCTTTTCTATCTTATCGGTATACTCCTTAGTGAGTTGATCTAAAGTGCACAATTTCTTGATTAAGGTAACAACTTCTGATAAAATTGGGTCAATTGTACTTATCAATTCAGATAGCTTGACCTTTTTCAATGCAACTTCTTGGCTTATCTTCTCTGCAAGCTTGAATTCATAATTTTGTTCAAGTCTCTCTTCCATTGTCTTCTCAGCATCGATATTTTGAGATGTTATTACATATGTGAGTGTGACCAGTTGATCAAGGATTGGAGTTTGTTGATCAATATTTATGTCTAGTACAATTTCTTGAAGTATATTTCTTGCTACTTCCAGTACCTTGGCCTCTTTTGCCGCTCTTTTCAGCTTGTCTTGAATGGCCTTTCTCTCACATAGCTTTGCATATTTTGTCAATGTTGTCAGATCCAATGTTCTTGGATCACAGACTAGAATCTCAATGGTTTCATCTAGAGTTACTGGATTTTTATTCTTTCCTTTCTTCTTCTTTGATATTTGAGGGGATGCAGATGTATGAACTACCATAGCTAGTTCAGATGTTCGCTCTGAATTGCTTGGGGAAGGTTTTGTCGATGATGCATCTTGTGTTTTCTACTCTATGGGCACCTGTCAGTTATGTGAAGACATCTGTTCATTAACCTTGGGTGTTTCTGTAGAATGTGCTCCAGTTTTCTTTTCAATCTCATCCTTCTTCCCTTCTTTACCTTTCTCTAAAGGCTTCTCCCCTGTTCCCTTTTGAGTGTTTTCTTTATTCTGATTAGTAGATGCATTCTTATGATCATTCGTTGCAGCTTGCTCTGCAGTAGTATCTGTTGTCTCTTTGGCTTCTTCATCACCCTTGTCTTTGGGTGTGCTTGTCTCTTTCTCATTTGATCCCTCATAGCCCTCTAGTACATTTATTTCCTTCATTAGGATAGGCATGTTACTTCGAGTTGCTGCTTGGGCTTTGTCATCATTGGTGTCCTGCTCATCAGTTAGTGCCTTGTCAGTAGTGACATCCTCATCCTTTTGTATATTTTGTGCAGGGACTTGCACAAGTGGGTGCAGGATTGATGTGTCCTGCATTTGTTCATCAGCAATGTCAACTATCCTTTCATCTGATGTCTTTAGTACTTGATGGCTTTTTTGATCCTTAAGTGTGATAAATATCACATCATATTTCTTCTTTGGATCATTGTCAGAATCATAATGAGTGATATCTTAGATATTATCATCCATGCCTGTATCTAAGTTAATAGACTCATCATCACTTTCTTGATTGCCTAGAGCAATATGCTGAGGACTTGCATTATCTGTCTCCTCCTCTCTGTGAGGTGTGTTTGTGAGAATTAATTTCTTCTAAACACTTGTTGAATTTGCCGGTAGATCCAGGAGATGTCTCCATTTGGTCTCTATCATTGAATCCAGTTCTATAAACTTGCTCTCTAGTACTTTGTAAGCCCTTACTTTGGCTACAAATTTACTTGAGTGTTTCTTTAGTACTTCTTGTATTTCTTCAAACTTGGATTTAGGAGGCATCAGTCTTACAAGAACTCTTTCTCTTGCTTCTCTTTCTATTTTCAAGGCATATGACCAATGTTGGTATATCCTTTTACCTAGCTCTTCAGGTATTTGATTTACAAATTTAGCAGGGGCATACTTGTTTTTAATCATTGATTTTATTACTACTTCCTGTATTTTATTTTGATCCTCTGGATTCAGTGTATCCCACTTCCTGATCCTTTTATCAGTCACTGTGCCATGGGTAGCAATTGATTTGGAAGCTTCATCTACCATTTGGTTTCTGAAGTTCTTCTTTACTACATATGGTTCATCATCTTTGGTGTTGTCCAAGTCATCCTGTGTCTTGACAAACCTTTTTCTCTTCTTTGGTGGCGTGGTTTTGAAAGGTTGTTGTCTTGTTCTTTTTGCTGGCTGCTTCCTTATATAGGTCCTTACTTGACCTTTCTTAAGTGGTGTGGTATCGGTCGCAGTAGTCTGACTTCTTGTTCTTTGCTTCTTTGCAGGAGGTGGAGATGGAGGTGCATCAGATTCAGTAGCCTTTGTATCTAATTTCCTTTCTTCTAGTTCTTCACCGATGTTTCCCTATTCATCAGTTTCCTCTTGTTGATCCTGCTCTTCCTCTTCAGTAATTGATAAATCTTCTTGAGATTATTAACCATTTTATCTTTCTTATTTATAGTCTTCTTGACTTCTAGGCCATGTTTTATCTTACATTTGGCCTCCTCATATGTACCAAACCTTGGTTGTTTCTTATGAATCGGCTCATTGAGCAGTGCCTCAATTGCACTTGTAGCTAGATCAATATAGATCTCATAGTCTAATGGTGATAACCAAGCTATTCTTGGTACAACCAGTTTGATATCTGTGAAGTCTGTGTCTGCCATGAAACATATCTCATCTTTGTGCTTTTCAACCAGTTGCTCAGGAATCCTGGTTCTTTCCATCATCTTTTCCTTGAACTCAAGGAAGTATGCAGACATGACAGACTCAAAGTTGTCTCCTAGTGACTTAATCAGTCAACTAATCTATTGGGTTATCAATTTGGTAGAGTCCCATACAACTTTGCATACTGAAGGAAAATATTCTTGAATGTAGAAAAATGTACACATAATAAGTGATCCAAACTTACATGTGTTGCTCTTTGCAGACCTGATTTTGATCATATTCTCATCAAGTTGTTTCAATAAGATCTCACATAGATCCATCTAAATTCCTTTCATTACAATCTTGTAAGCAGTGCTTACTGCTATTGTAGAAATGTTGTTCATTCTGCTAGCCTGAAATTTTTTTTAACCAATAACACATGCACCAAACT
Organism: Thuja plicata; assembly: GCA_018584345.1. Lineage (NCBI taxonomy): Eukaryota > Viridiplantae > Streptophyta > Pinopsida > Cupressales > Cupressaceae > Thuja > Thuja plicata. Next base: position 101,763 of record MU213108.1, on the reverse strand, counting down.
TTAACTCTTCATCGGTGATTGTGTTTACTTTGAGACCTCTGTTGTCTCCTTCTGTATTGGTGAGTTTTGTAACTTCTTTCATGGATGGATGTTTGTATGCCCTAGGCTTGTCGGTTATCGGATAACCAATGACAACATGAAGAACATCCTTTGTTATTTTCTTGGGTTGGTCTAGCCATAGTTTGTTGTCATGCATCCTGCTCAAGACTATCCTAATCCATTGTGTCTTGAATTCCCTTGGGAAATGTAGGGCATTGGTTAACCCTTTGATATCCAAGTGTTTGTGTTCTTCTTAGAGTTTTCCCTCGGCATCACATAGCTTCTTAAAAGCTTCATCCATTTCTAGATCACCTATCTCTGCGATCTTGCAGTGAATATAAGACCTAACATCTTCTATGAGCAAAACCCTAGGTGAAATTTTTGAAAATATGCCATTTTCATCGGGTTTCGATGCAATCTCTGGATAGATCTTGTATTTAGGTTCTACACATGTGCTTTTCTTGATTAGTTTCACCACAATCTTCTTTTCACTCTTCAACTTAGCAGTTCTTGATGTAGTTGCCATTGTTTTCCAAGTATTTAGGGTTTTCTTGAAATTAGGGCTTTTCTTGACAAAACAGTAACAAAATTCTTTCGGTGTCTTTGGTACTTACTTCCATTCACAATGGTGACGAGGAATCTATACTTTGTGTGCTGAATTGATCTGTAGACACTTCTTCTTTTTGCTCTTGAATCGCTTTGATGTAGCTAGATGCTTTCTCTTAAAATTGTGGGTGAAAATGAAGTTGTCCCATCGACTATTTATAGAATTTTTGACATAAGTCTTTGCAATAAATGCTCAACAATGCGTCAGGATGTGAAGATGAGTTTCATCAAGAGGATATTTCAAATCATCATCAATGAAGACATGATGCTTTGGTTAGTTGTTAACCATTTTGATTTTACCGACGGATATCGGTATTCTATCACGACCACTTCTGAACTTTGCTTTCTAACCGAGGGTCATCGGGTTACACTGGCAGTTTACCATTTTTACTAGTTGACCAACAATTTTTGGTAAGTGTGAATAACTCATTATTATGTTCACCGATGATTTTTAGTAAGTGTTTACCAACGGTGTTGCATTCTTAAATTGGTAACAAGTACAGTAGTATGCATCTTTGATTCATGCAGATTTGGACTATCTATCAATTTATATAATGGAACTGATGCAAAATATAACTTGGTATAGTGCAGTTCCATACTTACTTATTCAACTCAAGTGGGGTTAGTGGTGTCACCAGATCCATTGGATGGGGTGTCACCATTTGCATTACCTGGTCCAGCTTCATCATTGCTTGAAGCTTTTATCCACATTTTGTCTCTTGCCCTCCGAATATCTTCAATGGTGTTACCATTGGGATATGTGCTTGTTTCTATCAATCTGTCTTTGCAATCTTTCTTGAGATGACCAACTTTGTGACAGTGTAAGCATGCCATTCCAGGGTTTGACCAACCTCTAGATCTTTTGGTCCATGCTTTCATGCAGTTTGCAGCAATGTGACCATATTTGCCACATGTTTTACAGTTTGTCCAAGTGTTGTAATCCCATACATATTGATTACCGATTCTTTGTGGTTGATAAGGAACTTTTTTACCTTTTGGCTTCCATGCTTGCCTTTTCTTTTTCCAGTATTCCTCAGACGTGTGCCCATTCATCTTGCATGTAGAACAATATTTGTCCATGTAGGTTTCCTTCTTTGGCTTTTCTATCTTGTTCTTGCATTCATAATCCTTATGTCCTGTCTTGTTACATTTATAACAGAATCCTATGAATGAAGATGTAGATGTAGATTTAGGAGTACCTTTCATTTTACCTCTACATGTATTTGATGTGTGCCCTTGCTTTCCACAGTGCTTGCATGTTTTCTTTCTTGGTCTTGGATTTTTGTAGACATTCTTTGGATTTGATGATTCTCCATTTTCGGTAAAGCCTATACCGTTGTTGTTGATGACTCTTCGTTATCCTTCAAGAAAGTCATCCATTCTTTTATTGCTTTCTTCAGCCTTTCGAATAATCTCATTATGTTGTTTTTGAATTCTAACCTCATGCTTTAGCTTTTCATTTTCTTCTCTTAGTTCACCGATAATCTGTATTCTCTCAATGAGTTCCACATTTATTTTGTTTGCTTCTTGACTCGTAAGGATAATCTGATTTGTGAGATCATGGTGATGCTCAGCATGTCTTTGAATTTCCATTTCCTTTTCCTGTAGTTTCTCTGAAATCTTCCTTCTATCATCAATAGCAAGTGTTCTCTCTATTTCAACTTGTCTGGCAGAACTCATCACATAAATCATTCTTACCATCTGGGTCTCTTGACCTATTTGCAACATCTTTATTTGTTCTGTCAGATGTTGATTGATCTCTTTTAGATTTGTGATGTTCTCTTCTAATGTATCTGATACATTACTTGCATTTGATCCTGAAGATTTAAAGAAATCTGGAATTTCTTCTTCCTGGTAGTCTTTTTCATTGTTCCTAGTAGCCATACCTTTTCTTTCATCCAATAGCTCTCTCATCTTGACTCTTGCTTCTTTATACTGTTCATAGAACATCTATATCTCAAGATTTTTGTTTTCAATATTCTTATCAAGTTTGTACTTCTCCATTGTATGATATTTTCTCTTAGGCCTTTAAGCGTTTCAAGAAGATACTTAGCTCTGGTACCAATTGTTGGACTTAATGGGAAGTAGTACTGAGAGGGGAGGGGTGAATAAGTACCTCTAAAACTTTTAACACTTTACTCAATTTATCATTAATGGTCATTCAATTCTGATTTACCAACCATTACTATTATTCTTTCTTATGCATCTATTGTTTAATTCAAAATCTTTACAATCATCCATAGAAACATTCATGAAATTGACAAACACATAACACAAGATATGGTATCATAGAAAACTCCTGTTAGGAAGAAAAAACTGCGGTAGGGATGGCACCCATGAAAATTCACTATGTGTAGAATGGAAGGGAGTCGGTTAAGGCTTACAATTTGATCACTTCTGATGATCTACCATGTTAAGAGTATTAAGGTGGAGACCTGTTAAGATATACTCTATTAAGAACTTTATCAACACTAATTTAAGTGTGCACTCAGTAATGAGATTTACAATAGGACGGTTAAGCCCACCTTTCTTGAAAGGATCTCATTAGTGTACTACACTTGTTAGAATGAGTATAAATGTTGACTTGAGTGTATGCAATCTAATATTGTTGATTTACAGATCCATTAAAGTATTTACAATAATAATATCACCTTGAGTGATTTATGAATACCTTTTCTCTGTCTATTGGTAGCCTGTGTTCTATTCTTGAAAACTGATTTGGTTCTGTTTGTGTTCTTCTGCATGAATTCTCTGTCTGGTCTTTAGTTTCTCTTCGTGGCTACTATCTTCATTGAACAACTTATTTTCTCAATGGATTGAGCACCTATTTATACAAGTATTGACCTATCTTGGAATTCATGATTTACAATGTTAACTCTCAGATCCAAGGTTTACAACTTGACCTATATATTTAGTTTGCATGTTTTAAAACAGTAAAACTAATTAAAATAATAAAGATTACATTGCTTTCTCTGCACATAATAGATTTAAAAGCAAATCAAGAAGTTATAAATACAACTTCCACGATTTATCTGACATGCAAAGTCAGATCCACTTTTTGTGGGATGTAACTAATTGTCGGTTCTTGGTTGTCAGTTTGAACTTGCAGTCTGTCGGCTTTCCTTGACTGAACTAATAGTCAGGTTCCTTGTATCTTTCAGGTTCCTCTCTTTGTTGTACTGTCGGGTAGCACTGTTGTTACTCGTCGGGTATCATTTATGTTTTTGTCATCAGGTAACACTTAACAATGTTTGTCGGGTAACATTGGCATCAGATAATGCTATGCCCTGTCTGTTGGTGTAGAGTAAACCGATGGTGCAGATCATGTTTTTCTCTAAGTATACTAATGGAAAAATATAATGCCTTCAAGTTTATCTTAAGGGGGGGTGTTAGAGTAATAAAGCGATTCCACTTATTAATTGAATTACATTGATTTAATTATTAAGTCACTTATTATCTCTATTTCACTTAAGCTAAACTTTAGGCTTATAATAATTTATTCTTTTATTAATTATTATTATGAAACCTAGATTTTCCCCTTTAGGTTTTCGATCACCTTCATAAGGTTTTATCTCTTTGTATTTTGCATTCCCTATCTGAATGAATATTTTGTTTTTTCAGAACTTTTTTTGTCTCCAAGCTTTGCTTTTATAATAGGTTATTTTGCTAGCAGATGATCTTGGCTTATGAATTCTTTGAATTCTAACATCTTTGACATGTTCACTATGGTTGTATTATCACAATGTATAACCACTCGATCTCCAAAGGTTATCCTAATGTCCTTTAGCATTTATTTCATCCAAACAACTTGTGTGCAATTTATAGCAACAACTAGATATTCTGATTTAGCATTAGATTGAGCTATACAATCCTGCTTCTTAATTAACCATGAAACCAACCTTTTTCTAGGAAAAATGCTCCACCACTGGTGCTTTTTCTGTCATTAACACTTCCCGCCCAATCAACATTAGTATAGAGATGTAATGTAAAATCATCAGATCTTTCATACCATAATCTGTATTCCAATGTTCCTTTAAGATATCTAAATATCCTCTTAAATGCAGCAAGGTGAGTCTCCTTAGGATCAACTTGAAAACTTGCAACAATTCCAACTGCACTAGCTATATATAATCTAGTAGGAGTTACGTATTGCAAACCTCCAATCATGGATCTGTATTTTGTCTGAAAGATGCTTTGAGATTCATCAGTAATAGTAAGCTTTCATCTAGTAACCATGGGTGTTCCAAAAGGTTTACAATCTTCCATCCCAAACTTCTTTAGCAACTACTTAAGATACTTGGTTTGAGAAATAAAAATTCCATATTTATTTTGAGTAATTTACAAACCAAGGAAGAACTTAATTTCACCAATCATAGATATTTCAAATTCACATTTCATTTTTTTAGCAAATTTCTTGCTCATTTCATCATTGCCTCCAAAAATAATGTCATCCACAAATACCTCAATAATCAAGATTCCATCTTCATTAGTTCTTAAGTACAAATTACTATTTGCACTACCTATTCTGAAACCAAGAAGTAATAAATACCTGTCTAATCGAGCATACCAAGCTCTAGGAGCTTGTTTTAGACCAAACAATGCCTTCTTCAATCTGCAAACCATATCTCTGTCATCTATCAAAGAACAACCACTAGGTTTCTCAATGCAGACATCTTCTTCTAGATCACTATTCATAAATGCAAACTTCGCATCCATCTGATATACTTTAAAGTGTTTATGTGTTGGATAAGCAAGGAACAATCTCATTGCTTCTAATCTAGCAACAGGGGAAATTTTTTCTTCAAAATATATTCCTTCATGTTGTGAATAGCCTTTATAAACCAATCTAGCCTTATTCCTTACAACCATGTCTTCTTCATTCATTTTGTTTCTGGAAATCCATTTAGTAAAAATCACATTCTTACCCTTAGGTCTAGGAACTAATTCCCAAGTATTTTTTTCCTCTATGTGTTCCAATTCTTCCTGCATTGCCTAAATCCAAGATTCATCTTTACATGCTTCATCAGTAGTCTTATGTTCTACTTGTGAAATCAAATAAAGTTCATTCCTAAGCTTTGATTTTGTCATCATGCTCAAGCACATCTCAATTTCATTGTCAATCTCATAATTTTTATTTTCTCCTTATCTAGCAATAATCTCCCTATTTTCTAAAATCTAATCACAGTCATATATTCTTTCTTGAATTTGAAACCTTTCATTAATCTTCACATTTGCACTTTCAACTATTTTCCTCAGTCTTAAATTGAAACATCTATAAGCTTTACTTTTTGTAGAACATCGAAGGAAAATTCCTTCATCACTTCTAGCATGAAACTTTCCTATCTCATCATCCCTTTTGATGTAACACTTGTTACCAAATAGTCTAAAATATTTCACAGTGGGAGTATGATTAAACCAAAGTTGATAAGGTGTCTTATTCATACCTTCTCTAATATGTACTTGATTCAAAGTGTAGACTGTAGTACTGTCTGCCTCTCTTCAATGCATATGTGGAACATTTCCTTCAAGTAACATAGTCTTGGTAGCATCTAATATAGTCATGTTTCTTCCATCTGCAATCCCATTCTGTTGTGGTGTATTAGGAGCATATGTCTGTCTATATATCCCATGCTCTTCGCAGTAAGCATTGAACATATCAAATGTAAATTCTCCACCTCTTTTTGACCTCAAACATTTTATCTTCAAACCAGATTCATTCTCAACTTTTGCTTTGAAAATCTTGAACTTATCAATTGCTTCAAATTTCTCTTTAAGAAATGCAACCCACATCATCCTAGAATAGTCATCAACAAAGAGTATAAAGTACCTTTCACTATAGTAAGATCTTGTTCTTGTAGGACCAAAAAGATTTATATGTACCAGATCCAACTTCTCTTTCACGGTAAATGATTTTCTCTTAAAGTTCTCTTAGTTTGTTTTCCCATTACACACTCTCTACACATAGTGTCAGCAGGCTTCATAATTTTTGGCAAATCTCTGATTGCACTAATGTTATTTTTCTTTACAATATTATCAATATTTATGAGACAAAACCTTCTATGTCATAACCAACTGTCATCCACCTTCACAAAAAAAGGTTTCCTCAGTATTATTCAACTCAAACAGATTACCTCTTTATTTAGTACCTGATGCGATCAGGTTTCCAGACTAACATCTGATAGTACATTTTCCATTCATGAACAGTAAGTTATATCTCTTGTCTACAAGTTTTCCAACATTCAACAAATTTTTCTTAAGTCCATCAACAAGTAAGACATCATCAGTGTTAGTCTTTCCATCAAGAGATATTGAACCTACTCCAATGATCAACTTAGGAGTGTTATCTCCAAATTTGACTACACCACCATCATATTTACTCAATTTAACAAATTTATCTTTATCACTAGTCATATGATGTGAACATCCACTATCAATGATCCATTCTGATTTCTTTTCAACATGTGATACTAAGGCTTAATTTTTGGTCTTATTAGTATGATCTCATACCTAAACCAACAACTTTAGAGGGAAAATTAGAATGGGATATCATTAGAGATCACATAGTAGGAATTATATTGTCTAGTGTTTATCATGATACTGTGTTGGCTATATCAGACATTAATTTTTCTCACCCACTTTGGACACATCTTTAGGAAATCTATGGAGAACCTAATCTCTCTCCATTCATAGATGATCCTGCTTCAGATTGTCTCTTACCCATTGCTTGGAGAGAGAATACACCCTTTGATCATGATACTTAAGAGTATCTTGAGTATTTAGACATCCTTATATCTTTCAATGGATCAGAGGCTTGTCTCACAGTTCCTACTCTTCAGACTGAGACTTCTCCAACATTTCTTGTTGTTCCTGATTCAGTGCAACAGGGCATCATTCACCAAACATAGCTACTTTGGACTCTTATCTTGCAGACATCACCTTCCTATTTGTTGAGTCTTATATTTCAGATTTGGAGGATTATTTTGAGGACATTCATCTCCTCTACCTTGACAGTCTTGTTATCACTATTTGCCCACCATTATTAGTGCATTCAACAGTTGCATTTAAGGATTCTCCACACTAGTTTGGGTTTGGCATCATTTGTTTGAGTTTAGATAGAGAGATTCTTCAGCATCCAATCATGACACACATCTTGAGTCAGATTGGTTCATCACTCTTCACAGGGTTTCTTCGACATCGTCCTTTGGATCCATTTCTTCCCAAGGGGAGGAATATCATTTGTCACTTCAGGATCTCCTTTTGGATTCCACGTCAGGCATCTACCATTGTGACAGAAGTTTCTTTATTCTGGGGGGGCTTTGGTGTCTCATCCCTCTCTCATGGGGGCTGGTTGTACTTATGGTCTTGAGAGAGTCTCTTGAGCCATTTCTTTTTCTGAATTTTTATATCTCTTTTTGGATAGGGGTTTTTCCCACTAGGTTTTATCCTTCATCTCTAGTTTACAGAGATTTCATTGTATTGGGTACCTGACCAGACCTTGTTGTCGGGACCCATTTCCTACTTTCATAGTTGTGCTAGGTTAGCTTTCCCCCCAGCTTAGCTTAAGGGGGGGGGGGGGGGGGGNTTAGGGGGGGGGGGGGGGGGTGTTAGAGTAATCACTTATTAATTAAATCATGGTTATTTAATTAGTTAAGTTATTTTATTACTCTTTAGTGCTTAAGCTTTCTCTTAGGTGCATTCATAATTAATTATTAATGCGCAACCTAGCTTTTTTAGTTTTTAGGGTTTTGTTCACATTTATAGGTTGAACCTTGTAATTTCTTTTTTCATAACTTGTAATATATCTTTGCTCTCACATTTTGAGTACTTTCTGAGTTCTATTTTTTCCTCCTTTCAACTTCTCTCCTGTAATAGGTTATTTGCATGTAGGTTTTCTTCAGGTTCTATGAATTTGTCTTTCTTAAATCCTACATTTCCCATTGGGTTTTCTCCTCTTTACAAAGATTTTTCTTGTACTTGGGTACCTGATCAGGCCTTGTTGTCGGGACCCATTTCCTACTTTCAGTAGTTGTTTCTAGGTTTTTAGCTTCTCCCTAAGTTTTGTTGGACTTAATGGGAAGTAGTACTGAGAGGGGAGGGGTGAATCAGTACCTCTAAAACTTTTAACACTTTACTTAATTTATCATTAATAATCATTCAAGTCTAATTTACCAACCATTACTATTATTCTTTCTTATGCATCTATTGTTTGTTCACAATCTTTACAATCATCCATATAAACATTCATGAAATTGACAAATACATAACACAAGATATGGTATTGCAGAAAACTCCTATTAGGAAGTAAAAACTACGGTGGGGATGGCACCAACAAAACTTCACTATCTGCAGAATGGAAGGGAACCAGTTAAGGCTTACAATTTGATCACTTCTGATGATCTACCCTGTTAAGAGTATTAAGGTGGAGACCTGTTAAGATATACTCTTTTAAGAGCTTTAGCAACACTAATTTAAGTGTGCACTCAGTAATGAGATTTACAATAGGATGCTTAAGCCCACCTTTCTTGAAAGGATTTCATTAGTGTACTACACTTGTTAGAATGAGTACAAAAGTTGACATGATTGTATGCAATCTACTATTGCTGATTTACAGATCCATTAAAGTCTTTACAATAATAATACCACCTTGAGTGATTGATGAATAGCTTTTCTCTATCTGTCGGTAGCCTCTGTCCTGTTCTTGAAAACCGATTTGATTTTGTTTGTGTTTTTTTGCATGAATTCTCTATCTGGTCTTTAGTTGCTCTTCGTGGCTACTATCTTCATTGAACAACTTATTTTCTCAATGGATTGAGCACCTATTTATACAAGTATTGACCTATCTTGGAATTCATGATTTACAATGTTAACTCTCAGATCCAAGGTTTACAACTTGACCTTAATCTTTAGTTTGCATGTTTTAAAATAGTAAAACTAATTAAAACAATAAAGATTACATTGCTTCCTCCACACATAATGGATTTAAAAGCAAATCAAGAAGTTATAAATACAACTTCAGTGATTTATCTGACGTGAAAAGTTAGATCCACTTTTTGCGGGATGTAACTGGCTGTCGGTTCTTGGTTGTCGGTTTGAACTTGCAGCCTGTCGATATTCCCTGACTAAACTAATTATCGGGTTTCCTATATCTGTCGGGTTCCTCTCTTTGTTGTACTATCGGGTAGCACTGTTGTTACTTGTCGGGTATTGTTTACCTTTTTGTCATCGGGTAACACTTAATAGTGTTTGTCAGGTAACATTGGAATCAGATAGTGTTGTGCCCTGTCTGTCGGTGTAGAGTAAACCAATGGTGCAGATCATGTTTTTCTCTAAGTATACTAATGGAAAAATATAATGCCTTCAATCTCCCCCTTTGACATTAGTATCAAAAAGTGATATGTGCATAATACTGAAATTATTACACCATGTTTATATCCTTGTCATAATATGACTCCCCATTATTGTGTGCATCGGTATAGTGTATCTATATGTACATGTATACTATCTATTCTTTGAGTGTACATTATTTCCCCTTTATTCCACTATACATATGATTTCCTCCTTTAACTGAGGTGATGTACATATCAAATTCCCCCTTTCTTTGATACTGATGACAAAAACGTACAACTTACAATATGCAAAAATTGTGACAAAAAATGTGTAACTTACAACATGTCAAAGACATTAGAGTGGGTAACTTTGATATCTTCCATTAGTTTCTCCCAATGTTCTCTCAACTGTTCTAGGGCCATGTGTTTCAGCTCTAGTCTGGCATGCATATCATAAATGTTGTCTAGTACAGACATTTCAGGGGTGGCAATTAGAGTACTTTCCTATGTTATATTTTGTTGCAGGAGTGTAAGTGTTGGTAAGATCTTAACTTGTAGCTCATTGACCTCATCTTTGTATTTTATCTCCGCAAACTGAATGTCTTGTCTTTATTTCCTAGCCTGTATGATCTGTTGATTGTGCAATTTAAGTGCTTCTTCGGTGGTGGTTAGATTTTGTGCACTGGACTGAAGATCAACATCTATCTTTGGTATCTTGTTAGTATACTCCTTAGTGATTTTATCTAAAGTGCACAATTTCTTGATTAAGGTAACAACTTCTAAAGTGCCTCTTTTGCCGCTCTTTTTAGCTTGTCTTGAATGGCCTTTCTCTCACATAGCTTTGCATATTTTGTCAATGTTGTCAGATCCAATGTTCTTGGATCACGGACTGGAATCTCAATGATTTCATCCAGAGTTACTGAATTTTTATTCTTTCCTTTCTTCTTCTTTGAGATTTGAGGGGATACAGATGTATGAACTACCATAGCTAGTTCATGAGTTTGCTCTAAATTGCTTGGGGAAGGTTTTGTTGATGATGCATCTTGTGTTTTCTACTCTATGGGCACCTGTCGGTTATGTGAAGATGTCTCTTCATTAACCTTGGGTGTTTCAGCAGAATGTGCTCCGGTTTTCTTTTCAATCTCATCCTTCTTCCCTTCTTTACCTTTCTCTAAAGGCTTGTCCCCTGTTCCCTTTTGAGTGTTTTCTTTATTCTAATTAGTAGATGCATTCTTCTGATCATCCATTGCAGCTTGCTCTGTAGTAGTATCTATTGTCTCTTTGGCTTCTTCATCACCCTTGTATTTGGGTGTGCTTGTCTCTTTCTCATTTGATCCCTCATTGCCCTCTAGTATGTTTATTGCCTTCATTAGTATAGGCATGTTACTTTGAGTTGCTGCTTAGGCTTTCTCATCATTGGTTTCTTGCTCGTCAGTTAGTACCTTGTCAGTAGTGACATCCTCATCCTTTTGTATATTTTGTGTAGGGTCTTGCACAAGTGGGTGCAGGATTGATGTGTCCTGCATTTTTTCATCACCAATGTCAACTATCTTGTCATCTGATGTCTTTAGTACTTGATGGCTTTTTTGATCCTTAAGTGTGATAAATATCACATCATCTTTCTTCTTTGGATCATTGTCAGAATCATAATGAGTGATATCTTGGATATTATCATCCATGCCTGTATCTAAGTTAATAGGCTCATCATCACTTTCTTGATTGTCTAGAGCAATATGCTGAGGACTTGCATTATCTGTCTCCTCCTCTCTGTGAGGTGTATTTGTGAGAAGTAATTGCTTCTCAACACTTGTTGACTCTGCCGGTAGATCAAGGAGATGTCTCCATTTGGTCTCTACCATTGAATCTAGTTCTATAAACTTGCTCTCTAGTACTTTGTAAGCCCTTATTTTGGCTACAAATTTACTTGAGTGTTTCTTTAGTACTTCTTGTATTTTTTCAAACTTGGATTCAGGAGGCATTATTCTTACAAGAACTCTTTCTCTTGCTTCTCTTTATGTTTTCAAGGCATATGACCACTGTTGGTATATCCTTTTACCTAGCTCTTCAGGTATTTGATTTACAAATTCAGCAGGGGCATACTTGTTTTTAATCATTGATTTTATTACTACTTCCTGTATTTTATTTTGATCTTCTGGATTTAGTGTATCCCACTTCCTGATCTTTTTATCAGTCATTGTGCCATGGGTAGCAATTGATTTGGCATATTCATCTACCATTTAGTTTCTAAAGTTCTTCTTTACTACATCTGGTTCATCATCTTTGGTGTCGTCCAACTCAGCCTGTGTCCTGACAAATTTTTTTCTCTTCTTTGGTGGTGTGGTTTTGACAGGTTGTTGTCTTGTTCTTTTTGCTGGCTACTTCCTTATATAGGTCCTTACTTGACTTTTCTTAAGTGGTGTGGTATCGGTTGCAGTATTCTGACTTCTTGTTCTTTGCTTCTTTGCCGGAGGTGGAGATGGAGGTGCACCAGATTCAGTAGCCTCTGTATCTGATTTCCTTTCTTCTAGTTCTTCAACGATGTTGCCATGTTCATCAGTTTCCTCTTGTTGATCCTGCTCTTCCTCTTTAGTAACGGATAAAATCTTCTTGAGATTCTTAACCATTTTATATTTCTTGTTTATAGTCTTCTTGACTTCTAGGCCATGTTTTATCTTAGATTTGGCCTCCTCATATGTACAAAACCTTGGTTGTTTCTTATCAATGGGCTCATTGAGAAGTGCCTCAATTGCACTTGTAGCTAGATCAATATTGATCTCATAGTCTAATGGTGATAACCAAGCTGTTCTTGGTATAATTAGTTTGATATGTGTGAAGTCTATGTCTGCCATGAAACATATCTCATCTTTGTGCTTTTCAACCAGTTGCTCAGGAATCCTGGTTCTTTCCATCATCTTTTCCTTGAACTCAAGGAAGTATGCAGACATGAAGGACTCAAAGTTGTCTCCTAGTGACTTAATCAGTCCACTAATCTGTTGGGTTATCGGTTTGGTAGAGTCACATACAACTTTTCCTACTGAAGGAAAGTATTCTTCAATGTAGAAAAATGTACACATAATAAGTGATCCAAACTTACATGTGTTGCTCTTTGCAGACCTGATTTTGATCATATTCTCATCAAGTTGTTTCAATAGGATCTTAGATAGATCCATCTAAATTACTTTCGTTACAATCTTGTAAGCAGTGCTTACTGTTGTTGTAGAAATGTTGTTCATTCTGCTAGCCTGAAAATTTTTGTAACCAATAACACATGCACCAAACTTTAACTCTTCATCGGTGATTGTGTTTACTTTGAGACCTCTGTTGTCTCCTTCTGCATTGGTGTGTTTTGTAACTTCTTTCATGGATGGATGTTTGTGTGCCCTAGGCTTTTCGATTATCGGATAACTAGTGACAACATGAAGAACATCCTTTGTTATTTTCTTGGGTTGGTCTAGCCATGGTTTGTTGTCATGCATCCTACTCAAGACTATCCTAATCAATTATGTCTTGAATTCCCTCGGGAAATGTAGGGCATTGGTTAACCCTTTGACCTCCAAGTGTTTGTGTTCTTCTTACAAATTTTCCTCGGCATCACATAGCTTCTTAAAAGCTTCATCCATTTCTAGATCACCTATCTCTGCGATCTTGCAGTGAATATAAGACCTAACGTCTTCTATGAGCAAAACCCTAGGTGGAATTTTTGAAAATATGCCATTTTCATCGGGTTTCGATGCAATCTTTGGATATATCTTGTATTTAGGTTCTACACATGTGATGTTCTTGATAAGTTTCACCACATTCTTCTTTTCACTCTTCAACTTAGCAATTCTTGATGTAGTTGCCATTGTTTTCCAAGTATTTAGGGTTTTCTTGAAATTAGGGCTTTTCTTGACAAAACAGTAACAAAATTCTTTCAGTGTCTTTGGTACCTACTTTGATTCACAATGGTGATGAGGAATCTATACTTTGTGTGCTAAATTGATCTATAGATGCTTCTTCTTTCTACTCTTGAATCAATTTGATGTAGCTTTGCTTTCTCTTTAAATCGTGGGTGAAAATGAAGTTGTCCCATCGACTATTTATAGAATTTTTGACCTAAGTCTTTGCAATAAATGCTCAACAACTCATCGGGACGTGAAGACAAGTTTCATCGAGAGGATATTTCAAATCATAATCGATGAAGACATGATGCTTTGGCTAGTTGTTAACCATTTTGATTTTACCGATGGATATCGGTATTCTGTCACGATAACTTTTGAACTTTGCTTTCTTACCGACGGTCGTCGGGTTACACTGGCAGTTTACCATTTTTACTAGTTGACCAACAATTTATGGTAAGTGTGAATAACTCATTATTGTGTTCACCGATGATTTTTGGTAAGTGTTTACCAACGGTGTTGCATTCTTAAATTGGTAACAAGTACAGTAGTATGCATCTTCGGTTCATGCAGATTTTGAGTATCTATAAATTTATATAATGGAACTGATGCAAAATATAACTTGGTATAGTGCAGTTCCATACTTACTTGTTCAGCTTAAGTGGGTTTGGTGGTGTCACCAGATCCATTGGATGTGGTGTCACCATTTGCATTGCTTGGTCCAGCTTCATCATTGCTTGAAGCTTTTATCCACATTTTGTCTCTTGCCCTCCGGATATCTTCAATGGTGTTACCATTGGGATATGTGCTTGTTTTTGTCAATATGTCTTTGCAATCTTTCTTGAGATGACCAACTTTGTGACAGTGTAAGCATGCCATTCCAGGGTTTTACTAGCCTCTAGATCTTTTGGTCCATGTTGTGATGCAATTTGCAGCAATGTGACCATATTTGCCACATGCTGTACAGTTTTTTCCAAGTGTTCTAATCCCATACATATTGATTACTGATTCTTTGTGGGTGATAAGAAACTTCTTTACCTTTTGGCTTCCATGCTTGCCTTTTCTTTTTCCAGTTTTCTTCATATGTGTGCCCATTCATCTTGCATGTAGGACAATATTTGTCCACGTAGGTTTCCTGCTTTGGCTTTTCTATCTTGTTCTTGCATTCATAAGCCTTATGTCCTTTCTTGTTACATTTATAACAAAATCCTATGAATGAAGATGTAGATGTAGATTTAGGAGTACCTTTCATTTTACCTCTACATGTATTTGATGTGTGCCCTTGCTTTCCACAGTGCTTGCATGTTTTCTTTCTTGGTCTTGGATTTTTGTAGACATTCTTTGGATTTGATGATTCTCCATTTTTGGTAAAGCCTATACCGCTGTTGTTGATGACTCTTTGTTGTCCTTCAAGAAAGTCATCCATTCTTTTATTGCTTTCTCCAGCCTTCCTGATAATCTTATTATGCTGTTGCTGAATTCGAACCTCATGCTTTAGCTTTTCATTTTCTTCTCTTAGTTCACCGATAATCTGTATTCTCTTAATGAGTTCCACATTTATTCTGTTTGCTTCTTGAATCATAAGGATAATCTGATTTGTGAGATCATGGTGATGCTCAACATGTCTTTGAATTTCCATTTCCTTTTCCTATAGTTTCTTTGAAATATTCCTTCTATCATCAATAGCAAGTGTTCTTTTTGTTTTAGCTTGTCTGGTAGAACTCATCACATAAATCATTCTTACCATCTGGGTCTCTTAACTGATTTGCAACATCTTTATTTGCTCTGTCAGATGTGGATTGATCTCTTTTAGATTTGTGATGTTCTCTTCTGATGTATCTGATACATTACTTGCATTTGATCCTGAAGATTTAAAGAAATCTGAAATTTCTTCTTCCTGGTAGTCTTTTTCATTGTTCCTGGTAGCCATACTTTTTCTTTCATCCAACAGCTCTCTCATCTTGGTTCTTGCTTCTTTATACTATTCATAGAACATCTGTATCTCAAAATTTTTGTTTTCAATATTCTTATCAAGTTTGTACTTCTCCATTGTATGGTCTTTTCTCTTAAGCCTTTAAGCATTTCAAGAAAATACTTAGCTCTGGTACCAATTGTTGGACTTAATGGGAAGTAGTACTGAGAGGGGAGGGGTGAATCAGTACCTCTAAAACTTTTAACACTTTACTCAATTTATCATTAATGATCATTCAATTTTGATTTACCAACCATTACTGTTATTCTTTCTTATGCATCTATTGTTTGTTCACAATCTTTACAATCATCCATAGAAACATTCATGAAATTGACAAACACGTAAAACAAGATATGGTATCGTAGAAAACTCCTGTTAGAAAGTAAAAATTGCGGTGGGTATGGCACACATAAAAATTCACTATCTGTAGAATGGAAGGGAGCTGGTTAAGGCTTACAATTTGATCACTTATGATGATCTACCCTGTTAAGAGTATTAAGGTGGAGACTTGTTAAGATATACTCTATTAAGAGCTTTAGCAACACTGATTTAAGTGTGCACTCAGTAATGAGATTTACAATAGGACGGTTAAGCCCACCTTTCTTGAAAGGATTTCATTAGTGTACTACACTTGTTAGAATGAGTATAAATGTTGACCTCACTGTATGCAATCTACTATTGTTGACTTACAGATCCATTAAAGTATTTACAATAATAATATCACCTTTAGTGATTGATGAATACCTTTTCTTTGTCTGTCGGTAGCCTCTGTTCTATTCTTGAAAAATGATTTGATTCTGTTTGTGTTCTTCTTCATGAATTCTCTGTCTGGTCTTAAGTTTCTCTTCGTGGCTACTATCTTCATTAACAACTTTTTTTCTCAATGGATTGAGCACCTATTTATACAAGTATTGACCTATCTTGGAATTCATGATTTACAATGTTAACTCTTAGATCCAAGGTTTACAACTTGACCTTGATCTCTAGTTTGCATGTTTTAAAACAGTAAAACTAATTAAAATAATAAAGATTACATTGCTTCCTCTGCACATAATGGATTTAAAATAAAATCAAGAAGTTTTAAATACAACTTCAATGATTTATCTGACGTGGAAAGTCAGATCCACATTTTGCGGGATGTAACTAACTGTCGGTTCTTGGTTGTCGGTTTGAACTTGTAGTCTATCGGCTTTCCTTGACTGAACTAATCGTTGGGTTCCCTGTATCTGTCGGGTTCCTCTCTTTGCTGTACTGTCAGGTAGCACCATTGTTACTCGTCAGGTATCATTTACCTTTTTGTCATCGGGTAACACTTAACAATGTTTGTCAGGTAACATTGGCATCGGATATTGCTTTGCCCTGTCTGTCAGTGTAGAGTAAATCGATGGTGCAGATCATGTTTTTCTCTAAGTATACTAATGGAAAAATATAATGCCTTCAAGTTTATCTTAAGGGGGGGTGTTAGAGTAATAAAGTGATTCCACTTATTAATTAAATTACATTGATTTAATTATTAAGTCATTTATTATCTCTATTTCACTTAAGCTAAACTTTAGGCATATAGTAATTTATTTTTTTATTAATTATTATTATGAAACCTAGATTTTCCCCTTTAGGGTTTCGATCACCTTCATAAGGTTTTATCTCTTTGTATTTTGCATTCCCGATATGAATGAATATTTTACCTTTCAGAACTTTTTTTGTCTCCAAGCTTTGCTTTTATAACAAGTTATTTTGCATGCAGATGATCTTGGCTTATGAATTCTTTGAATTCTAACATCTTTTACATGTTCACTGTGCTTTTATTATCACAATGTATAACCACTAGATCTCCAAAGGTTATCCCAATGTCCTTTAGCATTTATTTCATCCAAACAACTTGTGTGTAATTTATATTAACAACTAGATATTCTGATTCAGCAGTAGATTGAGCTATACAATCCCGCTTCTTAATTAACCATGAAACCAACCATTTTATAGGAAAAATACTCCACCACTAGTGCTTTTTCTGTCATTAACACTTCCCGCCCAATCAACATTAGTATAGACATGTAATGTAAAATCATCAGATCTTTCATACCATAATCTGTATTCCAATGTTCCTTTCAGATATGTAAATATCCTCTTAATTACAGTAAGGTGAGTCTCCTTAGGATCAACTTGAAACCTTGCAACAATTCCAACTGCACTAGCTATATATAGTCTAGTACGAGTTAAGTACTGCAAACCTCCAATCATGCATCTGTATTTTTTCTGAAAGATGCTTTGAGATTCATCAGTAATAGTAAGCTTTCATCCAGTAACCATGGGTGTTCCAATAGGTTTACAATCTTCCATCCCAAACTTCTTTAGCAACAAATAAAAATTCCATATTTATTTTGAGTAATTTACAAACCAAGGAAGAACTTAATTTCACCAATCATAGATATTTCAAATTCACATTTCATTTTTTTAGCAAATTTCTTGCTCATTTCATCATTGCC
>MU213108.1:61969-83409 GCA_018584345.1 Thuja plicata | reverse complement strand
AATTTCACCAATCATAGATATTTCAAATTCACATTTCATTTTTTTAGCAAATTTCTTGCTCATTTCATCATTGCCTCCAAAAATAATGTCATCCACAAATACCTCAATAATCAAGATTCCATCTTCACTAGTTCTTAAGTACAAATTACTATTTGCACTACCTAGTCTGAAACCAAGAAGTAATAAATACCTGTCTAATCGAGCATACCAAGCTCTAGGAGCTTTTTTTAGACCAAACAATGCCTTCTTCGAGCATACCAAGCTCTAGGAGCTTGTTTTAGACCAAACAATGCCTTCTTCAATCTGCAAACCATATCTTTGTCATCTGTCAAAGAACAACCACCATGTTTCTCAATGTAGACTTCTTCTTCTAGATCACCATTCAGAAATGCAAACTTTGCATCCATCTGATATTATTTAAAGTGTTTGTGTTGGATAAGCAAGGAACAATCTCACCGCTTCTAATCTAGCAACAGGGGAAAAAATTTCTTCAAAATATATTCCTTCATGTTGTGAATAGCCTTTACAAAGCAATCTAGCCTTATTCCTTACAACCATGTCTTCTTCATTCATTTTGTTTCTGGAAATCCATTTAGTAAAAATCACATTCTTACCCTTCGGTCTAGGAACTAATTCCCAAGTATTTTTTTTTCTCTATGTGATCCAATTCTTCCTGCATTGCCTTAATCCAAGATTCATCTTTACATGCTTCATCAGTAGTCTTATGTTCTACTTGTGAAATCAAACAAAGTTCATTCCTAAGCTTTGATCTTGTCATCATGCTCAAGCACACCCCAATTTCATTGTCAATCTCATAATTTTTATTTTATTCTTATGTAGCAATAATCTGCCTATTTTCTAAAATCTAATCATAGCCATACATTCTTTCTTGAATCTGAAACCTTTCATTAATCTTCACATTTGCACTTTCAACTATTTTCCTTAGTCTTAAATTGAAACATCTATAAGCTTTAGTTTTTGTAGAACATCCAAGGAAAATTTCTTCATCACTTCTAGCATGAAACTTTCCTATCTCATCATCCCTTTTGATGTAACAATTGTTACCAAATAGTCTAAAATATTTCACAGTGGGAGTATGATTAAACCAAAGTTCATAAGGTGTCTTATTCATACCTTCTCTAATCTATACTTGATTCAAAGTGTAGACTGTAGTACTGGCTACCTCTCTTCAATGCATATGTGGAACATTTCCTTCAAGTAACATAGTCTTGGTAGCATCTAATATAGTCATGTTTCTTCCCTCTGCAATCTCATTCTGCTGTGGTGTTCTAGGAATATATGTATGTCTGTATATCCCATGCTCTTCGCAGTAAGCATTGAACATATCAAATGTAAATTCTCCACCTCTTTCTGACCTCAAACATTTTATCTTCAAACCAGATTCAGTCTCAACTTTTTCTTTGAAAATCTTGAACTTATCAAATGCTTCAAATTTCTCTTTAAGAAATGCAACCCACATCATCCTAGAATAGTCATCAACAAAGAGTATAAAGTACCTTTCACCATAGTAAGATCGTGCTCTTGTAGGACCACAAAGATTTATATGTACTAGATCCAACTTCTCTTTCACGGTAAATGATTTTCTCTTAAAGTTTCTCTTAGTTTGTTTTCCCATTACACACTCTCTACACATAGTGTCAGCAGGCTTCATAATTTTCGGCAAATCTTTGACTGCATTAATGTTATTTTCCTTTACAATATTATCAATTTTTATGAGACAAAACCTTCTATGCCATAACCAACTGTCATCTACCTTCACAAAAAAAGGTGAATTAGGGTGAATCAGTTGTGTGCCCAATAACTAAAAAATTTAAACTTAAACACCAACTACTCAATGCAAATCATAACACAAGTATTTGTTGTTGAGCAAAACCCTGTTAAGAGAAAAAAACCCTGTGGGAATTAGCACCCACAAATAACGTATTAAGAGTATAATGTCCCTGTAAGGAGATCTAGCCCTTTTAGGAGCTGAATATTACATTTATTACAAATCCCTATTAAAGGATGAACTTTGTTAGGGGTAATACAATAAGGCTCATTACCCATGCACACTGCTCAAATGTGAAGGTTAAATCCACCTTCTAGATCCACTATCCAAAAAGAAACTATAGAGATTGTTAGGAATAGTACCAAGAGAAAACTGAGAGGGGGGGGGGGGGTGAATCATTTATCTACAAGATTAAATTCTTTTTCAATTAAGCAAAAAATAACTTTAAATATAAACTCAACAAGATAACACAGAATTGAACAACACAATTTTAGTAACGGGGAAAACCAAATTAGGTAAAAAACCCGATGGGAATTAGCACCCACAAATAACTGTACTAGTTTATAATGATCCTTGTTAAAAGATCTTGCAACCCTATTAGGAGTCTTTTACAAATAACCCTGTTAGGGGTGAGGACACACTGTCTAAGAGCTCACTGCTCAAATGGTGAAGGTTGCAACCTTCTGTAAGGCAGATATACACTATATATGATAATGAGCTATTTGATTATACATGTTGTCTTGATTAGTTCCACTAAATTGTAATCTCCTTCTGCTTCTTCACATAGATCTTCAACTGATGAATGATGTACCTTTACTGTCTAACTTTCTGCTCTACTCTGTCTTTTCTTGTTCACTTCATTTTCACACTTAGCGATCACATTTGAACTGCTATATGTATCATCCCCAAGGATAAGGTCATGATGTTTGTAGGAAACACTTCAATAACTTCCTTGTCAGCTTAACTAAGCACGCAATCAAAGTTAGGACCGCACAACTCAAAATGACCGGACGCATCACTTCACATAGTCGGCTCTACCAAATTAACTCAAACATCACGCTTCTGTTAAAACACATTTAGCACCTTTGGATAATCATCATTAACTCATAAATAAACATGAATACAAACACGCATATCCCGAAGATAGGTGCAACTCAAGAAATAATGTAAATGCGCCAGCTCTGAATAGATAATCTCTAGAAACTGTAATTGCCAAAATAGATTAACATAACTCAACTGAAACTGCATAGCTGAATTTGCATGTATGAACATTGCATCCATAACATGTCTACAACATAGATGTAAATGCGCAAGGCTCCAAAATATCTATACCGATAGTTTCTTATAGGACACTGCAAAACTCATAGTCGAGTTAAAAAAACTACAGTTCAACATAAACATGCAAGATCTAAACCACAAACCCCCATCCTGAACTGAATTCAATGCAATAAAAATGCAAGTACACATTGCATATATATTGCAAGTGGTGGCACATTTATGACTAGTCTGCAAATTTATAAATCAGTACCTGGCATATGCAACGCGTGACCATACCGCCCACCTCATTTGCACCGCTTGATTTCCATTATGTATATCCTTCCTCCTCCTATTTTGTGTATACACATCCTCCTCCTCTTCCTCCACTGTAAAGCGTGTGGAGTATAATTTTTTCTACTTTCAAACCATTTCCTCCATTTATATCTTGGAGAATGTTATTTGAGACAACAAATAGTTTTGCGACAGATAATTAGTACCGCCTAACACTTGTCCTGCATTATAAATGGCTTCACCGGAGCTTTAAAATCTTGAAATCCAGATTTTATTATTAAAAAGAGGCGTTAAAAGAAAAGTAGGTGTGAAGTGGGAGAGGAGAGATAATTTAGGAGAATCGGTTTTTGTTGGACTCCAATTTCTGCTTTTTGGTCTACAGCTGTGTGTGTTTTCAAGTACTTGGCCAAATTTATAAATAGATTGAGTATATCAAACGCTTTTTCTATTCTATGATATCTCACACCATTAGCATGGGGGGGAAATTAAAAAAATATTTATCCTTTTATGATATTTTAAGTGAATATAAAATATGGGATATTGTGTGAGCTTTGTTTCATGGTTATCTTTAATACCTAGTCAATTTGAAGACTCCTAGGTACTTAATTTAATGATGATTTAGCTCCCAAAACAAGGTAGACTTGGGTAAAATGATTAAAAATTCTTGATAGAAAATAATAATATTTAATTTTGTTTAATGTTTATCCTTAGTACCTCGTCAATTTGCTGACCTTTAGATACTCAATTTAATGATGATTGAGCTCCAAAACAAGGTAGAGTTATACATTTGGGTAAAATATTATTAAAATTAGTGTATAATATTGATAGGGAATCATTTATTAGTCTAGTTTTTTCTTTGAAATTGGAAAAGCATTGTTGTCTTTTTTAATTGTTTGGATGCATTGGTGAGAAGTATCCACAGCTAAATAAATTTGATTTTATAGAAGGAATTGGATTTTTTTATTTTTTTATTAAATATGAAAGTAATTATTTATTTATTGTTCATGTCAATTTATGATGTGATGCATGGTTTTATCTTTAAATGGTGAAATAGATATTAGCCATACAAAATATGACTTGATTAACATTTTTTTTATTTGTGTTCATTTTAGTGTTCTATTTCTCAAAATATTCAATTAGTGTTTGTATAACAATATTTTATACCTAAAGATCCATGTAGCTTTCCTTGGATACTATTATATTTTTACCATGAAACCATGTAATTATCTTAAAATAGTGGAATACACAATAGCCATACAAAATATTACGTGATTAATTTTCTTCTTATCTATATTCATATTAGTGTTCAACAACTTGAAATATTTAATTAGTGTTTATATAACAACTTTTATAATTAAAGATAGATGTAGCTTTCCTTTGATATTATTCTATTTTTACCATGAAACCATGTAACAACCTATTACTAAATAAATACTTGCTTTCATAATCAAAATATTGTTTTGCTCATTCCAAGACATCTAGTAACCTCATAATTTAGAGTTGAATGTGTCTTATCCTATTCTCTTCCTTTTATGGGAAAACTATTCTTGAGAATAGTGAAAATTGCCCATTTTGTTTGTTTATTTTGGACTTATTTTGACTACATTATATATTATGTAATAACTAGGGTACAAGTGGTGTGATTCTACACTAAACTTTACATATTCCCTTAAATTAATCTCCATTCCACCTCCATGTGTCTCCATCTACACCAATCTAATTTATTTATAGAATTTAAAAAATACACATTATCCTTGATTTTTTTCATCTCTAGTCATGCACTCTTCATGAATCAACACCCAAGAGTATATGCAACAATTTCTCAAATATTTTTAGTTTTGTGATATAAATGGACTTTGTGTTCTATAGAAAAAAAATAGTTAATGATTAATCAATTGCATTTGACTTATTCTTGTGTATTAATTTATTGCACATATTGATACAAATATTTTATTTAGAAGGTTGAAAGTTTTGGAGATTACTACAGTAATGAAATATTAACATGGCATATAGTTCCACCTTAAAGTAGTGAAAGTGGTCCTCCAAAAGAAAAATCAACTACTAATCTTCAACATTTTTTAATATTATATTAAACATAGAGAAAA
The DNA here is from genome assembly GCA_018584345.1 of Thuja plicata. Classification (NCBI taxonomy): domain Eukaryota; kingdom Viridiplantae; phylum Streptophyta; class Pinopsida; order Cupressales; family Cupressaceae; genus Thuja; species Thuja plicata. The sequence goes on along the minus strand of MU213108.1, from coordinate 77,967 downwards.
TAGATCAATCAATACAAATATCACATTGTTGTTATCTATAAAAGGAACTAGTAACCTGCCTAATTGCATGGTAGCAATGTAATGCCACCACAACATTAGTATCCACAAATATACAATATGAATAACTCTAGACCAATTATCCTATAAATATAACATAAAATAAATGGGATGCCAACATAAAAAATAATATACTAATAATCATACTAAATTATTTTAAAATATTTATAAGCCAACATAGGTAACAACAACATTAAATGTTAGTTTCTTCAGCAGAGATTTGTTATTGATGCAGGAGCATCTAGCTGTGTCAGGGCAATCCCGCATCACCCTATATATATATATATATATATATATATATCTTGTTCATGTTCGATGTTTTTGCATTTTTGGATACCCATTTGGGCAAATTGGGGATTCCAACTCTTACAATTACACTACTACTTTTCTGGGCCAACTTGCTATTTTTTAAGAAGTTGCTACATTTTAGGGAAAACATGTTATTTTGTAGGTGGGTTTGAATTAGAAGGAAGATAAGGACATGATTTCAAGGGAATCTTGTAAATGGAATATTAATCCCTCTTGCGAAAGGTTTAGTTCAAAATCTTTCATCGTTTGAAAGTTATTGTAGTTTTAAATTTTTGAAAACCTGCCAAAAAATCTTCAAAGTCAGGTTTGAGGCACTAAATGGTCCCATACAAACTCAAAAATGGAGGAACAGTAGTAGGCGGTTCATAATATTGTAGTTACCTCAGGGAGCTTTTTGACGGTGTAAACGATTCATCAATCGAAGTCCCGGATCAAAAGTTATGCCTCCCGAAAGTTTGACCACTTTTCGAGAACTACCCAATTTTCGCACCTGGTTCAAATTTGAGTTTCAAATCCTTTGTTTTGGTGCCCAGCCACCAAATTTCAAAATGTTAATTTTAATTTTGGCTCTAAATTGAAAATAGCTTATTTTAGGCCCATCTTCAAGGTGGGAAAGTTGTTTTTGAGAGGAGGTATTGGGAGAAGGGGTTTTCTCCAAAATATGATATTATTGTAGCCTGAGAGGCATGTAATTTTGTTTTTTGGATGTAATTCTACTGTAATAGCTTCTTTATTCAAATGATATAAAATTTATTTTGTTGTTGTGTTCATCTGTTTCTCGAGTTCTAACCTCATAAAGTGGTATCAGAGTAGGGTGTTCCTGAGCGTGTGGACAGAGCGTTGATTGTGAGGTAGTTCACACCAACACTTGTGGTTGTGGGTTGAAGGTCAAGATGCATACCAGAGTGATGTGTGGTGTGTGTGGTGGTAGAAATACTCTAGTAGATGAGGGTTTCAAGGCCCATCAGAGACAGATCAATGCATTACAGGAGGAGTTGAGAAGAGGGTTCAACCTGGGAAGAAGAAGAAGAAGAAGAAGAAGAAGCAAGTGCGGCTAATAAGGACCATTTTGAAGATAGGAAAAAGACTCAAGATTGAGTTTTCCTATTACTCTATAAATCTGAACCTAGAAGAGCTTACCGACTAGATAAATGAGATGGGGGAATATTTTGAGTATGAGGAGATAGAGGACCCAGATCAGGTCAAGTTTACAAAGACAAAGTAGAAGGGCCATGCCAGTATCTAGTGGAAGGAGGTCCAACTACAAATAAATAGGAGAGGAAAGGGAAAGATCACCAAGTGGGATTGAATGTTTGAAATTTTGAAGAATCAGTTCATTCCAATGGACTATGAGTTGGATTTGTTGAAGAAATTGATGACCTTATGGAAAGACATGTTCTCAATTAGTGCAAAAACACTTAGTCATCACAGAGTTGACCGAGCCAACATCTTGAAGTGCAACCCAAGCAGTTACAGTATAACTTGAGCAATGGTAGTGTCGACCAAGTAGACAGTGACAGTCAATATTACTTGAGTGATCAATATGACCCAAGTACACAATGTAGCCTGAGTGTCAGAGTTTACTATGTTTCCCGAGTGACAGCATATTACCCGAGTGCCAATATATCACTCAAGTGGATTACTGGACCCAAGTAATAATTTTGGGCCAACTTAGTTTATATTGTTTGATATTATTTTATATCATGGAAGCTAACTTATAGAAGTATTTGATTTGGATAAGGTATAAATGTAAGGTATTTTGTTTATCCAAATGTGTGTAAAATAAGTGTATATGCAAATATGAAGTGACAAATTGATTAAGAGGCACAATAGTATAAGGAACAACAAAGACTCATCCATCACATTCAGGTGATTATTTATTATATCATTGGATCTTATTCAACAAATTAGAGTTGCATAGAAGATCATCTACTGGTTCATCCTAACAGGTGCATCAACAAAATCCTCTAACAAGGTGGACTTAACAGTCCTTTACAAATCTCCTAAAAAAGTTTCATACTTAATTGTATTGTTCAAAATCCTTTCACAAGGTGGACCTAACAATCCTTATTGCTCCTAACAGGGTAGACCATCAGAAGCAGTCAATTATAAGCTTTAACAGGCTAAATTTATACTGTAGTAATAAATCTTGTGGGTACCATCCCCACCCCAGTTTTACTTTCGATTTGGAAGGTTTCTGGGTAACTAAATATTGTGTCAAGTGTTGTGGATGTTTATTACTTTTCTATTTCATGCATGCAATCAGATTAGATAATCTAATAAAGGATTAAAGAGATTAAGTTTTGTTGGTTCCTGATTCACCCCCCTCCCAGTCACATAGCCTCAATATATTTCCAACAATTGGTATCAGAGCTAAAGGTTCTCTTAACAAAAGTTTAACATCTTGAGCAAAGATTAGAGGCAATGGAAATATACAAACTAGAGAAAGACATTGAAAATGAAAAGATAGATCTACAAGTGGCCATGGATCAGATCAGAAAAGTCAAGGAGAAACTCTCTCTTTCCCTGAAAAGAAGAAAATATTTAGCAGTGTAGATGAATGATAAAAGTTACATAGAATAAAGAATTGAAGACTTATGCAAAGAAAGAAGTTCCGAAGAAGTAGATGTAATGACCAGTCTGTTTGAGACTCCTGATGAAACCAACTGAATCATATGTTGACATCAATGACAAAACATGAATGCCAAAACCTCAAAAAACAATAATTCCAACAATCTCCCCCTTTGAAATTGATGGAAACATATGTGAAAATCCATCAACCCAAAAGTAGCTTCCTTAATACAATCTTATTAATATCCTCTTCACAACTCCCCCTAAAATAGTAAGGATTTTTTCACTTAAATCTCTCCCCCTTTGACATCAACGAAAAAAGGTGCCATAACTCTTTTCCTTCTCTGCACATCCCATCACTACAAGGTGAAGCTTTTTAAAATCTTCATGCCTGCAACAAACCAGATGCTTGATCACCCAGATATGTTCTATTGTGTTCCTGCAATCACCCCCTAAGGAGTAGATCCAAGCACCAAGTCTAGTGAATAGTATAGCTCTCATAGCTACTGGATTGATGCATTCTTGCATCATTTAGTTCTCACAAGGAGGGGTTCTCACCCCAAGCATACCTCTGAGATACTCAATGACATCTTTTGTCAAAGGTTTAGTGAATATATCTGCTATTTTCTCCTTTGTACTGATGTACTCCAATCCGACTTCCTTTTCTGCAACCTTGTCTCTCAAAAAGTGATCCTTGATTGAAATATGTTTAGTCTTTGAATGCATAACATGATTCTTTTGTTAGAGTAATAAAGTGATTCTACTTATTAATTAAATCATATTGATTTAATTTTTAAGTCACTTATTATCTCTATTTCACTTAAGTTAAACTTTAGGTATATAATAATTAATTCTTTTATTAATTATTATTATGCAACCTAGATTTTTCCCCTTTAGGGTTTCCCTTTTAGTGTTTCGATCACCTTCATAAGGTTTGATCTCTTTGTATTTTGCATTCCCTCTCTGAATGAATATTTTATCTTTCAAAACTTTTTTGTCTTCAAGCTTTGCTTTTGTAACAGGTTATTTTGCATACAGATGATCTTGGCTTATGAATTATTTTAATTCTAACATCGTATCAGAGCCTTGTTGTTGTTGCGCATTCCTGAGTTTTTTAAGTTTTTGGAGCTCTGAGGGTTTCAGGGTTTTAAGATTTTCTGTGTGGATTTGGAGGGGTTTTTTTGTTCAGTGCACTTTGAGCACAAATTGACCTCACAGGTGTGCTCAAAACTCCCCAAAACCCCTATTTCCATATAAGGCATGACTATTTTGGTCGAAGTTGCATTCTGAGGCAATTTTTTTGCACATGCCCGTTTTATGGGCACACAAATCGAGGTAGAGGTGGGAAAAGTCAGAAAAAAATTAAAAAAAATTTGATGTTCAGATTTTTGAGAATTTGTTTTCTGGTACCCGTAGGCCCCAAGGCCGCGAGCCGCACAAGGTCCACGCAGGCCAAAGGACCGTAGGCCCCAAGGGACTGCGCAGGCCTTTAAAGCCGTAGGCCCTAAGGGAGCCACGCAGATAGTGGGCCCCTAGGGTGTCGCGCAGGCCCCAAGGCCATGGGCCCCATGGGAGCCATGCTGGCCCATGGTTGCGGCCCCATCCCTTTTTTTTTAATAAAAAAATATAAAGTTTTTTTTTTCTTTTATAAAAAAAAGGACATGTTTTTTTAATTATTATTTTTATAACAAAACAATTTTCTATTTTCTGCCAAATTTGGCCAAATTTTTGGAGACAGTCCAGATTTGGAGGTATCACCAATTTAGTAGGGCTCTACCATTTTTGGCTTAGGTTTCTTGAGGTTCACTTGGTTTTTTGATCTCTTGGTGGTTTTTTGCTCGTATCCTGAGCAAACAAAGGTGTATTTTGCCAAAGAAGATATTGACGGAAAGCTGGTTCCAAGGCTGATCTGATTTTTCCAGTTTGGTTATCTTATTGTTCAGTCTTGCAAGGTTTTTTTCCTGTCAAAGTCAGGGTTCCATTTTGCGCTTTGGTCACAATATCTTGCTCCTCTAGACTCCATTTTTCAACTTATGCATGGCGTTGGAAAGTTGATTCTATTCTCCTTTCTTCTTCTATGGGTCTCACACCCAGAATTTACTCCTTGTATCTTTTATTCATTTTTTTGATTTATGGCATTCTAGTGGATATCTTGGATGTTTCAGGTCCTAAGATTATTTCCTTTCTGAATATTGTATACACTTTTTTCTGTAGCATTTTTTGCTAACACACCGAGATAAAGTGTCATCTGATGCATGTTTGGGATCTGCACATTTTTGTGCTTGACTGTACTCGCACTATTTTATAAAGTGCCATGGGGGGGGGGGGGGGTGTTGTGANGCACTATTTTATAAAGTGCCATGGGGGGGGGGGGGTGTGTTGTGATGTTTGTCTTGTTTTCCATCTACCTTTGTCAAGTGAGTATTCCTTCCATGATATTAGCCTCATTATGTGTGTCAAGTGAGTGTTCCTTGCACGACATCATCCTTTATATGCGTTTGTACGTTCTTCATCATGCAGTGTTTCTTGGCAGTTTGATTCAGTGTACCTGTCATGTCTCTCCCTACTCAACATTATGGGGAGTATCTCCTATTGGTTCTAATGCTTCCTTGGTTCAATGGAGTGACCTATGTATTCAGTATTTGTTCCTATGTACTAGGCGGATGCAGTGGCTGGTACCTATGCATTTCGGTGAGATGGATCATTTACCATATGGATGCTCTTCTTTCATTCCTATGTTGGAGGCATTCTTCCATCTTCTATTGATCAAATCTTCAGGATTTGTTTACAGTCTTCTCTACCTGATCATGTTCTATTACAGTGGAGGTTTCAACAGTTATTTTTTCACAGTCTTTCCAGCTTCATGCTTCAGAGGTGTTCTACATGTCCTTTCTTTGTTCCTATTCTCTGGGACATTCTCTAGTTTGGATCAGGCTTCTTTAGTCCTTCACTAGGCTTCATCTCTTTTTGGAGAGGGGTTTTTCCTTTTAGAGTAATCACTTATTAATTAAATCATGTTGATTTAATTAGTTAAGTTGTTTTATTACTCTTTAGTGCTCAAGCTTTCTCTTAGGTGCATTAATAATTAATTCTTTTATTAATTATTAATGTGCAACCTAGATTTTTTAGTTTTTAGGGTTTTGTTCACCTTTATAGGTTGAACTTTGTAATTTATTTTTTCATAACTTGGAATATATTTTTGCTCTCACATTTTGAGTACTTTCTGAGTTCTATTTTTTCCTCTTTTCAGCTTCTCTCCTTTAACAGTTTATTTGCATGCAACTACTCTTTGAGTTCTGTGGATTTGTCTTTCTCAAATCCTACATGGTATCAAAGTCGTATTGCTGCTACATATTCTGGTATTTTCTGAAGCAGTGATTCAAAGGAGAAAACCTTAGTTTTTTGGGTTTTTTTTGTCAATCTGGGTATAGAAATTTTTTGGGAGCACTTTAGACAAAAACCAACCTCTAAGTTGAGTCCAGAAGGCCCAAAAACCCCTATTTTGATATAAGGCATGACATATTTGGCCTACTGTGCCTATGGAGAATTTTTTTAACCTCTAGGGCTATTTAGGGCACGCTTTTTGAGAAAAAATAAAAAATAAAAACTAAAAAAACTTGGTTTTTGGTGCAGCCGACCCGCAGCCATAGTTTGGCCCACCTACGTCCAGTGCGCCTCCCCAGCACCACCACAGTCGACGTGCCACCAGCCCGCCACCAACAGTTCGCCCACAGGCCACCACCGCCGCAGCACCGCCCAGGAGCCACCGGCCCGCCGCCCACGTACCGTCCCACCACCCATGCACCACCAGCAGCTGGTGATGTCATCCTCCGGTGATCAGTGTTTTTTTCTTGATGCTGAAATATTTTTTTGGCTTGACGACCGTCAATTTGTTTCCTGTGGACAGGCAATGACCATTTGGACGTCAAATGTTTTGCAGTGACTGGTTTTTTTTCTAGAGAGCTCTGCATTCTGACGCCCTATCAGTCTTATGGCCATAACTTGAGTATACGATATCATTTTTCAGCAAATGAGATATCCTCAGAAATCTCTTTCCGAGCTGGAGACCACCATGCCATTTGAGTACCTATTTTTAGTGTCAAAGTTGCAGCTTCCATTTTCCTCCTCACTGCACCAGGTTTTGATCTAAATGTAGTAAGGTCATATTTATCAGTTTTTTTTCATTTAAAAGAGTTATCATGGTTTTTTCTACTCACCCTTCAGTTGTTATTTTAGAACAGGGTAATTATGAGTCATGGGCAAAGGGTATACTTACACATTGTAGGTGGCTTAATTTTTTGCCTTATTTGTATGATCTCGTACCTAAACCAACCACTTCATAGGGAAAATTAACATGGGATATCATTAGAGATCACATAGTAGGACTTATATTGTCTAGTGTTTATCATAACACTGTGTTGGCTATATCAGACATTGATTGTCCTCACCCACTTTGGACACGTCTTTGGGAGATCTATGGAGACCCTAATCTCTCTCCATTCCTAGAGGATCCTGCTTCAGATTGTCTCTTACCCATTGCTTGGAGAGAGAATACACCCTTTGATCATGATACTTTAGAGGAGTTTGAGTATTTAGACACCCTTACATATTCCAATGGAGCAGAGGCTTGTCTCATAGTTCCTATTCTTTAGACTGAGACTTCTCCAACATCTCCTGTTGTTCCTGATTCAGTGCAACAGGGCATCATTCACCTTCCAAACATAACTACTTTGGGATCTTATCTTGTAGACATCTCCTTCCTGTTTGTTGAGTCTTATATTGCAGATTTGGAGGATTATTTTGAGGACATTCATCTCCTCTACCTTGACAGTCAGGTTATCACTGTTCGCCCACCATTATCACTGCATTAAGCGGTTGCATTTTAGGATTCTCCACATCAGTTTGGGTTTGGCATCATTTGTTTTAGTTCAGACAGAGCGATTCTTCAGCATCCGATCATGGCACACATCTTGAGTCAGATTGGTTCATCACTCTTCATAGGGTTTCTTCAACATCATCCTTTGGATTCGTTTCTTCCCAAGGGGAGGAATATCATTTGTCACTTTAGGATCTCCTTTTGGATTCCACATTAGGCATCTACCAATGTGACAAGAGTTTCTTCATTCTGGGGGGGCTTTGGTGTCTCATCCCTCTCTCATGGGGGTCTAGTTGTACTTATGGTCCTCAAAGAGTCTCTTGAGCCATTTCTTTTTCCGCATTTTTCTATCTCTTTTTGGAGAGGGGTTTTTCCCACTGGGTTTTCTCCTTCGTCTCCAATTTATAGAGATTTCCTTGTATTGGGTACCTGATCAGGCCTTATTTTTGGGACCCATTTCCTGCTTTCATAGTTGTGCTAGGTTAGCTTTCCCCCTAAGCTTAGCTTAAGGGGGGTGTTAGAGTAATCACTTATTAATTAAATCGTGTTGATTTAATTAGTTAATTTGTTTTATTACTCTTTAGTGCTTAAGCTTTCTCTTAGGTGCATTCATAATTAATTCTTTTATTAATTATTAATGTGCAACCTAGCTTTTTTAGTTTTTAGGGGTTAGCTTCTCTCCTGTAACAGGTTATTTGCATGTAGGTGTTCTTCGGGTTCTATGGATTTGTCTTTCTTAAATCCTACATTTCCCACTGGGTTTTCTCATTTTTCTCCTCTTTACAAAGATTTTTTTTGTAGTTGGGTACCTGATCAGACCTTGTTGCCAGGACCCATTTCCTACTTTCAGTTGTTGTTTATAGGTTTTTAGCTTCTCCCTAAGTTTATCTTAAGGGGGAGTGTTAGAGTAATAAAGTGATTCTACTTATTAATTAAATCACATTGATTTAAATATTAAGTCACTTATTATCTCTATTTCACTTAAGCTAAACTTTAGGCATATAATAATTAATTCTTTTATTAATTATTATTATGCAACCTAGATTCTTCCCCTTTAGGGTTTCCCTTTTAGGGTTTCGACCACCTTCATAAGGTTTTATCTCTTTGTATTTTGTATTCCCTATCTGAATGAATATTTTGTCTTTCAGAACTTTTTTTTATCTCCAAGCTTTGCTTTTGTAATAGGTTATTTTGCATGCAGATGATCTTGGCTTATGAATTATTTAAATTCTAACATCTTTGACATGTTCACTGTGCTTGTATTATCACAATTTATAACCACTGCCTCTCCAAAGGTTATCCCAATGTCCTTTAGCAATTGTTTCATCCAAACAATTTGTGTGCAATTTATAGCAACAACTACATATTTTGATTTAGCAGTAGATTGAGCTATACAATCCCGCTTCTTAATTAACCATGAAACCAACCTTTTTTTCTGGGAAAAATGCTCCACCACTGGTGCTTTTTCTGTCATTAACACTTCCCGCCCAATCAACATTATAATAGACATGTAATGTAAAATCATCATATCTTTCATACCATAGTCTATATTCCAATGTTCCTTTCAGATATCTCAATATCCTCTTAACTGCATCAAGGTGAGTCTCCTTAGGATCAACTTGAAACCTTGCAACAATTCCAACTGCACTAGCTATATATAGTCTAGTATGAGTTAAGTATTGCAAACCTCCAATCATGGATCTCTATTTTGTCTGAAAGATGCTTTGAGATTCATCACTAATAGTAAGCTTTCATCCATTAACCATGGGTGTTCAAAAAGGTTTACAATCTTCCATCCCAAACTTATTTGGCAACTACTTAAGATACTTGGTTTGAGAAATAAAAATTTCATGTTTATTTTGAGTAATTTAAAAACCAAGGAAGAATTTCATTTCACCAATCATAGATATTTCAAATTCACCTTTCATTTATTCATAAAATTTCTTGCTCATTTCATCATTGCCTCCAAAAATAATGTCACCCACAACTACCTCGATAATCAAGATTCCATCTTCACTAGTTCTTAAGTACAAATTACTATTTGCACTACCTAGTCTGAAACCAAGAAATAATAAATACCTATCTAATCAAGCATACCAAGCTCTAGGAGCCTATTTAAGACCATACAATTCCTTCTTCAATCTGTAAACCATATCTTTGTCACCTGTCAAAGAAAACCCACTAGGTTTCTCAATGTAGACTTATTCTAGATCACCATTCACAAATGCAAACTTCACATCCATATGATATACTTTAAAGTCTTTATGTTTTGGATAAGCAAGGAACAATCTAACTACTTCTAATCTAGCAATAGGGGCCAATGTTTCTTTAAAATATATTCCTTCCTATTGTGAACAACCTTTACAAACCAATCTAGCCTTATTCCTTACAACCATGTCTTCTTCATTCATTTTGTTTCTAGAAACCCATTTAGTACCAATCACATTCTTACCTTTAGGTCTAGGAACTAATTCCCAAGTATTTTTTTTCTCTATGTGATCCAATTCTTCCTGCATTACCTTAATCCAAGATTCATCTTTACATGCTTCATCAGTAGTCTTATGTTCTACTTGTGAAATCAAACAAAGTCCATTCATAAGCTTTGATCTTGTCATCATGCTCAAGCATACCTCAATTTCATTGTCAATCTCATAATTTTTATTTTCTTCTTGTCTAGCAATAATCTCCCTATTTTCTGGAATCTGGTCATAGTCATACATTCTTTCTTGAATATGAAACCTTTCATTAATCTTCACATTTGCACTTTCAACTATTTTCCTTACTCTTAAATTGAAACATCTATAAGCTTTACTTTTTGTATAACATCCAAGGAAAATTCCTTCATCACTTCTAGCATCAAACTTTCCTATTTCATCACCCCTTTTGATGTAACACTTGCTACCAAATATTCTAAAATATTTCACAATGGGAGTATGATTAAACCAAAGTTCATAAGGTGTCTTATTCATACCTTCTCTAATATGTAGTCGATTCAAAGTGTAGACTGTAGTACTGACTACCTCTCTTCAAAGCATATGTGGAACATTTCCTTCAAGTAACATAGTCCTAGCAGTATCTAATATAGTCATGTTTCTTCGCTCTGCAATCCCATTCTGCTGTGGTGTTCTAGGAGCATATGTCTGTTTGTATATCCCATGCTCTTCGCAATAAGCATTGAACATATCAAATGTAAATTATCCACCTCTGTTTGACCTCAAACATTTTATCTTCAAACCAGATTCATTCTCAACTTTTGCTTTGAAAATCTTGAACTTATCAAATGCTTCAAATTTCTCTTTAAGAAATGCAACCCACATCATCCTAGAATAGTCATCAACAAAGAGTATAAAGTACCTTTCACCATAGTAAGATCTTGTTCTTGTAGGACCATAAAGATTTATATCTACCAAATCTAACTTCTCTTTCACGGTAAATGATTTTCTCTTAAATTTGCTCTTAGTTTGTTTTCCCGTTACACACTCTCTACACATAGTGCCAGCAGGCTTCACAATTTTTGACAAATCTCTGACTGCATTAATGTTATTTTCCTTTACAATATTATGAATATTTATGAGACAAAACCTTCTATGCCATAACTAACTATCATCTACCTTCACAAAAAAAAAATTCCTCAGTATTATTCAACTCAAACACATTACCTCTTTATTTAGTACCTGATGCAATCAGGTTTCCAGACTAACATCTGATAGTACATTTTCCATTCATGAATGGTAAGTTATATCCCTTGTCTACAAGCTGTCAAACACTCAACAAATTTTTCGTAAGTCCATCAACAAGTAAGACATCATCAATGTTAGTCTTTCTATCAAGAGATATTGAACCTACTCCAATGATCAACTTAGGAGTGTTATCTCAAAATTTGACTACACCACCATCATATTTACTCAATTTAACAAATTTATCTTTATCACCAGTCATATGATGTGAACATCCACTATCAATGATCTATTCTGATTTCTTTTCAACATGTGATACTAGGGCCTTTTATTCATGAACATGCTCATCATATTTAATAGCAATAAATCTAATTTCATCATCATCCACAATATCATCATCAGACACACCTTCACTAGCATAGTAGCATTCCTTATCTTTTGAGTAGTCAAGCCTATGAAACTTAGGCCTATACTTAGTAGTCCTTGTAGGACATCAAGATGTAAAATGAACAATCTTATTATAAGATAAATATTTTAGGGGAAACTTTCCTTCAAATTTACCCTCACCTCTCTTTTCCCTTCTTTCGATTAGAGCCACAAGTTCGTCCACTTTGTTTTCTTCTTCTTGAATCTCTGCCCACTCATCAGTATATTCTCCAATCTGTTCATGTCTATTGCTTTTGCTAAATCTTTCAAGGCTTGATAAGGTCTTTTTGTCATTAAGAATACTATCCTTGAATGCAGACTCTACTTTGGGTAAAGCATCCTGCAACACTGTTGTCTCAAAGGTGGTTAGCTTAGCAATCAGGAGTTATCTATTGAAATTATTTGTCAGTGGTATGATCTCCTCTATCGCTTGCACTTTAGTCTTGTAAATAGGTGTCAAAGATCTAACAATCTTTGTGATCACTTCATCTTCAGTATATGTGCCTCCTAAGTTTCTGATTCCAGTAACAACCTCTATAACCCTCTGTACATATGCTCTAACATTCTCATCATCTCACATTCTCAAAGTCTCCATTTTAGTAATTTTGCTTGCTTAGTTGACTAATCTCCTTCATATAGAGCCTCTATCCTTGGCTAGATCTTGTAAGTTGAATCAAGATCTTTAACCTCTGTAAATTCTACCTCAGAGAGTACACTTATTAGTGCTTCCCTTGCAACCATATTGCAAGAAAACAATTTATTTTCTTCCTTAGTAGCATTCCCTAAATAATCTTCTACCTTGACTGGTTCATCCTTCTTTGCAATCATCTAGTAGTCAATTCCCAAACAGATCAAACGAGTTCTCATCTTATTTTTCCAACTATCAAAATTTTTATTATCAATTTTTGGAATCTCCTTCCTATACTAAGCCATCTCAGAATCTCCTCAAGCAGTTAAGCTTTCTCTCAGAGGACCACAAGATCTGATACCAATTTTTAGCACAACTAAGAGGGGGGGGGGGTGAATTAGTTGTGTTCCCAATAACTAAAAAATTTAAACTTAAACACCAAATACTGAATGCAAATCATAACCCAAGTATTTGTTGTCGAGGAAAACCCTGTTAAGAGAAAAACCTCGATGGGAATTAGCACCCACAAATAATGTATTAAGAGTATAATGTCCCTATTAGGAGATCTAGCCCTATTAGGAGATGAATATTACATTTAGTACAAATCCCTATTAAAGGATGGACCTTGTTAGGGGTAATACAGTGAGGCTCATTGCCCATGCACACTGCTCAAATGTGAAGGTTAAATCCACCTTCTGGATCCCCTATCCAAAAAAAAAGTATAGAGATATACTTATAATAATGAACCAACTGATAGAAACTTGATTTTCTTATACAATTCCAATGAAGTGCATTACAACCACAATCACTACTCTATATCAGTAGAATTCACATCCACATCTTTTCCGCATTCCATGCATGCCCAACAACAATAAGGAATGACTTTCCTTTATACAAGTTACAACAAGCAACTAGGTCAGCCTGTTAAGAATTTCCCAATGCACAAATAAATACATGGACCCTTTCTAAGATACATATGACACCTTAAACAAGTAAACATTAAATATAAATCATTAATCACGCACCAAGTTCCATAATCCAATACACCATTATAGTCGGCCATAAATAGGTCTCTGCAAGATCACACATCACAAATGAAATCACCAAGAACCTAGCAACCCAAGAATCACAAATAACATTCTCCAACATGTCTTTTGCCATGCCTCATGCTCACATAACATAACACATGATCGCATCCAAGTTATCCCAAAAACATAGGAACTAACTCTGTCATTATGCTCTGTCACTGCTTTGAAGCCAGTCATCACAAAAACAACTATAACTCATGCAAATAACCACATACAATCCAACAAACTTAGAAATAATGTATACATAAAAACAACTATAACTCATGCAAATAACCACATACAATCCAATGAACTTAGAAATAATGTATACATACTTCCTTCTACTCAAATCCATGCTTGCATAATTTGAAACACTGTACACTATCCATACATCCCCGTTAGACCTGCATGTTCCATTCATAACCAATCTGTCTGAGACTCCTGATGAAACCAACCGAATCATATGTTGACATCAATGAAAAACCATGAATGTCAACACCTCAAACAATAACAAATCCAAGAACCCTACAAGCCATGCTCATATAAAACCATCCCACAACATAGAAAACTAAAATGGCATGGAAACCAAAATATAATCGTCAAGATCCACCAAAATCGCTAAGGGGTACAATAATCCAAGATAGTTCTAATACATGACGAGGATAAAAATATCTATACCAAATTGAGATCCTCAAAACCATAACTTTCGCAAATGGCTAAGTTCAACCCCAAATGTATATCTAATGAAATTACATACCAAGATCACCATGATCAAGGACATACCATGCATGAAAATAATTTCACAATAAATTTTTCTTTCAAAAGACCTATAATCTCATAATCATCAAGTACATTACATGGTACGAATCACATAAACATGCCTATCAATTCAAGGCAAAATCCATAAAGCCATAGTTCATATAAAGGCATAAATCCATCAATAACTGTATCGTCTTAAAATGGAAGCACTTCCATGTTAAGAACATTTAGCCCTCCTTAGGGGACATTTTTGACCTCCATCATATCATCCTCCCATTTTTGCATCATCTCATGCTTCTGTGCCTGTTCAGGACCCTGATTGGGCCTCTCTAGGCACCTCCTACCCCACCTGGCATATTTTCCAGGGGTTCTGGCCCCCTGGGTCAGGGTCAACCTCAACCTTGACCAGGGTCCCCCTTTCAAAACTGGAAACTTGTCGGCTGCCAGGGGTCATCCAAAATTTAGTTTTCCCTCTTCTGGGTCGGCTGTTTCAGGTTCCGAAGCGTTGATTGCTAAATTATATTTAATATAGGTCCTTTTCTATGGGCATGGGTCTAATTGGAATTTAATTATCCTATGTCGGGCTCCTTAGAAGATTGTGCCCTAGTTTCATATAAAAGGAATCTCTCTCTCTCTCTCTCTCTCATTTTCTCTAAGTCTTCTAAGTGCAAAAAGCTCTAATCAAGATTTTGTCAAGAAGCAAAAAGTTCAAGCATCTATTGTTCTACATATTTCCAAGCTTTCAAGGTGTTCAATTCTTCCTCTCAAGCATTCAAGTTCTCCATTGAAGATCAAGGATTCAAGCTCTCAAGCATTTGAAGGGATTAGGTGCAAACATTCAAGATTCATCATTCAAACCCTAGATCTAGACATCATGGTGGTGCGATCTTCCTTCAAGATCCTTTGTGCATCCTCAAGATTCTTTCATCATCTCTTCAAAGTGGATTTCAAGCATACAATCATGGAGGTTTATGGTTTCAAAAGTCCATGCTTTCATACATACATACTTGCATACATTTGAATTTCAATTACATATCTATTGAATATCTTAGCTTCATTGTTAGATTCAATTCTACTACTTGCTAGCATTCTGTACTTTATTGATTTCAAGGTTAATTCCTAAATCAGGGTTTGACTAAGGCAAACCCCTCCCCCACAAAAAAAATCCTCTTTTTCTTGTAGGTACAGGTTCAGAACAACAGATTTGAGACCAGATCTGGATACCCTTTTCAGTTTTCTTTCAGACGGCTCGAACAGATTCTCTGTCAGACCTGTGCAGGTCAGGGTCAACATTATTGGGTTAGGGTTGACATTTATGGGTCAAGGTTGACCTTTTTCATAAGACAACATCAGAATGGAAAAATATTTCTGGGTTTTGTTCGTCTCTACGTTCCGGTTTAAGATCAACTATCAGTGTTTCCAGAAATAGTCTACAGACCTCAGAAAACAACATTCTTTGATCTACAATATTTCAAGGTTAGTGCATTTCTCCTATTTCTTAAATTACTATCATATATCATATCTATACATATAATTAACAGAATTTAAGATTCCCTTCTTGTTATTCTCCTTTCCAAATAGTTGATTCATTTGTGCATTAGCCCTTCCTTGGGGTTGATCAACTTGGA
>MU213108.1:22909-37646 GCA_018584345.1 Thuja plicata | reverse complement strand
GAGGCATACTTGTGGATTCAAGGATTCAAATCTGCCACAAGGACTTTTTCAAGCAAGGTGAATTTATGCATTTACTTTGTCCATTTCTGCAATTTCAATTACATATATTTGAGGTTAATTCCAAAACTGAGGCTTGACCAAGGCAAACCCCTCCCCCACAACAAACAATCCTCTTTTTCTTGTAGGTACAGGTTCAGAACAATAGATTTGAGACCAGATCTAGATACCCTTTTCAGCTTTCTTTCGGACGGCGCGAACAGATTTTCTGTCGGACTTGTGCAGGTCAGGGTCAACATTATTGGGTTAGGGTTGACATTTGTGGGTCAAGGTTGACCTTTTTCATAAGACGACATCAGAACAGAAAAATATTTTTGGGTTTTGTTTGTCTCTACATTTCAGTTCAGGATCAACTGTCAGTTTTTCCAGAAATAGTCTACAGACCTCAGAAAACAACATTCTTTGATCTACAATATTTCAAGGTTAGTGCATTTCTCCCATTCCTTCAATCACTGTCATATATCATTTCTATACATATAATTAACAGAATTTAAGGTATCTCCTTTGTTATTTTCATTTCCAAATAGTTGATTCATTTGTGCATTAGCCCTTCCTTGGGGTTGATCAACTTGGATCTCCTATTTGTGCATTTGGGAATAAAAGAGGAACATCTTATCTTCTCCCTAATCACAATTGCAATACACAATCAATACAATTCAATTAAATATAAAGTAAAGTAAAGGAAATCAATAATTAACAATCAAACCACATCACAACACAATTTCATCCTTTACATTTTGGTAATGACATCTAAATATATACGTTACAATATTGAGACCAGATGAAAAGAATTTCATCGGTACCAAATGGATATTAAGAAACAAGCTGAATGAGAATGGAGAAGTCACAAGAAACAAAGAAAGGTTAGTATGCAAGGGGTATGCACAAGAAGAAGGAATTGATTATGGAGAAACCTTTGCACTCATTGCTAGACTAGAAGGAATTAGAATCTTACTTGCTTATGCTACATTCAAAGGATTCAAGGTATACCATATGGATGTCAAATCTACATTCCTAAATGGAATACTAGAAGAAGAGGTATACATTGAACAACCAAAAGGGTTTGTTGATCCAGACAAGAGAAACATGGTATGTAGATTACATAAAGTTTTGTATGGATTGAAACAAGCACCAAGAGCCTAGTATGAAAGACTTAACTCTTATCTCATTAGAATTAAATTTGTAAGAACAAGTGAAAATAGCAATCTGTACTTAAAAGAAGATACTGATGGTTATATTCTGATTGCTGAAATTTTTGTTGATGATATCATTTTTGGGGGAAATGAAATCTTATGCAAATCCTTTTCTAATGAAATGAGAAAAGAATTTGAAATGTCTATGTTTTGAGAGATCAAATTATTTCTTGGTCTACAAATTCTTCAACAAAATGCAGGCATATATATATCACTCAGTCCAAATACATCAAGGAAGTGTTGAAGATATTCAAGATGGAAGATTCCAAACTAGTTGGAACACCTATGGCCAATGGATGCAAGCTGACAAAAGAAGACAAATCAAATGAGGTAAATAAGACCTTGTATAGATCAATGATTGGAAAACTAATGTATGTTGTTCATACAAGACCAGATATAGCGCATGCAGTTGGAATAGTTGCAAGATTCTCTGTTGATCCCAAAGAATTAGATATGATTTTTGTTAAGAGAATTCTGAGATATCTGAAGAACATCGAGGACTATGGATTATGGTACAAAAGAGAAGGAAAATTTGAGCTACAAGTCTATACAGATGCTGATTGGGCTGGAAACATTGATGACCAAAAGAGCACAACTGGAGGAGCATTCTTCATGGGTGACAGACTTGTCACATGGATCAACAAGAAGCAAGGATGCATCTCTTAGTCTACTGCAAAAGCAGAGTATGTGGATGTTGCTGTAAATTGCTCAAATATTGCATGGATCCAATAGTCAATGGACAGTATGCATATGAAGATTCTTGAACCAGTAATTATTTATTGTGATAATAACAGTGCAATTAACATCTCTAAGAATCCAGTCATGCATGCTAAGACTAAGCATATTGCTATCAAGTATTACTATATGAGAGAAAAAGTGCAATAAAAGGAGGTGATACTGGAATATGTTCAATCAAAGTAACAATTAGATGATATATTCACAAATCCATTACCGAAGGATACATTTGAGTACTTGAGAAAGAGACTAGGGGTTCAACCATTGTCTATCAGTCAGTAAACTGACTAGGAGGCTACATCAGCCTACACTCAATCAGAAGATCATTAATGTTGATGCACAATCGAGATGAACAAGAAACAGACACATATGTACACAACAAGGTACAAATTTTCATCTAACACCATAGACATTGTAATGCTGATGGATAGGGAAATTCAAGGAATATATTATATAAATGGATGGAAGATGATATAATTTTTTTTTTTGGCATTGTTGTCAAAGGGAGAGATTATTTCATTATCATTATCCATGAAGAGAAGTTCCTGAGAATCAAAAGGAAGAGTTAATCAATATTCAAAGGGAGAGAAATTGATTACATATGAAATATCCATCTAAGGGAGAGAAATAACAAAGGGAGAGGATTCATACAAAGAGAGAGATTGCTGTCAAAAGAAAAATAGATTATCAAGAAGAAGAATAGTCAAGGCAGAGCACATATTAGAACAAAGACATTAGATGCTACATCTATCCAGAGAAGGGATTGAAGATTGAAGAAAACCACTCTGCAAGAAACAAATCAAAGCTATTTTGAGCTTACCGAGAACTAGACATTTGTAATAGTTACAATAGGAAAAGTTGATGAAACTGTTATATTTCATATTGTATTAGTAATGGTATAGTATGATAATGTAGTATGTTTCCATCAATGCCAAAGGGAGAGATTGATGACATGTAACTAATTGAATGTTTGAAGATGTTAAGTTGATCACCGAAATGCAGAAAGATATGCAAGACATTAAATTAGTTAATGTATTGTATTGTCATTGATGTCAACTTGATATAATCTAATAGATTATAATCAAAGTGTCAAAGAATTCATAGAATTAGAGAGAGAAAGATTATGCTTTCAACAATTCATAAAAGACAAGCATTCACTATGTGACTTCAAACACTGACGACCAGTGGAACCCGATGGATAGAGATAACCAAAAGTCAAGTTACCATGATGCCCAAGCAAGAACACTGATGAGCATTACCGACGAGAAAAATCACAAGCATAACCAATGGCCAGAATAGTGTAAACCGATGGAGAATCCCAAGGAAAACTAGAGTGTTGACCGAAGCTATCAAAGAGTTAGAACACCGAAATTAACTGGAGTTCAGAAATGACAAAATATCTAGCTAGCAGAGCTAAATATAGACTTAACTGGTAGTTATCATTGTTTTCAATGACAAGATAAAGCCAGAGATAAGTAAAGGATTTAAAGTTGTTTTGTCCAGTTCGCAAGAAGATCTCTATGAGATGAAATTGGAGTTTTTCTTTAAATCAGATTGGCTAAGATTGTGGATCAAGCCAAGATCAAGAAAATCAAGAACCTAAAAATGATGATACCATGTCTATAAAAATACAACTTAATTCATTACGAATTAAAGGGGGTGAATGAAAAAGAGGATGCCAGAGAGAAACTGATGAAGAACATCTTCATACAGTCCTGATCAATCAAGCTAAGGAAATAGCTAAAGTTTTCTGTAGACACCAAGCAACAGAGCATAGCATCACCGAGCAGAATAATAGTGGAGCAAAGGTATTAAAAGGACATATTGATCAGATTATTTTATGAGCTTACAATAGATCTGAAAATCTGCAAGTATAAGTTGTATATGTGAACATATCATATTGTTTTAGTTTAACCATTGATTCAAAAAGTCTCTTAACCGAGTAGGATTTAAAGATCCTTTCTATATTGAGATACATCCCAAGGGGTATCAAAAAGTTTGATCACGAAGATAACATGAGATGCCAGATACCTATTGACAGGCCAAGAGAGTGTTTGATCAAGGAAGGTAGCATATAGATGCCCAATATCAAGTGAAAAACTAATCTTTTAAATCCTCTAACAAGGTCACACCAAACAGTGTGTTTATAACCTTTAACAGGGTTGGCTCTTCACTGAGCCCACTTCAGAAGAGTGAAAATTTTGGGTTACCAGTCCCAAGTGATTCTTCCCCTAACAAGATTTTCACGTTAAAAATCCATGTGTCATTGTGTTTATGAGTCATTAATTTAGTATTTTTCATTACACATAACTAATCTGGATTGATCAGTATACTC
The DNA here is from genome assembly GCA_018584345.1 of Thuja plicata. Classification (NCBI taxonomy): domain Eukaryota; kingdom Viridiplantae; phylum Streptophyta; class Pinopsida; order Cupressales; family Cupressaceae; genus Thuja; species Thuja plicata. The sequence continues at coordinate 33,326 of MU213108.1, read as the reverse complement.
TAAGTAATTTACTATCTTTCGGTAAATTAACAGACTGTTATTCCATAAACATACAAAATAAGGTTTAACAAAGCATTTCGAGCAGTAGTAATTTGATAAGTATAATTGAAGGCATTCATCTTATAGGACTGAAGATAACTAGAGGCTTAATATTGTGGTACTAAGTTTTTGGGTTGATTAATTGGAATATTTTTGAGGCCACTGATTCACCCCCCCTCTCAGTTATTACTAACAACATTTTATTTAGGTTTTTTATTTTTTGCAATCTGGTGAATATCTTGGATCTTTTAGGTCTTGGGATCATTTTCCTTGCATGAGATGACTCCTTTTTAGCTTTTACTTATGTACCTACAACTTTCTATCATTATTGAGCATTGTAGACATCTATTTCTGTAACATTTCTTTATTTTTGTAAACGCACTGAGATAAAGTGCCATCTATTTTTTACTTGTGATCTTGGACATTTTTGTGCCTATTTGTACTTGCACTACATTATAAAGTGCCATGGGGGGTTTGATGTTTTCTTTGTTTTCCATTTTCCTCTGTCAAGTGAGTATTACTTCCATGAAATTAGCCTCATGATGTGTGTCAAAAGAGTGTTTCCTCCATGACACCATCCTTTATATGTTCCTGTCCTTTCTATTGCACTTTCTATGTTCCTGGTTCTTCATCGCACAATTATTCTTAGTAGTCTTTCAGTTTACCTGTCAATCCTCTTCGTGCTCAACATTATGGGGGGTATTTCATGTTGGTTCTAATGCTTCCTTGGTTTGATGAAATGAGCTATGTATTCATTATTTGTTCCTATGTAATAGGCGGATGCAGTGGCTGGGTACCTATGCATTTTAGTGAGAAGGATCATTTACCATATGGACACTTCTTTCATTCCTATTTTGGAGACATCCTTCCATCTTTTGATAAGCTCTTTAGGCTTTGGTGTTTTTTTTTTTCCATCTGTATCTTCGAGTTATGATGTTTTCCTTTGTTTTCCATCTTGGTTCGAGTAGTATCATTTTAGGGCACTCATGTAGATTACAGTCTTCTCTAATTGATCATATTCTATTACAATGGAGGTTCCAACAGTTATTCTTTGAGCATGTTTGCAGCTTCGTGCTTCAGTGGTGTTCTTCATGTTCATCCTTTGTTCCTATTTTTTGGGACATTCTCTAGTTTGGAGGCTTCTTTTGGGTCTTTTTCTTGTAGGCTTTTAATATAGTATGAATGCTTAAATCTTATATTTCCAATCTCTAACTCATGCAAGACAAAGCCTAATTGATGAGGAATAATTCCTCCTTCTACTTCGAGATCCAAAAGCTCAGGCAGGTGTACCTTCAAATGATTACCGATTCTCGGTATTTGTAATAGTGGATTAGGGCTTTCACTGATTGCCTAATTATATTTCACTATATCAATTGATAAAACACCTTGCAGATGAAAATAATTAACTTAATACAGATCTTTACAAGTTAAATTATGATCTTAACAATAACAAACATCAGTGAGATAAGGATTTTCATCCTTCTTCCTTTTGGAGTTCTTTTAACTCACGAGGGTTAACCTGGTTATTCTCTCTTTAAGGAATCAATAAATTGAACTGTATTCTCTAATACAATTACTTAAATATATATTCTTTGTAACTTGAAAAGTGAATGATTTATTGCTTTAATATTGGATGATGATTAATTGCTTGCCAAACCCTAAACTAGTGCAGAATTCTTGGGCAAAGAGTCAATATCAAATATAAATCCACAATAAACTGATTAATGAAAACACATGCAACTTAGATAGAATGCCTTACAATCTACCTTTTCACTCCTACACCCCTATTATTAGATCCTTACACCAATGTTTAACTCTCTGGAATCACCTATAAGAATCACTCTTTCCTTGAAAGAACTTACAAGTAATTGCACAATCACCTTGTAATTGGTATCTCTAAGATCTCTTGCAAATTAAACATACAAGAGCTTAAACAAAAATAGAAATAGACAAAAAATGATATAGAAAAAATACTGTAATGTATTTTTATTAATATGTTACTGCTTCAATACATTTAATAGACAAAAATCACAAACCTCAGACAAAATTGAGAAGTCTGCCTTGCAGTTGTATATGTCACCATACTTACAAAAATGTTACATCTTGCTATTTATAGAGTCTTAACCATCTTGGAATCCTTAAAGAATAAGGATTCAAAAAGATTTGGATAGCTTAGACGTAACCCTAAAAGATACTAGAAGACAAAATACAATAAGACCTTAAGTGGTGGAAAGACAAAATAGGAAGACAATCAGATTTGATCTTCAAATCCTTGATAGCTAGCACCTTTGTCTGTTGATATTCTGGATAGCCTCAAATAGTTATTGTGAGATCTAGTGACCACCAATACAGGCTAACCTACACTAGTCTTTCTGATGACTAACCTCCCAGTGCTCAAAGATTAGGTGCCAGGTGTCTCTTTACTCCTCGTCCAGTACGTCTGAGTCAATTATTGCAGGCTTCTTTTTCTTGGGTTTGGTGAGAACATCCCATGCTGCAACCTCTGCCTCTGTAGGAAAATTCAATCTTTGAATGCTTTGTAATTGTGCCTTTTTCCTTTCCCATTTGGCATCTTTAATTCTCTTGACATCTCTAACAAACTTATTAAAGTGTATTTCGGCTTTGAATGCCTCATCTAAGGTTTTATTAAACCTTTCCATATCTAATCCACCACTGTCTGAAATAAATGCCTCTTTATTAGGTAGTAAGGTATCAAATTCATTTCTCCACACTTCTACTTCCTTGATCTGATCATCCTCTCGCTTTATTGGAAGAATAAATTTATTGTAATCTGAGCCAAACATGTTGACCCTGGCTTCAATCTGATTTGCCTTTCCCTTGAAGAAAGACAAGGTAACCCCAATTTGCTCAATTTCCTTGCCAACTTGTGTCAAAATCTTAGGGAGATATTCCCTAAGTGGTTGTAGGGATTCTAACCTTTCAAACAAATTAGTCCTTACTGACCAGGTCCCAAAATAAGGGTTCAAAGTTGAAAGATAATTAGTTACCTCTATTTGTAGACAAGGAAACTTGTTGTAAGCACTGTAGACTAGATCAAATTTATCTTTCAAGATATTGATCCTATGTTGTAATATTTTTTCCAAGGCTTCCAAAGCCTCCTTATTCTAATCCTTATCCTTCTGCTCTATTTCATTATCAATATCCCCTGCATCTTCATTTTGTACTAGAGCATCCACAACTTGCTTAGGTTCAACAGGAATAGATCCAGGGATTTCTTGTAGTTTCAAATTTAGTTCTGCCACCAGTTTCTCCAATTCATATTGATCTTTATCAAGCATAGCTATCTATCTTTGACTACAGTACTTGCTTCATCAAATAATTTCTGATATCTCTTTGACATCTGTTCAGCTTTGGCTTCATTCAGATGTGCAAAGTGAGTAAGTGCTTGAGAGATCTCTAAATCACCTGTGTTATGGATGGACCATATGATTTTATCACCATCCATCTTTTTGTATACATTAATAAGTGATGACTTCTGTGTCTTGGGAGCCAGATCCCACATGGCTAAAGTTTGGGATTGTACATTATATCCACATCCTCTAATCATTTCTCCAACCTGTGTCTCTAAAGATAATTTTATGTCAGGATGCCTCCTTATCTAGTCAATGATGAAAGCTAAGGCTATTGGAAATATATGATGTACCCAGTGACTAAGAGGGGGGGAGGGTGAATCAGGAACCAATAAAACTTAATCCTTTTAATCCACAATTAGATTAACTTATTTGTTTGCATGCATAGAATTTGCAAGTAAAGATTCATACACAACACATAATACAATATTTGGTTACCCAGAAACCTTCCAAAAGAAAGTAAAACTGGGGTGGGGATGATACCCACAAGATTTAGTACTGCAGTATAAATTTATCCTGTTAGAGCTTACAATGACCACTTCTGATGGTCTAACCTATTAGGAGCATAGAAAGGACTGTTAGGTCCACCTTGTTAAAGGATTTTGTACAATACAATAAGTAATGCAACTCTGTTAAGATATTCAAAGAAAGGACTGTTAGGTCCACATTTTTAAAGTATTTTTCTGATCCACCTGTGAGAATGAACCAGTTGATGATCTTCTCTATGCAACAATGATTGCTGAATAAGATCCTTTTGAATATAACTGATCACCTGAATGTGATAGATTAGACTCTGTTTTCCTGAATACTTCTGCTCTTAATCAAACTGCCATTCACATGTCTTTACACTTATGCATACATTCTTACTTATTCTTTTTTCACACATTGGATAAAACAAATTATCTTACATATATATCTTTATCCAACAAATAACTCTGTAAGTCATCTTGTAATAAATAAAATTATATTTAACAATATATGCAAGGTCAGCTTCAAACTGTCACTTAGGTCCAGAAGTCTACTCGGGTGATAAACTATCACTCAGGCGATACTATAAATCACTTGGTTCATACTAATCACTCAGGTAATGTTGATCACTTGGGCAATGTTGAGCACTCAGGCAATGTTGATCAATCATGACTTTGCATAATTCTTGTTGGACCCGAGCAGCAGAAGCAGTGTCAAAACCCGAGCAAATAGTAAGGGGATTTTTTGACATATCAGACACAGAATTAAATGATAAGTTTTTTTGTCACTAATGCAAAGTCATGATTGATCAACATTAGGTCGACGCTAGTATTCATTCCAATTAGGTCATTGACCTTTACAGTACCAATTTCTAAACAATGTTAACTGATAAGTCAATACTAGCACTAGAAATATCTACCTTGTCTTTCTACGACTTGGGCATGCTTGGCTCAATAGTAAGTGGAGCTTGTTGCTCAGTTACTACATGTTCAGATGTGGATTCTACAACCTTTTCCTTGCTTGGATGTACTATATTCTAGATAGGATATTTGGGTAATGATGCCATTAACTCATGCAATCTTCTCAGCGTTGGACTCTTCAATAGTCTGTACCTCTGGTAGTGTATCATCATTTTCCTATTTTGGAGGGTCCGTACTAAGTACTTCTTCCTCATTATCTTCTTTCATCTCAAATATTGATTTCTACACTAATGTGACACGCTGGACTACATCTTCTATGTTTTTGTTCAGTATTTAGAATGCCCTAAATCTGGGGGTGTGATTATTTTGATATTTTCTCAAGTCTTCTTTTACTTCTTTGCCCTTCATTGTAGGCATAACTTTCTTCAATGTTTGTTCCCTTATGTCCATTTCAGTTTGGACTACATTGTTCCAGGGAATGGAGACTGCCTTGAATAGGTCTTTAGTAATATAATTCTTCAGCTTCGAGGGGTCATATTTCCATTTTCCCATCTTCTTCACCACTGCTTCTTCAATCTTCTTCTTTTCTTCCTTGGTCCTAGAAGCATAATTGAGTGACTTTAAAGAACTCATAGCTCTTCCTTCTTTCAGTTATTTAATCTTCTGAACAATTGTGGGTGTTGGTTTAGTGAAAACCATAGTATCATCTTCTTCATAATAATCCTCATCATCACTCAGTACAAGTCTTCTCCTTGATCTCCTCATGATGACAACATGGGTAGTGCCTTTTTCCTTCTTCTGTTTGGGTGTTGCCTTCTGTAAAGAAGAAAATGATGGTGGTGTTGATCTCCTAGATAGAATTTTCCAAATAGATGTTCATATGTAAAAGAGACCAATGTCATCATATAACCCCTTACATTTAATTTGTATTTGTTTGTTTGATAATGGATATTGAAATTGACAGCAAAGATTAATGGAGTAAAATACCAACCTTACATCATAGCAGATCTGAAAATACCATTTTCTGAAGCCTGTGTTGATTTTCTGGAAAATCTGAGACCAGATCTGGAATGGAAATGCAGAGATGAACAAAACCTAGAAATCTTTTTCCATTATGAGATAGTTCTGATTCGCACCCTCAAGTCAATGTCACCATTTGCCAAAATTTTTGATTGTGCCCTAGGTCACAATCGACCTAAAAAGTCTTAGATTGAAATTCTATTTTCGGATCCTAAAATTTTGCTGAAAAGGGTATCCAAATCTGTACTCTGTTTCAGTATTCCCAAACTTGTGACTCCCGAAACAACACCTGTAAATATCTGAAAAAGAGGGGTTTTGGGGTGGCTATATAAGGTTTTTACTTAGTCAAACCCCTGTTTTGGTGATCTCCACCTCCATTAATATCTGAATATAGTAGAATGTACATGTGTGTGTTGCTCTTGGAAAGAGCTTTGAATATTCAATGTCAAGATCTAAACCTCTAGATTAAAAACCCTAACATGAATTGAAAGTGAGAAAGCAATGCATATATTTGAATGTGATAAAGAAAGCATACCAAGCCCCCAAGGCTAAAGTATTCCTACTAAACTCACAATCCGTAATTTCTACCCCATGATAATATCCTTTGAATTTTTGAAGGTTGAAAATGGTGGATCCAATAAGAAGGAAAGAAGGAAGATGTCTCTCTTGCTCCAAAGAAGATCCACAATGGCTTGTCTACAAAAGTGCTTCAATGTATTAATGCACCATAATGTCTTGTCCTTCTATATCATCCTCTTGATTTATTGCCTCATCATCATGTCAAAATCATAATTGCATCATATCATCTTATGATTCTTTTTCATCATCATCTCATGTCATGTCCAAATGAAGGCAAAACAGAGTGTTTATATAGAGATCTCAATATAGACCTCCTAGGGCAATGCAACGGATCCAAATTCAAATTTCACTTTGAATTATGGTACAATTACAATCACCAATCAAGGAGGGGATGTATTAATCCAAATATTGGGGAAAACACTTCCGCGTCCAGACCCGAGGACCTACTTTAAGTTTTAGAACCCCGATAGGCTCCAGATTTGAAAGTAGGGACCATCACCTGACATGGGTCAAGGTTGACCTCGAACTTGACCTAGGTCATGGATGAACTCAAACTTGACCTAGGTCAAGGTTGACCTTAACCCTGACCTAGGTCAAGGTCAAACTCAACCCTAAACTGAGGTTTCAGACTGGTCACCTTGGGAAATCTATAGGATTCCTAGGTCAACCGAGGACCCAGGGAGGTGAGAAAACACATCAGGATGTTAGATAGAGGTACATAGGTGAAAGTGTAAGTGCGATGAAGATTTAGGAGAGCCAATACATAGGTTTTACCCCAAAATATGGAATCATAGAAAGGGAGACTAAGGAGGTTTCGCAGGACCCTAACCCTAATTTCACCTAGAAATGTAGAATCAAGTGCATGTGCATCCTAAATGCAAATCTAATATGAAAATATACTAAAAGAGGGTAATAAACCTACAAAAATGGAAGTACTTCCATTTTAAGATGATACATTTATCCCCCATTTTAGCTTAGGTATGACACTACATGAATATGCAAGCTAAAGTAAGAAAACATTGTAAAGTAAAAAGGATATAGCCAAGTCCTCAATGTAGAGATTCTGCAAGAAACCGTTAGTATCCACAACCTGAAACAAAAGGTTAATGAAAATACATAGATAACCTAAGCCTTACTAAGATGGTTTTGAGAAATGCATAGAGCCCCTTATGCCCTCTGTTTTCGCTTACTAATTCTGAAAGGTGAAACAGGGTGATAAAGTTAGATCTATACATTGGATATGCAATTTATTGAAAACATTTCTTTCCTAAACCATTTATAAGGATTAAAAATATTCCTAAACCAATTTAAGAGGTTAGGTATCTGAATCATGATTCTAACGCCACTGAAAAAGGAGCTACCAAACTCAAGTTATGATGAAAAGAGTGAATGCCTATCTAAATGCATGAAAAAGGAAATTTGAATTTGACCTAAGTAAATTCAAATGAAACCCTAAGAAAACCCTAAGGAAACCATAATAAAACCCTAAGGAAACCATAATAAAACCCTAATTTGAAGCTATAAATAAGATGAAGAGCACTTACCTTCTCATTCTTACCATTTGTAGAGCTTGAAATTGAGGATCAAGATGCCAAAGAGAGAGGAACTTCGAGAGAGTTGTGTGGAGGTCCTGAGAGAGTGCCTGGCCAGCGGACAACCACTGCTTGAGGTAGGTGCCTTGTTTTTGATGTTTTAATTGAGAAATTCTTATTTTTATAGGGAAGTTTGACCCTGACCTAGTTATGTCAACCCTGACCTTTGTAGGTAAATCATAACTGGGAAGGTCCAGCTCTTTCTGGGGATAATGTCGACCCTGACCCAGAAAGGTCGACCTTGACCCAAAAAGGTTGACCCTGACCCAAAAAGGTTAACCTTGACTAGGTCAAGTGAGAATTGTAGTTATTTGATGATAGATGACTGATATGATATTGTTTGTGCTAACAAGATCTTTTCTATCTCTGAGAGCATCCCTTTGGAGGGGTTCTATTGACTGTCAAAGAGAATTTGTCTGAGCTACAACATGAGGATATACAGTTACTGAAATATGTGGGATTGTACTAGGTAGCAATCCTACCATAGATGAGGTTCCATTGGTCCATGATATTAGCCACGATAAAGAGATGGGATGAGGACACTTGTTCCTTTCATCTTCCATCAGGAGAGATCACGATCACATTGGAGGATGTGTACAGGATCCTACGACTTCCAGTCCGAGGTGAGCCTGTTAGACCGAGAGTACAAAGGGGTCCTTCCAAGGTGTTTTCAGATGGAGAGTATTGTTTGGGATGAGTAACACAGATGAGGACCTGATCAGATCAGATCACTCTATTAGCCATACTAGCAGGTCTGACACCCTTGGTACTAAGAGTGATGCTATGTATACTCTCTTTGGTTGTAATACCCAACACAAAGGGTACAGTTTTCTTAGCACCATTCACTGATCTCGTGTGTAGGATGGAGAGTGACAGGATTTTTTTCTCATGGGTGTGCAACATGTTAGCCCATCTTTACCATGAGTTGAGTCATCTAGTGAGATTTCAATAGGAGAGTCTTACAGTATGCACCTTGTTACAGGTTTGGATGTTTGAGCATTACACATGTACTCGACCACAAGGTGTTTCGGTAATGGTAGATGCGATCACATCGTGAGCCTTTTCATATCCACTAGGAGATGTCTGGCAGTACAGAGATATCCTCTTTTGGAGGGTACACTTTGACTGTATACCAGGTGTGGATGTGATATGGAGACCATACCATCAGATGATAGGATGGCTAGATACTTGACACCAGTTGAAATACTCCCAGTAGCGTAAGTTTCTAGAGGGTCCTACTAGTCATGCAGTGATGCCATATTATTATGATAGGGTTATGAGGCAGTTTGGTTTGACATAGGGAGTCCCTCGGATAATACCTTGGTACGGATATCTGACGAGATATTACCAGAGACCCGGTGCCATACGCAGACCTACAGTAGCAGATATTGTAGACAATGATATAGATGAGACAAATGATATAAAGGTGGACCCAATTGTATCCCACCTAGGGGTGAGCAAAGAGTATATCAGATACTGGAGTCTATAGGGGACCCATCCCATCTTCCCTGATGACTACCTTACAAGTGATCCAGGTCTCTCAGAGAGGATGCACTGGGGTGGTGACACACTAGAGGAGGAGGATCAGGAGGAGGAGCCCATTCCTAAGGGAGATCCCATGGAGGAGGAGAGAGCTGAGGAGAGAGTAGATGAGGGAGCACATGGGAGATCAGAGGATATGCCCCCATGTGGTAGTACAGATGTAGATGATCAGGTGATGCATGATGTACCATTGAGATCACGACGACCTCCCCATGCACATACAAAGACACCACCACCTATACCTAGATGCAGCGAGCGAGGAGAGGGTAGTCACTCCATGCCCCCACCATCTAGATCCTTTGATGATACTCAAGAGGGAGATCCATGTATGTTTTATGTATTTGATAAAAATATTTTAAGTAAAATTTTTGCTAGAAGAAGTACTAAAAGATATACATGTTTGAATTCTACAACTAGCGTAACGGAGTGGAGGAGCTTTGTATCTAAGGTTCTGAAGGATACCTGTTTATCCTACTGACTACCAACTAGTGAGCGAGAGTCCCTTATTGGGCAGAGAGATCCTGAATGACATGCAGATATTTTTACATGTGTCCACCGAGAGCCGAGGTTATGCAAAGAAAGGGAAGAGAGATTGATGGTTGACCTACAGAGAGATCAGGAGCGCAACTATGAGATGAGCATATCGGGGAGTCACACATAAAATACCATACCGAGATCTTCAGCATCACACCACAGAGTAGAAAGAGCTAGGAGCCACTGACCCTAAGAGCATAGAGATAGAGATTGATAGCCATGGCATATGTGCCATATATGTACCAAAATCATGAATATTTATATATGAATTTTTTTGGTTTTCCAGTTAGTTCCATGATTGATTACTTGTTCTTTTCATCAATACACAAAAACTTAACATAAATAAAGAAAT
>MU213108.1:0-20587 GCA_018584345.1 Thuja plicata | reverse complement strand
AACTTTGTTTGATGCTTCAGCTTGACCATTAGATTGAGGATAGTAGGGAGTAGAAAATCTATGTTGAATACAATATTTCTCCTGGAATTTCGTGACTTCTTTATTTTTGAAGGAAGTACCATTATCCGAAACTATCATTGAAGGAATACCAAATTGTGCTATAATATGATTAAGAATAAAATCACAAATAACATCCAAAGTAGTAGAGCGGAGAGGAATAGTCTCTACCCACTTTTTAAAGTAATCTGTAGCTATGAGAATGTATGTATGTCCTTGAGAAGAAGCTAGTGAAATTTTTCCAATAAGATCAAATCCCCAAATGCTAAAAGGCCATGGAGCAACTTGATTACGATGCTCACGAGAAAGAGCATGAATTAAATTATCATGTTGCTGACACTGAGGACACTTCTTAACAAATGTAAAGGAATCTTGTTCCATTATTTTCCAATAATATCCCATTCTAAGAAGTTTATTAACTAAATATTTCCCACCAAAATGTCCTTCACAAGAACCAGAATGAGCTTCTACTAAAGCTATTGGGACTTCAGTTCTACCAAGACATCTTAATAACAAACCATTATAAGAATGTATGTAAAGGGTATCACTCAAAATGATATATCATGCTACAAGCTTCCTAATACGGTTACGCATGTTCCTTGTTGCCGATTCAGGAAATGTATTATCTTTCAAAAAGTGAAAGATATGTGAATACCAATCATCTAAATGCAAATTACAATAATCAGCATTACCCTTATTAGAAATTGAAGGTTGTTTAAGAGTATGTATAGTAAATTGAAATTCTTCAACATTATTCTCAAGACATACCAAGGAAGTTGCGCTTGCCATGGCGTCTGCGTGTCGATTATCTTTCCTAGGTAAAGTCTGAATCGTATAAGAAGAAAATTGTGAAAGGATATCAAGAGCCAATTCTTTATATTGTGACATTTTATCATTCTTAGTCTAATAACACCCTTTGATTTTTTCAAAAATCAATTGTGAATCCCTATATATTTCCAAGTTTTTAATGTGAAGGGATGAAGCTGCTCGTAAGCCAACTATAAGAGCTTCATATTCTGCAATATTATTAGTACAAGGAAAGGTCAATTTATATGAGATAGGGATTGGTTTCTTTGTAGGAGGGACCAAGATGATGCCTACACCAGAACCTATCTTACATATAGAACCATCAAAATATAATTCCCAAACATCTTCTTGTTTAATAGCTAAACTATTCTCATCGGTGAATTCTATTGAGGCGAAGTTCGTATGAGAATGAGGACAAGGAGCTTCAGCTAGACAATCAGTTAAATATTTTCCTTTAATTGAATTTTGAAGAATGAAATTAAGATCAAATTTAGAAAGTAACATCACCCATTTAGCCAGACGACCAGAGAGATCAGTTTTTGAGATAAGGTGTTTGAGCAGATCAAATTTTACAATCACATTAACCTCAACATTCAATAGATAATGCCTGAGTTTTTGACAAGCATAAACTAAAGCAAAGCATTGTCTTTCTAAATTGGTATATCTTGTTTCATATTCTAGTAAAGTTGGACTGATGTAGTATACCGGTCTTTCCTTACCTTCACTATCATGTTGAGCCAATAATGCACTCACAACGTGGGAAGTGGCAGAAGTATACATATAGAAGGGTTTATGGAATTAAGCAGGTTGCAAAATAGGAGGATTAGCAAGATACTCCTTAAATTTCTCAAATGATTGTTTACATTCCCGATTCCAAGAAAAATTGGTATCTTTTCTAAGCAAGGAAGTGAAAGGAACATTTCTATCAGCTAAGTTAGAAACAAAGTGATGAATAGATTGAATTTTTCCTTGTAAACTACGTAACTGAGAAATATTCTTAGGAGGCATGTTAATGATAGCGTGAATGTTTTCAGTATCCACTTCTATGCCTCGCTTAGAGATTATAAATACTAATAATTTACCAAAATCAATTCCAAAAGCACATTTCTTAGGATTTAGTCGCATATTATAACTCCTAATCCTTTCAAATATTTGTCTTAAAATGAACACATGGTCCTTTCTTTGTATAGATTTCGCCAAGATGTCATCTACATAATTTTCTAGAATCTTATGGATATAATCATGGAAAATCAAGGTCATAGCACGTTGATAGGTTGCTCCCGCATTTCTTAATCCAAAAGGGATCATGACCCAACAGAATGTTCCCCAAGGTGTGATAAATGAAATTTTAAGTTGATCTTCTATAGGAATAAATATTTGATTAGCCTGAAAATCCATCCATAAAAGACAATAAAGCATGACCTGCTATTGAATCCACAATCATATCAATATTGGGTAGGGGAAAATCATCTTTTAAGGAAGCTTTATTCAAATCTTGAAAATCAGTGCACATCCTTATCTTATTCTCTCCTTTAGAAACAACCACAACATTGGAAATCCATTCAGAATAATTGATAGAACAGATGAACCCAACACCTAATAATTTTTTAATTTCAGTTTTAACTAACAAAGCAATGCCTAGATTCATCTTTCAGATTTTTTGTTTCACAGGTTTGACATTAGGTTTAAGAACAACATTGTGAGTCACAATCTTAGGATCTATACCCGGCATATCCGAATATGTCCAAGAACATATATCCTTATATTCAAGAAAAAGGGAAACCAATTGATCATGTTCATCTTGATTCAAACATTTTCCCACTTTGATTGTTTTTTCAGAGTCATTCTCATCCATTTGAACTTCTATAGTCTCAGTTATTAATAAATTACTTTTTATGGGAGAGTCCATTGGCAAAGGAGACATATCATGTTCATCACGTTCTCCAAAATAGGCTTCATTATTAAGACAATAAGGCTTTCTTCTTTTATGATGAAACATAGGTAAATCTTATTGGAGTTGATGAAAACTATCAACTCACAGCTCCCAAGAATCACCTGCATGCAAACTTGTCATAGAAAGAGAGAAGCAAAAAAGCTATGGAGGCCAAAAATAATAGATCGATATAAGAGGAAACATCTTGTGCAAACAATGGAGAAAAAACTCTCAATGCAATAGCATCCTCAATTAATTAATAACCATTGAATTGAATAATTTACAAAGAGGGAATCCTCATAAAAGGATACCGAAACCCTAAACAGGAAACCCTAAAGGGAAAATCTAGGTTGCATAATAATAATTAATAAACTTGAATTAATTATTATATGCCTAAAGTTTAGCTTAAGTAAAAGAGAGATAATAAGTGACTTAATAATTAAATCAATATGATTTAATTAATAAGTGGAATCACTTTATTACTCTAACACCCCCCCTTAAGATAAATTTAGGGAGAATCTAAAAACCTAGAAACAGTTACTGAAAGCAGAAAAAATGGGTCCTGACAACAAGGCCTGATGAGATACCCAATAAAAAAAATCTCTGTAAAGAGGAGAAAAGGAGAAAACTCAGTGGGAAAAACCCCTCTCCAAAAAGAGATGAAGCCTAGAGAAGGACTGAAAAAGCCTCCAAACTAGAGAATGTCCTAGCAAATAGGAACAAAAAAATAACATGTAGAATACCTCTTAAGCATGAAGCTGAAAACACTGTCAAAAAATAACTGCTGGAACCTCCACTGTAATAGAACATGATTAGGTAGAGAAGACTTTAAACAAAGCCTGAAGAGATGATCAATCAAAGATGGAAGAATGCCTCCAAAATATGAATGAAAGAAGTGTGTCCATATGGTAAATGATCCATCTCACCAAAATGCATAGGTACCAACCACTGCATCCGCCTAATACATAGGAACAAATACTAAATACATAGATCACTCCATCAAACCAAGGAAGCATTAGAACCAACAGAAGATACCCCCCCATAATGTTGAACATGGAGAGGTCTGACAGGAACACTGAAATGCAATGCCAAAAATAACTGCAAGAAGAAGAATCAGGAACACCAATAGTGCAGAAGAAGGTACAAGCACAAGATAAAGGGCAGTGTCGAAGTAGAAGAAATGATCTTCTAGACACACATCATGAGGCTAATGTCGTGAAAGGGACACTTACTTGACAAAGTTGGATGAACACAAAAGAAAAAATATTATAACCCCCCCATGACACTTTATAACTGAGTGCGAGTACAAACAAGCACAAGGTGTACAAGATCCCAGATATGCAACTGCAGGCACTTTATTTCAGTGCGTTTACAAAAGAAAGCTACAGAAAAAGGTGTATACAATATTCAGAGAAGGAAACGATCCCAGGACCTGAAACATCCAAGATATCTACTAGAATGTCATAAAACAAAAAACTGAATACATAGATACATGGAGCAGAATCTAGGTGTGAGACCTATAAAATAAGAAAGAGAACAAAAGCAACTTTCTGACCCCATGTGGAAGTCAAAAAAAGGAGTTTGGATGAGCAAGATATGGCTCCCAGAGTGAAAAATAGAACCCTGAATTTGACAGGAAAAAAACCTGCAAGATAGAAAAATCCGAAAATCTATCCTCCAAAAAGACATCCGTCTCGGAAAGAGATTTCCGATGATATAAGGAAGTAAAAAATCAGCCTCTGTTTGCTCCAGATATGAGCAAAAAACCACCGGGAGGTCAAAACAGAAGTGAACCTCATGAAACCTCAGCCAAAAATAGCGGAGCCCTGCTAGACTGGCGATTCCTCCAAAAAAAATACTGCCTCCAGATTTCTCACCAAAATGGCAGAAAAAAAAGATTATTTTTTTAATGAAAAAAAAACAATAAAAAACATTAAAAAACACATGGTTTTTTTTTTTATATTAAAAAAACACACAAAATTTTTTTTTTTTATTTTTTTTAAAAAAAATATTAAAAAATCTTGGGGCCTATGGCTGCTGACATCAGTGGCATGGAAATCGAGGTGGATTTTTGCCTCAAAAGTGTGCCAAGGTCATGCAAGCAAAAAAGAGGGCCCAAATTTCAACTGTGTCCAAATTGGACACAGCTTATATGAAAATAGGGGTTTTGGGGGCATTTCGGACACAACCTAGATGTTAGTTTTTTCTCAAACTACTCCAAACAAAAATTCCTCCCAAAAACCACTAAAATCTGAGACAAAAACCTCTCAAAAACACAGATTTAAAGAACAAGGCCAAATCTCTCATGAAGAGAATAGGGGCATGAAGATCTGGAGCTCTGATACCATATTGGAGTCGATGAAAATTATCAACCCACAGCTCCCAAGAATCACCTACATGCAAACCCGTCACAAAAAGAGAAGCAAAAAAGCTATGGAGGCCAAAAATAACAGATCGATAAAAGAGGAAACATCTTGTGCAAACAATGGAGAAAAAAATCTCAATGCAATAGCATCCTCAATTAATTAATAACCATTGCATTGAATAATTTACAAAGAGAGAATCCTCATAAAAGGATACCGAAACCCTAAAGGAAAAATCTAGGTTGCATAATAATAATTAATAAAAGAAATAATTATTATATGCCTAAAGTTTAGCTTAAGTAAAAGAGAGATAATAAGTGACTTAATAATTAAATCAATATGATTTAATTAATAAGCGGAATCACTTTGTCGTGCCCAAAACTAGGGCAAAACACACATACAAATTTTTTTTAAACGCAAGTGCATACCACTAACAAGGATGTATTTGAGGTAATGTGATATCAAGGTGAGGTTAGTCTTCAAGTTGTAAGGTATATACATTGGTTGAATTAGGGTCACCACATACAAATGCAGAATTAGAGCATCAACCAGTCATACGGGTTACATGAACACCTGGGTCAGGTTGATTTGACTCTGGTTTCAAGTTTTAATCTATGTATAGTATCATGATGATAGTCTATTGTTAAGAGTCATACGTTGAATTAGATTGCTCTGGTAATCACTTTATTTCTAACCTTGGTTACAAATTTTTTTTTTTGATCGGTAACATTTAGCATTTTTATTGATAAAGATAAAGAAATACATCATAAGGCCAATTTTCTGGATGGCTACCGTATTACAAACCCACAAACTTTCCTACCCTGCATCTAGACTTTCACCATAGTGCTGAGAGACTAAGGGATATAAACATCCCAAGGAAGAGAACAAACAAAATTGGGGGAATATTAAAACCTTATACTCAAAAAGGATGCATAAAACATTAGCCCCCTGATACAGCAAAACATAGAGTCACAAAAACCATGGAGAACTCCCGCCACATGACCACCGCACCATCTTACTTTTTGAACTAGGCGTCAGATTCTTCCTTGGTGAAATTTGGGATGGATCTATTGCCTGCAACTGAGGACCGGGGGTGACCAGTAGCCCATTTTTTCTTCTCCTCAAGGAGTGATGTGTCCACCCATATGTCTGCACTTGCGTTGGCCCCTATCGCCGCGCCTCCACCCCTGCTTAGTTGATGCCTCAGTGGCTCACCGGGTGGTCTCACACTTTTGATGGGAGTCATCTTTGTGCACACCTTCTTTGCATCCTTCTACTCCTCTGAATACTCATACAACATTTTGGTAATATTCTGCCATGCCTTCGTGGCCTTCGGAATGTGAACTTCCCTTGGGGTCGTAGATGACCACACGAGCAGAGGTTGCAGAGGCGTCGCTCCTCCTCTAATTTTCCTCCATGGGTCTATTCCCATATGCAACCCAACACCCAGCTCAACCCTGTTTAAAATTTCTTCAAAACCCTCCAATCACTGCAGATCAATGCTGGCTTCCATGACTGTTCGGACCTCTTCCTTTGAGTCCCCCACCGAAAGGGCCAGAGCAACAAAAAGCGAGGTGATGTCCAGGTTTGACCACCTTCTTTAGTAGTCATCCAGGTATTCCAGGCCAAAGAAATCTATGACTGAGCTCATGAAGTCCTGGCCATCAAATAGAAAGGTGTTTCTTAGTCGCTGAACCATGACGTTCCCTTTGTAAGCCTGTGTCTGGTTGCTTGATTCCAACGAAAAGTTAGCCTCCATAATTTTTGCTTTGTTGAAAACCCTGCACTATGTGATTTGTGCCGAGGTCTTTCCAAGTTTAAATGTTTCCCAAGAAAGTTCCGGAGACACACCAGGAAATAATTTCCTTCGTGCGGTCTTAATGAATGTGATGCATTGCACTCTCATAATTATAAAACATGGGAATTAATTCAAACATGCCTCTTCCAGTGTATGAGAGAAGATCGGTATCAAGTTAATCCAACTTGAGAAGACCGAAATCTTAAAATACTTCATCCTCTTTCCCATGGGGGCAATTTGCACCCGAGTTGGCCAAATAATTGGCCACCACATTTGCCTCCCGGTATACATGGGAAATCCAAAAATCTTCAAATTTCAACATAAAACACCATATATGTTGAATATGTTTGTCTAGATGCCATGAATCCATACTGTCTTTCTTAATCCCATTAATGATGATTTTAGAATCGCCTTCCAAGTGCACCTTCCGGAAACCCATCTTCACTCCCAGTAAGGTAGCTTCTTTCGCAGCTTCACATTCTACCTCATTGTTAGTCCCATCATGAAGCCTCCTTGTAACGATAGCCACTGTGTTTCCCTCATAATCCCGTGCTATACAACTGCACCCGGAGGTGCCTGGATTGCCTCTGGCTACTCTGTCAAAGTTAATTTTTATCCATCCTTCGTCTCGAGGTTGCCACCCACATTTCACCTTACAAAGAGAAGGATTAACCCTTTGAAACCCATGAACAGGCAACCTTGGTTACAACTTATTCATTTAGTTCTAGTCCCAATTCTCTTTCGACCATTAACCATTAGTTTAGAATTCAGTAATCAAAACCTAATCTAATCTTTATCCTTCTAAAAATAATTAAATTCTCCCTTACAAATTTCCATGAAACTATAGTCCTTAAATTTCTTAATAGAATATTAAATTCATCTCAATAGAAAATTTACATTGACCTCTAACCTCTTGAAAACACATGGGCAACATAATTTAATTTATCGTAATAAAATAAAATAAATATCTATCTATATATTTTTTTTACATAAAACTACATCTATTAATCAATAATTAACTACGCAATTGAATAAACTTTATCTAAACCAAGTTACATGATTTTAATAAAACAATGAGGAATTAAACCCATAACATATTAGCCATTCTATAAAATTTTCACATAAAAACTAAGGTTCAAATCTAGTAATTAAACTACACAATTTAAATAGAAAATACATCTATTAAATAAGACTACATAATTCAAATAACACAATAAGAATTAAGTCTATTTAAACTAACTTAAGCTATCTAAATACAATAATCTATTTTAATTATGTTCCCAATGGATAGAATAGAATAATATTTAAATAAATTGTATAATTCTAAATAAGGTCTAATTATGTTATTAGATCTATAATTATCAATTAACTACCTATAACTGCTTATAATCTAACCCACCCATTTACCTAGCAACCTATCATCCTATCCCTTTCAAAATGTCACATCATCTCCCAAGTGGGTGGGGAGGGTGTGAAATCCCAAACCTTTTCCCAAGGCCTGTGAAATGTTTAGGGAGGAGAGCTTAAGCAAGGCTCACGCATGAACCAAGGATAGTGGGGACCACAACAAGGTCTTCCCTCCAAGTGCAGAATTCCTAAGGTGGAGTCAGCAAGTCAATTCACATGGGGAGAAAAAAGTTTGCATAAAAAAAAATAAGGAGAGAGAAGCATGCAAAATCCTCTAAGGTTGAGGTGGGCCCAAACACTTTTCCCAAAGTTAGACTATGTTAAACATTATGTCAACTCAATCTACAACGAATGGGGGAAGGTTTTAATTTTTGGGCAAGTAATTAATATCATGACAGCCCCAAAAATTTTGCATGGAGAAAGGTAAGATGAAAGTAAAGTTTATGGTGGGGCCCACGAGGATGAGTGAAGGACATTAAGCCTTCTCAAGGAAAGGACTATGCATTAGCATAAGAATGGTAATTAAAAGGAGTGTTTAGGGGGGGTTAATAAAGGGGTTTAGAGAGGGAATCTTTAGGGGATATTCTCTGTGTAAGGGGAGGGAATTAAATCCCTCCCCATACATTTTTCAGAGAGCTTTTTTCTCTATATTCTGAAAAATGACATGGTAGATTTGGTTGTAGTTTCTACACATTGGCATTATTGAATTCTTTTTTTTTTAAGATACATGCATGAATTTGATTATTTTATTTTTGTTTGCCAAACATTATGCAACTAGAATTTGATCATTAATATTAGGTGATTGTTTTCATTATTATATTAATCTCTTTGACTTTATATAGTAGGTAAGCTAATCTCTCCTTTTTAAGGATAGGAAATACAATTATTTTGAAAATGAGGTATTGATCCAATTGAGATAAAATTTCAAAATTTCAAAGGAAACATGTAGTGTTCTTGACTTGGAAATTTAAAGTCACATACAATAGAGGTTTCAAGATTTTAACCATTCATAAGGTTTACATGCTATGAATATCATTACAAAATAAATGAGAGATTTTCATATTTTGCTCAACAAGCTTACACAATGGACTTTACAACACTTGATAAAATGATCCTCATCACAAGGAGTAATCATGCAACCATAAATTTTCTCTTTCACAAAAATACCAAAATGAAGACTTCTTCCAAACTTTTCTACATCCAACTTGATTTTAAAAACCTGCAATAAAACATGAAGGGAACCACGGGAGCCCACCTCCCAACCAAGGCCTCAAAGAGACCACCCCCGAGCTTGGAGAACCAAGACTAAACAAGGTAACACATTTCAATTTTCACAACTAGCATATATGCACAACACAATAATTTACTCCCAACCAAGGTTTCACAAATGGGTTTTCCAAACCCATTGAAGTAGGGTGAAGGTGGGATTTTCCAAGGAGGAGAATGCCATTGCATTCAAATTTCTCAACAAGAGTTTTCTCCCATTCCTTTCCAAGGCTAAATTGATATTCCTTCCATATACACATTTGGTCATTTCTATATCAAAAACCAATATTTACCACATGGCTTCATGGAGCCCATACTCCATGAAATTATCCCTCTTCTCCAAGAGGAGAGACTCTCACTACAATGAAGAGCCCAACTAACCCCTTCACCCAAGGCCACTTCTTCCCTTCTTAAAGGGTGAGTAATGCCTTAAAATCTCATGAACAATACTCCCAAATCCAAAAGAGCAAGAGATGAAACAAAATTTAAATGCATCCCAAACCCAACACATAACATCAACATCTACATACAACAACACTTTACAAGATTACATATAAGAAACCATACAAGATCTACATATTCATTCAAATAATATCATGCAAAGCTTAAATGCAAGAGCATTCCTCCATGACAAGAATCCACCAACCTTGGTCCAAGAAAAATGGCAAGAATGTGGTTGAGTAGAAGCCCTTATCCATTTTTTCTTTTTTCTTTTTTTCCCCCTCCAACTCTAGTTGTCTCCCAAAATTGGAGAGTGGGTGAACACTCACTAAGTTTCTCCAAATCCTCTAAAAAGACCCCTATAAGTGTAATCAAGACTTAGCAATTAATGAGACATGCCCTCTAGTTCTTTTTTCTTACCTCTTGTCTCCCCTCTTAATTGTGAGTTTAGTAAGGAGTGTGGAACAAGTTAAAAATGCATGTGGCCATCTTTATTTTCGCCACTTTTGAAAGGTAGGAATTTTGGAGAGCCATAATGGTGATCTAGGTTTACTCTATAGGTAAAAACTAGCCCTAACCCAAGGTACCCCCTTAGGGTTAACTAATTTTGGCCAAAATATACCCTAGGGTCACTTTTGACCCCTCCAAAGTACCCCTAAAGTTCAAATCCGAGTTCCAACTTGATGTGATCCCTACAAGACATCTATATGCAAGTGGGGTTAATATAATATCCTATAAGGTTTGGTGATTCTTTCCCAAGCACTAATTTGACATGTCACCATCCACATAGACAACACAAGTGTCAAGTGACACCAAGACAAAATACACATCACATTCACAATGACATGTCCAAACAACAACATGAGTTTTAAACTATTAACACACATTCAGATTACGTTTACAACAATGATCACATTACAACGAGGTTTCAATCCTTTATTGGATTAAACCTTGGCTTACTCAATTCACATGTGTTTAGCCCTGATTCTCTAAATAATTCCATGGTTCTCTTTCTCGCACACTACACTCGAGCATCAGTATTCCAAGATAATAAAATCATATGCAATATACATTTTCAATTTATAATTAGCAACATTAATCAATAGCAGTATTAAATTTCTAATTGCAATTTTCATACATAAATGTTTAAAACATAATAATTTCATAATCATCATGACATAACATCCATGAAATAATCAGGTCTAATCATGATTCGATCTTCTCATCAATTCACTTATCTAAACATATATAATCAAAATCAAACACATGTTCTAGGTCTAATCCATATCAAAATGTAATCCACACAATATAATCATCATCATAACATAATATCTCGAGTCTTTATCAGGATAATAAAAAAAAGTGTATCAATGTATCAAAACTTAAAGTATCAAAGTGTGATCGAGCAGTAAAGCTGTGATGGGTCGGGGTGAGGCCTCACACACTTGACAAGCTCCTAAAAAATCAGCTAGGGCTTCATCCTCAGGAAAAATATCCAAACTAGGTTTTTGATCCATGTCAAGTAGAAGCAGATTAACCAATTTTAAGTGTCCACCATAGATATGATTAACATTAAGAGGAAAAGCCGATGGTTGTTTATAAGGATTGAACCCTAGCCCATAAGTATAATCATAAACTTTATTGTCCAAGGGAACTTGTATACCTTGCTCATATTTTCCACATCCTTTCCCATTGAATCCTGATTTCCTAAATAAATGATAACCAGATCCATATCTGTCAGCCATATCAGATTGAGTTAAAGGAGCAGCATATGTCACAATGTCATAACCATTTGGTTTTATTGTATCAATTGTTTCTTCAAGGGAAGCAACAACAAAGTTACTTTTTAATTCCCTAGAAAGTGGAGAAGGAATAAAGACTTGTTTTTCAAACCCATTTTGTTCCTTCATGAACTCTAAATCAGAAACTTTGTATTCTCCCATAAAAGAAGGATTAAAATCCAATGTTCCCCAATCATCTTCATTTAAAGAAGAGGATGGAGCTTCAACTTGTTTAACTTTAGGAGGTTTCTCAGGTTCCTTACTTGGTTGTATGGGTTCAGAGATCTTAGCATATTCTGCATTCAAGCAAGGATTTGGCGCATCATCCGCATGTAATGTATACATCAGATTATTATAAATGAACCTAACCTTATGATGTAAATTAGAAGGAATCACATGCATCATATGTAACCAAGGTCTTGCTAACAAAATGTTATAATTGAGAGGTACAGGCATGACATGAATAGGTGTGTGAAGAAGGACTGGACCAACCTTGATAGGTAGTGTAATAATACCCAAAATTTTATTTGCAATATTATCAAATCTATGAATATGGATATTATCTGGTTGAGTGGTTGTAAGATTGGCTTTAATATCCTTGAGCATATCCATGCTACAAACATTAAGCCCAAATCCATTGTTAATTAATGTTCTATGAATGATACTCTGATTAATAGAAACAACAACCATAAGAGCATCATATTGATTCTGCACCTCGACAAAAGGTAAATCATCATCAGTGAACACAATAGGAGGTACATAAGGCATAGTATGCATGCACTCCAAGAATGAATTAATGTTCTCTTGATTAGGAGGCAGAGCTGGAAGAGTAGATAAAGCTTTTTGTAATGCCTCATGACATGTAGGAGAAGTTTGAAGTAATTCCCATAAAGAGATCTTAGCTGGAGTAGCACGTAATTGCTCAACTAAGTCATACTCCTTAAAGGAAGAAGGTAACCTAGGTGCTTGAGGAAGCACGGGTTGAGAAGGAGGTAAAGAGGCTGGAACAATAGGTTGAGGATTATTCCGTGTATGATAAGCATGTGAAACGGAATCTGTGTTATCAAATAAATCTAAATGATCTTTAGGTTTACCCATAATAGTCATTCGAGGACATCCTTTTACTGTCATCAAATGTTTAGGGAATAACATTCTAGGTGCCTCAATGTTGCAAATAGAGTATGAAGGTAACCATACACACATCCTATGGTAGAGGTCAATTGGAGAAGTTGTGGAGGAGGATGAAATAGGAATAGGATCCATGGAGATGTCATTCGAACTATTTTCATTCTCACTTCCATGTACCTCATTAAGGGATCTATTCTCTTGTACAATAAAATCTTCATCAAAGTATTCAAAACAAGAGTAATACATATTGAACACACAATAAAATAACAAACATGTAAATATTTTCGCGTTTTAAAGAAATTTTATATATTTTTGGAATATAAATGCAAGTGCATAAAAGAAAACCTACTTCTATATGCATGCAAGATCTTAATATTAAATGTAAATCTAACACCAAAGAGAAAGAGTTGTCTATCGCGGGTTCACCAAAATGTAAAGAAGAAAATGATGGTGGTGTTGATCTCCTAGATAGAATTTTCCAAATAGGTGTTCATATGTAAAAGAGACCAATGTCATCATTTAACCCCTTACATTTAATTTGTATTTTATTTGTTTGTTTTATAATGGATATTGAAATTGAAAGCAAAGATTAATGGAGTAAAATACCAACCTTACATCATAGCAGATCTGAAAATGCCATTTTCTGAAGCCTGTGTTGAGTTTCTGGAAAATCTGAGACCAAAATGTTTAGAAGAAAATGATGGTGGTGTTGATCTCCTAGATAGAATTTTCCAAATAGATGTTCATATGTAAAAGAGACCAATGTCATCATTTAACCCCTTACATTTAATTTATATTTGTTTGTTTGATAATGGACATTGAAATTGAAAGCAAAGATTAATGGAGTAAAATACTAACCTTACATCATAGCAGATTTGAAAATGCCATTTTTTGAAGCCTGTGTTGAGTTTCTGGAAAATCTAAGACCAGATCTGGAATGGAAATGCAAACACAAACAAAACCCATAAATATTTTTCCATTTTGAGACAGTTCCGATTTGCACCCTCAAGTCAATGTCACCATTTGCCAAAATTTCTAATTGCGCCCTAGGTCACAATCGACCTAAAAAGTCTCAGATCAAAATTATATTTTTGGATCCCAAAAGTTTGCTGAAAAGTGTATATGGATCTATACTCTGGTTCACTGTTCCCGAACCTGTAACTCCCAAAATAGCACCTGCAAATATCTGAAAAAGAGGGGTTTTGGGGTGGCTATATAGGGTTTCACCTTAGTCAAACCCCTATTTTGGTGATCTCCACCTCTACGAATCGAAAAATATAGTAGAATGTATGTGTGTGTTGCTCTTGGAAATAGATTTGAATGTGCAATGTCAAGATCTAATCCTCTAGCTTAAAAACCCTAACATGAATTGAAAGTGAGAAAGCAATGCATAGATTTGAATGTGATAAAGAAAGCATACCAAGCCCCCAAGGCTAAAGTATTCCTACCAAACTCACAATCTATAATTTCTACCCCATGATAATAACCTTTAAATTATTGAAGGTTGAAAATGGTGGATCCAAGAAGAAGGAAAGAAGGAAGATGTCTCTCTTGCTCCAAAGAAGATCCACAATGGATTGTCTACAAAAGTGCTTGAATGTATTAATGCATCATAATGTCTTGTCCTTCTATATCATCCTCTTTCTTTCTTGCCTCATCATCATGTCAAAATCATAATTGCATCATATCATCTTATGATTCTTTGTCATCATCATCTCATGTCATGTCCAAATGAAGGCAAAAGAGAGTGTTTATATAAAGATCTCAATATAGACCTCCTAGGGCAATGCAAGGGACCCAAATTCAAATTTCACCTTGAATTATGGTCCAATTACAATAAAAAACCAAGGATGGGATGTATTAATCTGAATATTGGGGAAAACACTTCCGCATCCGGACCTAGGGACCTATTTTAAGTTTTAGAACCCCGATAGGCTCCAGATTTGAAAGTGGGGAGCATCACCTGACAGGGGTCAAGGTCAACCTCGACCTTGACCTAGGTAAAGGTTGACCTTGACCCTGAACTAGGTCAGGGTCGACCTCAACCCTGAACTGAGGTTTTAGGCTAGTCACCTTGGGAAATCTGTAGGATTCCTAGGTCAACCAGGGACCCAGGGAGGTGAGAAAACACATCAGGATGTTAGATAGAGGCACATAGGCCAAAGAGTAAGTGTGATGAATATTTAGGAGAGCCAATACATAGGTTCTACCCAAAAATATGAAATCATAGAAAGGGGGATTAAGGAGGTGTTCCTAAACCTAATTTCACCTAGAAATGCAGAATCAAGTGCATGTGCATCCTAAATGCAAATATAGTATGAAAATGTACTAAAAAGGGTGCTAAACCTACCAAAATGGAAGTTCTTCCATTTTAAGATGATACACCTTCCCCTTCTTCTATGGAGGTTCAATATCAGTTTCTTCCTTTTCTTCTTCAAATTCAACATCGTCTATTTTGACTATATCCTCTTTACTCTCAGAGATGGCAGGAGAGTCAGAGGTCTTTCCATACTTCTTGAATGTATCAAGTCTCTTCTTACCTCTTTTCAATATCTTTGGAATCTTAGTTTCCAAAGATATCCCGCTCTTTTCTTCCTCATATGTTCCAAAGTAGAGTGCCTTTGTATTGGCAGGTTCATTTACAAGAGCCTCTATGATATCTTTTATGTCATCTTTGTTGACTTCATATGGCAGGGGTTTTACCCATGAAACCCTAGGATTTTCTACTTGTATATAAACCTTATCACAATCAACTAGAAAATAGATTTCATCTTTGTAATTCTCAACTAGTTGTTTGGGAATTCTGTACATACTCTGCATCTTCTATTTGAAACTCTCAAAATATCGATGCATAATTTTGTCAAATTTATCTCCTATCTCAGCTATGAATTCATTAATTTGATGGATTATTGTCCTGTCCTTCTTCCATGCTACTGTTCCTTTGGAGGGAAAGAACTTCTCAACATAAAAGAGTATGCAGATTAGAAGAGAACCAAACTTACATGAATTGGATTTGGATACTTGGATTCTTTCTATATTCTTTCTCAACTAGACGAGTTGTAATTATGCTAGGTCGAATACTAGATTCTTCTTCACCACTTTGTATGCTAGGTCAATAGCTTCACATGGAACACTTTTGGGTCTGATAAAACTATATATCTTGTGGGCTATAACATGAATGCCAAATTTTAATTCCATATCAATTACTCCTTTAAGTCTCATGCCTCTTCCATCCCACTCGGTAAGAGTTAACTTAGCTAGGTCATCCTGGGCTAGGGTTCAGCTTATTTAGCATAAGGAACCTAGTGACACGGTGAATTATCTACTTCATGATCATAACATGATGTTCCAACCATAGTTTCATGTTGTGGGCACGACTAAGAACATATCTCATCCATTTTGTCTGGACATCTCCTTGCATGTGCATGATGTGTGTCAAACCCTTGGTTTCAAGATGCTTATGCTCGGGCTTCAGACTCCCATTTGCACATAATTCATCATATGATTTATTCATCTCAATAGTTCCAAGCTCCTGTATGTTGCAGTGATAGAAGCTTCAGATGTCATTAACCAGTAACACTCTCGAAGGGATTAGGGAATGAGCTCCCATCGGTCTCCTTTGCAATTGTTGGATGAAGCTTAAAAACTGGCCGATCACAAATTGCATTCCTTAATAACATCTCAAAACCTTTCTTGACCTTTCTTCTAGAAGTGGATGCCATATTTGTTCAAACAAAATGATCAAACTTCGCTTTCAATCATAAATTCGCACTGAATCGCTAAGGGCTCTGAATTAATTTGTAAACTAAAAGCTTTGTAAGCAATAATCTTTACAATCCTTCATTTATAAGAGATTTTTGAACCATTAGAGTATTTCATTAAATTATTAGTACATAGTAGATGGCATGACTTGGGTGTTTCTTAGATTCACTTGGAAGCTCGGGTGAAACCAACTTTCCAATTATCAATACTACCCGACTCAGCTCGGTTAAGCTAGAGTGGCTCGGGTGTAACTAACATTCTAACTCGGGTAGAACTATAGTATGTCCTCATGCATCAATATGTGGATTTGGATTGTTTATCTTATTTGGAAATAATGTAAGATGGCTTGTATTGTATAGTTTCAGTCACCTCCTTACATTCCTATTCTGTAATGGTAGATCCACCTAGTTCATTGTTTAGGGTGTCATTAGATCCTTCATTGCTTTGATCTAAATTATCTGAGGATTTCCTTACCCATTTCTTGCTCATCTAAGTTCTAATTTATGAGACTTTGGCTTTACCATTCTCAAAACTAGTATCAACTTTTTCTCTGTTCATACAGTTCTTTCTTACATGACCGAGTTGCTTGCACATAACATCTCTTAGTAGGATCCCTTTTTCTGAAGTGAGTCTTCATAAAATTTGAACCAATGTATCCATATTCATCACAATGAAAAAATTTGTACCATGTGTTGTAATCCCAACCAAAAATTGCCTTGGTTATTTGTTCAGCAGGATTCCACTTCTTAGTTCTACACTCGGAAGATCTATGACCTTGTTTGTTGCACTTGTAGCATTTTCCTTCAAACTTAGGTTTCTCTTTGCATTAACTTTCTCTATGTCCATGTTTGTTATAACTATAGCATTTTCCATTAAATTTTGACTTTCCATTGCTCCAAGATTTATTTTATGTGTGCCCTAACTTACCATAATGATTGCATGTAGGTTTGTTGTTACTTTGAGCTCCTTTCTATGAGGATTCACCTTGTTCAGTATAACCTAATCCAGTTTGTCCATGATGTCTGAATTCTATTTCCTTATCCATTCTAGTTTGTGAATTCACCATACTTTCATTTGTTTTCTTTTTAGCATTGAGATCATTCTGCAGTATTTCATTTTATGTTTTTAGATTGTCTACTTTATGTGTTGCATTGTTGAGTTGACTTACCAAATCATCTTGCTGAAGTGACAAGTGTTGGATTTCATTTTATTTTTCTTCTAATCTTGTACTCAGCAATATTTTATCTTCTTGTGCTATATTTATGTCATCTTATGCTTTGTTCTTTAGCTCCATGACTTCACATATTCTGATTGAGTGAATTTATTGTTATCTCTTCAAATTTCTGACTTCTTTATGTAAAGCAAGATTCTTTGTAAGTAAGTCTTCAATGGCTGCATCAACTTCTTCAGAACTTCTATCCTTGCAAAAGTATTTAATTCTTTCTTCTATATAGTTCTTGTCATTCATCTATTGTGCTAATTATTTTCTTCTTTTCAGGGAAAGAGAGAGCTTCTTCTTAAGTTTCATGATCTGATCCAAGGCCACTTTAAGATCTATATTTTCATTTTCAATGGCTTTCTCCAGTCTGTATGTTTCCATAGCCTCTGATCTTTTCTCAAGATGTTAAAATTATGATAATAGAACCACTACTCTAATGCCAATTGTTGGAAATATATGATGTGCCTAGTGACTAAGAGGGGGGGGGGGGGGNAAGAGGGGGGGGGGGGTGTGAATCAGGAACCAATAAAACTTAATCCTTTTAATCCATAATTAGATTAACTTATTTGTTTGCATGCATAGAAATTGAAAGTAAAGATTCATACACAACACATAACACAATATTTGGTTACCCAAAGACCTTCCAAAAGAAAGTAAAAATGGGGTGGGGATGATACCCACAAGATTTAGTATTGCAGTATAAATTTAGCCTGTTAGAGCTTACTATTACCACTTCTGATGGTCTTCCCTGTTAGGAGCATAGAAGGACTGTTAGGTCCACCTTGTTAAAGGATTTTGTACAATATAATAAGTAATGCAACTCTATTAATATATTTAAAGAAAGGACTATTAGGTCCACCTTGTCAAAGGATTTTTCTGATCCACCTATGAGAATGAACCAGTTGATGATCTTCTTTGTGCAACTATGATTGCCAAATAAAATCCTTCTAAATATAACTGATCACCTGAATGTGATAGATGATACTCTATTGTCCTGAATACTTCTACTCTTAATCAAATTGCCATTGACATGTCTTTACACTTATGCATACATTCTTACTTATTTTTTTTCACACATTGGATAAATCAAATTATCTTACATATATATCTTTATCCAACAAATAACTTTGGAATTCAGCTTGTAATAAAAAAAATTATATTTAAAAATATATGCAAGGTTGGCTTCAAAATGTCACTCGGGTCCAGAAGTCTACTCAGGTGATAAACTGTCACTTGGGAAATACTGTAAATCACTCAGGTCATACTGATCACTCAGGTAATGCTGATCACTTAGGCAATGCTGATCACTTCAAACTTTGCATAATGCTTGTTGGCTCGGTAAACACTAGTTGACCAAGTGTTTTGACACTAATTGACAATATGTCTTTCCATAAGGTCTACAGAGGCCAGATCCCATCCCTCTACAAGTAACATCCCACTACACTTAACCAACTGTCTAGCTTCCTCTGGTGTCATGTTTTCTGACTCAAGATCATAAGCCTACAAGGCTTCACTTGGTACTGATTCTTCTCCTGCTAATTGCAGCTCTGATCCCACTTGTTGTTACTTTTCCCAGATGAGGAAGTCCTTTAGTCCTTTGGTTTTGATAAAATTTTCATCATTCAAGAATTGCTCTTGCTGAAGCTCTCTTTCATCTTGACATAATAATAGAGGTATTTCAACATTTTCTTCTACATCCTCTCTTTTCTTCTTACCTTCCCTTATAAGCTTCTTGAGCTTATGGTCATATGCTCTAGTATTAGTAATTAGGGCACTAATTTTATCCTTTTTCTTCTTCTGCTTCTTATCATCAGAAGGCTCCACTATTTCCACATTTTGTTTCTTCTTGGGAGGCTCACCAGTCACCTCAGCCTCTTGTTCTCGAGTCAAATCCATTATATCATCCTCTGTTTGAGGTGGTTTATCCATTGGGGGAGGGATATGCAATAAATATCTATTTTCACTGTACTCTGAGGAAGAGTGCTTGTTAGGACCTCTGTCCTTATCTTCTATCTGTTCTTCCAGCTAGTTACACAATGTTCCATAAGATTCTATCATCTTATCAAGTCTTTTTAAGTATGGCACATCTGGGAAGTAACTCTCACAAGGGATCCCTTTCTTCTTAAGTTGTTGTTCTAGGTCCATCAGCTCTTGGAACTTATCTTCCCTTCTTACAACTTCATCATCCTCTAGGATGTTCCTTATTAGGTCCTCTTCCACACAATGCTCATGCACTTTGGTATTTGGAATGGTTGGTATCAAGAGTTTCTTTGCACTGAATATGAAACCCTCCATATCAAGTGTATCATCTTAAAATGGAAGCACTTCTATTTTGATAGGTTTAGCACCCTTATTTAGTATGTTTGCATATTAGGTTTGCATCTGTGCTTGATTATACACGTGTAGGTGAAATTAGGGTTAGGATCTAGCGGATCCTCTTGGATTTCCCTCTCTATGACTCTTCTTTCAAGGTAGGACCTGTTAGCACTATATCAATTTTTTTTTGAATCCCTTGGTTTTGTCAGTTTCCCGGGCTTTCTTATCTTTCAAAATCTTGGTTTTACCGCTCAAAATGAGTCAGTCACTTTTTGAAGTCTATTTCATCTTTAGTCGCTTTGTCGCGTC
>MU213107.1:308951-352808 GCA_018584345.1 Thuja plicata | reverse complement strand
TAGCTCTACTAAAGTATAATCATAAAATGGTATGATATCTAAATCATCGATGAGTGTAATAAAATCCACACCAAGATCATCTTATAAAGGTGATACACAACAATTTCCATACATCTCCAAAATCTTAGCACAATGTGTATGGGGGAACTTAAGGACTAAATTAACATACTATGTGATAATCAACAATAGAAAAAACTAATCCTAAGACATGATCGATTTTATTTCTCTATGTTGACATCCTCCTAGGTGTATCTTCCTTAAGTATGAGTCCATTAAGATAAGGAAACATATCCATCCAAAGTAAGGCAAGATGCCCTTTCACTAAGACTCACAATTATTCTTATTTAAGATTATTATAGAGGGATGAATATTAAAAAAATTCCTAAAGAAAATAAATTAGAGATCAATTATATAAATGCATATCAATAAGTTCAAATGAAATATTCCTAAATAAATAAAGGTCCTCTAGATCCCAAAATGTTATGATATCAACTAGAATGCAAATGCCTGGCAAATAGAATAAAGGTTACTTGAGGCTAGTCATGAAAAAATACATGGATGGCTAAGAATAACTCATACTTGCCTTTCCAATGTCTATTAAATATAAAAAGATGAATATTTTTGGTGAAAGACATGATCTTGAAAAATGAAAAAGGTAATCTATATTTTAAACAATACAAACATGCAAGTGCAACCAAATCTATAATACATGCTCTTCAAAAGAAAAATACCTTCTTAAGCAAGTGAAAGAGGCTCAACCACTATTGGGGTTGTGTGATGGTGGCCCAATTAAGTGGAGGCAGTGTTAGTTTAAACATCATTTACATGTTAATCTTACTTAGAATTAGTTGGCATAAGAACTTAGCTATCATAAAGTTACTTTTGTAACTTGTCATTTAATATTTTATATAGAATCAAGTCAAATATCCTATGTGGCATTCTAGAAGATAGATCGTAGATCATAGCTCATTATTCAATATTTTCTTTAAGAATTTATTATTATCATAGAGAATTTGATATTTGTAGCTGGTGGTTATACATCGACTTGTTCCTACCTCGTCACACCTTCACTATTTATACACGAAATTTGTACATTTCAAATCATCTCAAGAGTTTTTATTGTTCATTAGTGAAATATCCTCATTACTTCTCTCGAATTGTGAAGGTGGTTTTATTTTTAGATTGTTGATTCTAGGATGGTTACCCAAACATGGTATTAGGGCAACCAATTTGTATCCCCTTTCTTGCTAAAATTTTTGTCCCGTCAATTTGTTTTTAAGGTCCTAGATTGCTCCATTGGAAATAATTTATTATAATTTTGTTGTTTGGGTAGTGTTTTTTCTGGTTGAAGTCATATCTATGTTTTTGGCTCTCGATCTCATAACATTTTTCCACAATCTGTGACTTTTTCTATCTTAGGGGAGTTGGAAAGGTATTGAGGATCTCTACAAGGCCTTCCATGCACATTTCCCAAATTCTCTCATAGGTAAAGAAGTGATTTAGTTTAATATTTTTTGCATATTGGTAGATTATTTGGATGTTTTGATAGTTGAGGAGGTTTTTCTTTGATATAGTTCATTTTAACTAAATTTCATTTTGTTGATCTCTATTTATGATTTGAGAAGTGTATCATTGATGTAATCATGGGTTATGAAACACATCCTTTTGTTATTAGTTTGACTAAGGAAAATTATGAGTCATGGGAAAATGTATTATAACACATTGTAGAGGGCTTAATATCTTGCCTCATATTTATGGTCTCATTCATGAGCCAAAGAAAAAATGGAAGCAATTAGTTTGGGGTAGTAATAATGATCATATCATATGGTCGATTGATTTTAGTATCATTAAAAGATTCATCTATTATATCTACCCCAATTTTTGCATTATTTAGTGCCCACACTTAGTTTGGACCAATATTTGGGATGATTTTGGAGATCCTCGTGTTCCTCCATTCCCAGATGATCCTTATTTAGATTGTCTTATTCTACTTGATTATGTTGACAATATTCCCTTTGATGATGGTACCTTAGAGGAGTTTGAATATGAATCAACACTTGAGCATTATGATGATCTAGATGCTCCTCTTGAAACTCATACTTCTCTAGTTGAGATCACATAATCATATTTTATTGGTGATTCATTGAGTAATATGAGTGATTTATTTCAAAATACATCTATTTGTCTTCCTGATTGGGCTTCCTATTTGATAGAAATTGGTTCATTATTTGTGGAGTCTCACATTTCAGATATGAGGGATTTATCTCTCTTACTTAATGATATACATGGAACAATAGTTACCACTTCATCTTTGGATCTTGTTCAAAATTAGTTTCCATTAGTTTCGTGTGTGTTACCTTGTATTGTGATTAGGCATGTACCTAATTGGTTTGTGACATCTTCATCATCCAAGGACCTAGCAACAAATGAAAAAAAATTAGAGACATCATACATTTGGATTTTGTTTCCTACCAATTCCTATCCTTAATGGGAAGTATTCGTACATCTATACACAAATTTTTTTCTTCCCAAGGGGATACATATTGTTTGTAGGCACTGGACTATATTTTATCTTCAAGCACTCACAATTTTTGTAGGTTTTTGTTCATTGTGGCGGGATATGCAGTTTCCTTTCCTTCCTATGGAGTGATACTTGATTGTATGTACATGATGTATATAGTCCTTGGTGGGTATAATTGAGTCCTCCATGCATAATCTTATTTGTTAATTTTGTCTCTTTTGGAGATGATTTTTCTCCCACGTGGTTTTCTCATTTTCTCTACTTGTGAAATATTATAATTGCATTTACATTGTGCATAGATACCTAACATGGCCTAGTTGTCGAGAAACATATTGCATCTCCTATTTCATAATAATCTTCTCCCTAAGTTGCACTTAAGGGGAACTTAAGGGGTGGGGGGTGTTCATGTAAACATCATTTACACATTAAACTTACTTAATTTTAGTTGGTGTAAGCTAGGTCATAAAGTTACTTTTTCCACTTGTCATATAATATTATACACAGGATCAAGTTATTTATCCTAGGTGACCTTCTAGAAGATATATCATAGCTCATTATTTAATATTTTTCTTTTAGAATTTTATATTTTGGAAAAAAGACAGTCAAAATTTATTCAGAATATAAAAAAAAGAATACAAAGCAACAGTCCCAAGTCCAGAACAAGAACATTAGACACCTAGAGAAAAAGAACTCCCCACGAGGGAGACGACTATATATATTTGTCCTCCATGATTAACCAATTCAACAAATCCATATACTATGTCCTTAAGAGGCCCTGGAAATCATCCACATCCTATCCATCTAGGTTCTCTGTAGCCCATTTTGCTAGACAACCAGACACTATATTGAATTTCTGAGGAATGTGATAGAAAAAGATATGATCCAATAAGGAACACATATTCAAGATTTGTTTCACCACTATCGCCAATTGCCAATTAACCTCATCTAGATGTTGTGCATTGAGAATATCAATCACAATATATGAATCTGAATCACAAACAATTCTCCTCAAATACTCTTTCCATGTGTGACCCACGTAAATTATCTAACCTAATGTTACATGCAACTTTAAAAGTGGCCCAAAATAATTATGTAATGTGGCTCAAAATAATTATTTAAGGTGGCTAAACACATCGCCTAGGATGCACCACAACTGAATATTTATTTACATAATTAAATTAATATTATGTGAGGTGTACAATGCGTCCCTCTTGTTGTATATATTGCATAAGGGTAAATAAATGAATTACATCATCATTTATCCCTACATGTAACCACACAAAACTCCATAATGCTCTCATATTCCATCAAGATACCTATAACAACATAAAAGATATCCACCATATCAAACAATAAATCCTATCATCCTCCAACATGTCACCTATGGAAGAAGAGGAACAAGACAAGGTGAAAAATCACCAATCCAAAGTATTCAAACAAGTATTCATAGTCTATACATAAAATAATATACAACATATCATAAAAGATAACATATAATATAGCCTAATAAAACCCTCAAGAGGGAAAAAAATTCAACCTCTAAAATCATTCATCACTCATGTATTTTTCAACAATGAAGTCATTATAATATATTTTCAAAGTCCTCCAAAAATACTTCTAAAATACAATAACTCGGCGTAAACAAGCATGTAACAAACCATCCATCACATGTCATGCTTAAAATGCTAACAAATGTAACAAGGGATGCTCAAATCCTATAGCCAAAATTAACAACCTTAACCACTTGACCTTATTTTTTCTTTAATAGACCTAAGCTCACACAAAACTACCAACTAGCTTACCCAAAACTACGAGATTACAAAACCATTGATTCCACATTTAATATTGGGTACTTTATCAATTTATTAATTAATTTTCCCCAAATATTAAATAAATACATTTCATGTTACAAACAACACATAAAGTGGGTCCGAGAATGAACTAACTCCTAGTGATGCATGTACATCTAGGTCCCCCTAGGTGTACCAAACACATAATAATAAATTAAACATTATAAAAGGCATATAACACCCAATTCCTAGCATTTTCCCACTTGTATACATTTCATAAGTGGTAACAAGTAACCTCAAACATAAAAAATGGACTGATCCACATAGCCACATATATTATCAAGGAATCAAAGTGCACAATGCACTCAATCAAGATGCATGTAATAAGAAACAAAGTGACCACCACCCCAAGCATGAATGTTCTCATCCTTCATCATGAAACAACACAAATATAAGAATTCATCTAAAAAGAAGCCACACATTTCTTCACAACAAAGCATAAATTCTACCTCAACTAATATCCAAATACAAACACTCAATCCAAATATATCAATATGTACTCATAGTTTTCAAGAAGCAATATATATAACTGAAATAAAACCCACAAATAGTACTAAAATGTCTAAGTAAATATGAGTATGTGTTCTCATTGATGTAACACTTGTTGTCATTGATGTAAACAATGCTCCAGACATTGATTTTAGTTGTATTCCTATTGTATAGTAAGGAAAAAGGAGAAAGGCATGTGTAGGATTTTTCCACCTTATTCAAATACACAATTAGAAGGAAAATGATCTGATAGGATCAAGTAGGACTTAAGCACTAAATGAGTGCAATCATCCTTCACAATATTGAATTGGGGGAAGTTGGATTTAAGGGGAAATGATACAATGATGTCATAGGAGTGGTTCTTCAGACTCTAGAGTCTTCTTGACTCTAATATAAGGTCTCTTTACTAGACCTTCTAGGGATATCATAACCCTAATCTTGAAGGCAAGTCACCTAGAACTTCACCCTTCTGATCAAGATCCATCCTATCAACAAGTTCTTTCAATGCTCACTGAACCTACAAGGGTAGTATCTAGAATACTAAGCCAACTCACTCTCAAAGATGTGAAGGATTGAATTTCCACTTCCTTAGCTCATTTCAGGACATTCTTTGAGGTTTTAAACCAACAAAAATTATTTCACACATCAAACTCCTACAATCTAGGATTAGGCCTAGAGACTGCTTGTAGCCCTATTCAGACTCAAATTCTTGATTTGAGACAAAATCTCCAAATAACCCCAAAATATACCTTAGGATACAGATACCCTTTTTCAAAAAAAAAAATATTTTCAAGGTGATGTTTCTTTAAGTCCTCTGTACAACCCCTGAAACCCTTAAGGGACATTGTCCTTAAAAATAGAGCTAATAGGCCTTTCCTCTGCATTTGCCTCCATTACTCATTGAAATCCACTCCCCCATTGCTAGAATTGCACATAGGGTCATATCACCTCTCCCTTAGCACTCTCCAACCACTATATTTCTTCTACCAATCCAACCCTACAAGATTTATGTTACTGTTCCTCTTTTTCCCTAGTCGGGCTATAGCCAAGATCGCATAGGGCAAGAGCTCATAATTTAATGCTAACACCTCTACTAAAAAAAAACAAAAAATTAAAATATGTATAGTGTCTCCTCTATCATTCCATCTAGTCCCATTTTGATTTCCATGGCTCTAATGACCTCGAGGAGCCATTTTCTATATACAATCCAGAATTGGACCATAAAACTACAACTTTAAAGAAAATTTACAAGAAACTACAAAATGAAAACTATTGACAAATATATTTGAACAGAGAGCTAATATACACTCATAAGGATCTAATTACAATTTAAATTCCAATAATCTAATCCATTAACAAGCTTTTATAATTCAAAATGCTAAAAAATAGTTACAATCTCAGTCTGCAACTTTACATTTAATGGAAATGCAATCAAAATGTCATCCAACCTCAAAATATTGTCATGGGAGTTCTTAAATAGTCTTCCCCTCCTCAAATAAACCACTCCAACTAACCTATTTTAACATTTAGTACAAAAGCAAATTTTTAGCAAAGTTGTCGAGCAACTAATTAAAGTTGCAAAGTTGTAAAAATGTTGCTTTAAGCAACTTTACATCTTTTCTTGCAACTTGAATTTTTCATAATTTCAACCCCTTGGTTGGATTTATAAAAGATTAAAAACAACATCTAAGACACAAAACAACTCTATAAACACCCTCCTAAGCAACTAGGATCTCCATTCAAGATTTTGACCCATTTTGTCCTTTACGTCATTACAAAGAGTGAATGAACAAAAGTACTACAAAATAAAACACAATAAACCCTAAATCAATACAAAATATTCCCAAACATTCCTAATTTTCCTAATAAACTAGGAGAGAACACAATCCAAACAAAATAAGGGTTTTTAAACCCTAGGTGCTCCTGCACCATTCTCCCCTAAATAAAAGAAATCAACTTCCAATTGATGGAATCAAGTCAGGGGCTATGCCTAACTTCTAAAAATATGTCTCCTACACCCATGTAGCCTTTGAATTTTCTTTTCCTTTCCACTTTACCAGGTGCTCCATGTATACCTTAGTTATGATCTTCTTATCAATCCTAGAGCTCAAAATCTTCTCTATTTCTGGCTTTGGTGTGACTAGAAGTTTCATTGTCTTTATTTCCTCTACATCTACTGAATGATTATGGTCTCCTTCTAGGATTGGTCCTTTGTAGGACACCAGATCTAAAACATTAAAAACTGGAGATAGTCCTATGTCAGAAAGAAGGTCAATTGTGTAAGCATTGGAGCCATATCTGGCCAAGATGGTATAAGGACCTATCTTCCTCATCTGAAGTTTTCTTGGGACACCTTTTTGTAATCTTTCTTTTCTTAGGTGCACCATGACCAGATCTCCAACTTGGAATTGAACACCCCTCTTCTTTTCATTTGCCTTTTGTTTTGTGTGTGTTGTACTCTCCACTAATTCTTGCTTCACTGTATCATGGACCTCCTTCGTGGACTGAGCAAAGTCATCAGCACAGCTACTCTTCTCTGCACTACTTCCAAGGTCTCTGAGTTCACATATACCCCTGGGATGAATCCCGTAAACTACTTCAAAGGGGCTTTTACTAGTGGATCTATTTATGGTGTCATTGTAAGCAAACTCTACTTGAGCGAGTAACTAATCCCATGACTGTCCATATTATTTGGTGAGACACCTTAGAAGGTTTCCTAAGCTCCTGTTAACCACCTCAATCTGCGCATCCATTTGTGGATAATATGAAAAACTAAAAGAAAGATTTGTACCAAGATTTTTCCATAAAGTCTTCCAGAAATGACTCATAAACTTAGAGTCCCTATATGATACAGTTCTTAGAGGTAACCCATGGACCTTTACTGCTTCTCTAAATAAAATATTTTCTATATAGCATGCATCATGGGTGGTCTTACATGGCACAAAGTGAGTCATCTTGTTGAATCTGTCCACAATCACATAGATGTTATCCAATCCATGTTTTGTCTTGGTTAGTCCAACCACAAAATCCATACTGAGACACTCCCAAGATCTAGTTGGAATTGGAAGGGGTTGATACAACCCTAAATTTGATGAAGTCCCCTTAGCCTTTTGACAGACTATACAAGCTTCTACATACTTCTGGATATCCCTATTCATTCTTGGTTAATAGTAGTATCTATTAACCAACTCTAATGTCTTATAAACACCAAAATGTCTGCTTAGTGAACCATTATATTTCTCCTACACTAGGTTCTCC
Source organism: Thuja plicata (assembly GCA_018584345.1). Lineage (NCBI taxonomy): Eukaryota > Viridiplantae > Streptophyta > Pinopsida > Cupressales > Cupressaceae > Thuja > Thuja plicata. The sequence goes on along the minus strand of MU213107.1, from coordinate 344,690 downwards.
CTCATTGAACCTCTAGGCACACAGAGTTTCCCTCCCATAAACAAAATACCTTCTTGAAGAGTAAAATCAGAGTACTCACCATGGAAGTGATTTTGAAAATCCTTACACACCTTGTAAGCTTCTGAGAAGTCTTTGTCCTCTATTTACAATTCTTCAAAACTATCTATGCCAATGCTCCTTAACTGGATTTATTGAACTATGAGAAATCTCTTGCTCAATGCATCTTCCACCTTGTTTTGGAGTCCCTTCTTGTGCTTTATGGTGAAGGTGGGGGCTTGGATATATTCCACCCACTTCATATGTTTATGACTAAACTTATCGTGTGAATTTAGAAAGCTTAAATCTTGGTTGTCAGTGAAGAACACAAATTCTTTAGGAAGGAGATAATGTATCCACATCCTCAGTTCTTGCACCAATGCATATAACTCCAAATCATATGAATATTATTTCTTATTTGCATCACTAAGTTTTTCACTATCAAATACAACTGGCTTTCCCTCCTGACTCAAAACTACACCTATGGCAGTATTATTGGCATCACATTCCATGATAAACAAATTCTCAAAACTAGGAAGTGTCAGCATAGGTTTGGTTTCTATCATCTTCTTCAAAGTCTCAAATCCTCTACCAGCATGCTCATTCCACTGGAATTATTTCTTCATAGCTCCTTTAATGGTATCCAAAACAGGTGCACATATTTCATTGAATTGTCTAATAAACTTCCTATAGAATTGTGCCAAGCCATGGAAACTCCTTACCTCTATAGAAGACTTAGGTATAGGCCAATTTAAGATTGATTTCACCTTTCTTGTGTCCATCTTCAATTTTCCTTCTAAGATAACAAAGCCTAGGTATACCAACTCCTGCTTCATGAACTCACTCTTTTCTAAGTTTATTGTCAACTTCTCTTCATGTAGCCTCTGCATTACCATCTGCATATGATTAATGTGATCCTCCTATGTCTTACTAAACACTAGGATATCATATAGATACACCACAACCCATCTTCCTATGAAGTCTTTCAACACTTCATTCATTAGCCTCATAAAAGTGCTTGGGGCATTAGACAGCCCAAAAGGCATAACTAGCCACTGATAGAGTCCTTATGTGCTCTTAAAGGCCATCTTCCATTCATCCCCTTCCTTCACCCTAATATTGTGGTAACTACTTTTTAAGTCAATTTTGAAGAAATACTTAGCTCCCCCTAGACAGTACATCAAGTCTTCTATTCTAGGTATTGGGAACCTATACCTTATGGTAATTCTATTAATGGCTCTAGAGTATGTACAAAGTCTCCAAGTACCTCCTTTCTTAGGGGCCAGGACAGTGGGAATGGCACATGGGCTTATGCTCTTTCTAATCAATCCTTGGTCAAGCAATTCTTGAATTTGTTTAGCAATATTTGCATTTTGTTGTGCGGTCATCTTATAGGCAGCTTTGTTTGGGAGTGAGGCTCCTGGGATAAAGTAAATTTGATGACTAATAGACCTCTTAGGTGGTAGGGTAGTTGGTTGACCATTACTGACTATATTTTGGTATTAGTTCAACTATTCTTGGATTTATATAGGTAGTTCTTCTCTCTTACTCACCTTTTCATCCTTAGGTTTCAATACTAAGGCAAAGCCCACTCCTTCTTCCTCTTCTTGTGTCCTCAAAAATTCTTTTTCTCCCACCAAAATTATGTTAGGACCCCATTTCTTTACTTCTCCTTCTTCCAAGATTGATTGTATTTTAAATGTTACCCCATCTTTCCTAAAAGAATAAGAGTTATTGGCTCCATCATGCATAGCAGGTCTGTCAAATTGCCAACATCTACCCAACAATAGATGACAAGCATCCATGGGTAAGACATCAAACAACACTCTACCCTTATACCTCCCTATGGATAACTCCACCCAAGCTTTCTCATTAACCAAAACATGTTTATCTTTATTCAACCAAGTAACTCTGTAAGGGTTAGTGTGAGGAATATTTTTCAACGTAATCTTTTCAATAGCTTCCATTAAAATAATGTTATCAATAGAACCAGAATCTATGATAACTTTGCAAACCTTACCTATAATCCTACATTTGACTCTGAATAGAGATCTTCTTTGACTTGGTTCTTCCTTGATGGGATCCTTGAGGAGTGTTCTTCTGATCATCAAGTTCTCTCCTATCTCTGAATCCAAGGCCACCTCGATTGTCTTGCTGCTAGAAGACTCTTCTTGCACATAGTTGACTCTTTTCTCTCCTCCTTGTGATGTTAAACTGTTCTATGGACACCTATAAGAAGGATTCCCATACTAGTTGAAATTATAGCACTTCATAGAAGAGAAATAGGATCCTCTTCCTTTGTTATTAAATCTTCCTCTTGAATTGTTGTTGGAGCCTCTAACTCTGTTATAACCACCTCTTGAACTATTTGACTTTCCCTATTTCTCAATGAGTTTGGACTCACTCTAATTTATTGTTTCAAAGTTTATTCCTCCAAAGCCTCCTCTCTAGCCTCTGCCATCTCTTCATCTACCTTTGCCCCTACTTCTTGAATCATGTTTCTTCTTAAGCTTCTCTTCTACCTTGAGAGCTAATTGATAACTTTAGTGTACAGTCTTTGGACTCAAGAGGCTAATTTCCTCTTGGATATTCCACCTTAAACCATTCAAATACCTAGCCACCTTTAAGCTCTCCTCCTCCATTACATGTGATCTTAGACACAACTTGTGGAAATCTTCTATGTAAACACTTACTTCAAGGTCTTTTTGTCTCAATTTTTGCCTCTTCTTGTGCAACTGCACCTCATAATCATCAGGTAGATAGTTCTCTCTGACCTTGGCCACCATGCCTTTCCAACTAGTTATAGGATTATTTCCTTATTTTATTATTTCATCTCCAAAAAAATTCCACAAAGTGAGGAAAGTCCCTCTCAATCTTGTCTTGGCTACTCTGACCTTTTGTGCCTCTATCACATTGTCACATTCGAAGTGGTTTTCAAGTCCTTCTATCCACTCCATGACTACTTTTGGTTCCATCTTTCTACTAAATAGAGGTACACCCTCCAAATAGTTCCCACTCATATATTTTAGAGCCTTCAAAAATGGCTCTTCTTGGAGCATAGGTTCAGTCTCTGGTATTGCATCTTCTCTGACCACCAATTTACCTTTCCTTTCACTCTCTCTTACCAATTCACTAACTATTGCAGTTCTAAGTTGCACTTCCTCTAACTTAGCTTCCATATCTACCAATTGTTCTTTCAGGAGTCTATTCTCCTCTCTCTTCTCTTCTACATCATTTTCTAGCTCATAATTAGTTACCATCTTAGATGAAGCCATTAATTCTGACGAAGATAAAATCCATACTTCACAAGACCAATCTTTAGGCTCTGATACCAATTTGATATGAGTGGTTCTTCAAAATCTAGAGTCATATTGACTCTAATCTAGGTCTCTTTCCTAGACCTTATAGGGATCTCACAACCCTAATCTTGAAGGCCAGTCACCCATAACTTCACCCTTCTAATCAAGAGTCATCCTATCAACAAGTTCTTTCAATGCTCATTGAACCTACAAGGGCAGATTCTAGCATACTAATCCAACTCACTCTCAAAAATTTGCAGGATTGAATTTCCACTTACTTATCTCATTTTATAATTATTGGAGGTTTTAAACCAACAAACATTCTTTCACACATCGAACTCCTACAATCTAGGATTAGGCCTAGAGACTGCTTGTAGCCCTATTCAGAGTCAAATTCTTGATTTTCTGAAAAACTCTCAAAATAAACCCAAAATCTACCTTAGGATCAAGATACCCTTTTTCAAAACATTAAATATTTTCAAGGTGAGGTTTCTTTGAGTCCTCCATACAACCCCTGAAACCCTTGAGGGACACTTTCCTTAAAAATAGGGCTAATAGGTATTTCCTTGCATTTGCCTTCATTACTCATTGAAATAAACTCCCCCATTTCTAACAATGCATAGAGGATCATATCACCTCTCCCTTAGAACTCTCCAACCACTATATTTCTTCTACCAATCCAACCCTACAAGATTTATCTTATTGTTCCTCTTTTTCCCTAGTCGGGCTATAGCCAAGCTCACCTAGGACAAGAGCTCATAATTTAATGCTAACACCTCTATTAACAAAATCAAAAAGAAAAATATGCACAGTGGCTCCTCTATCGTTCCATCCATACCCATTTTTATTTTCATGGATCTAATGACCTCGAGGAGCCATTTTCTATATACAATCTATAATTAGACCAGAAAACTACAACTTTAAAGAAAATTTACAAGAAACTAAAAAATGAAAACTATTACCAAAAATATTTCCACCCAGAGTTAATAGACACTCATAAGGATCCAATTACAATGTAAATTCCAATAATCTAATCCATTAACAAGCTTTTCTAATTCAAAGTGTTAAAAAACAGTTATAGTCTCACTCTGCAACTTTACATTTAATGGAAATGCAATCAAAATGTCATCCAACCTTGAAATGTTGCCATGGGAGTTCTTAAATAGTCTTCCCCTCCTCAAATCAACTTCTCCAACTGACCTATTTCACCATTTAGGGAAAAAGCAACTTTTTAGCAAATTTGTCAAGCAACTTTTTTAAGTTGCAAAGTTGTAAAAATGTTGCTTTGAGCAACTTTACATATTTTCTTGAAACTTGACTTTTTCATACTTTCAACCCCTTGGTTGGATTTCTAAAAGCTTAAAAACAACATCTAAGACACAAAACAACTCTAAAAACACCCTCCTATGCAACTAGGATGTCCATTCAACATTTTGACCCATTTTTTCCTTTAGGTCATTACAAAGAGTGAATGAACAAAAATACTATAAAAGCAAACACAATAAACCCTAAATAAATCCAAACTCTTCCTAAAGATTCCTAGTTTTCCTAAGAAACTAGGAGAGGACACAATCCAAACAAAATAAGGGCTTTGAAACCCTAGTTTCTCCTGCACCATGATGCAAGATAAGAGGCTAAATAAGAAAATTTGACAACATTCAGAAAATATAGATTGACAAACAATATATAGAAACCTGTAATGACTTGAAATAAAAACCAAAAAGTTATACTTACCTGTGGTTGAAATTTGAAGATGATTTTGAGTGTACAGAACGCCCAAGGTTTTGTGTTCCTAGGAACAGCTTGCATAAATGTACTTTGTTCCCTGTACTTTTGTGTAAATCCAACTGTAGTTTACCCATTAGGTCCTGTACTTTCTAGATTAAGTCTCAATGCATCTACCAATTGTACCTACACACAAAAAAATAGGAAATTTTTGGGTTTAAATGAGTTTTCCTTGGTAAAACCCTTGTTTAGGAATCAACCTTGAATTGTTAATGAAATTGCATAAAGGAAAGATTGTTGATATGAAATACAAGCTAGATGTAATTAATAAGTTACAATATACCTTAATGGTACAATGCTTCTTTTGATGTAATTATAAATTTTAATTCAATAGCTTTTAGATCCACATAAAAACCTCGAAGGAAATCAAGAACGATAAGGTTTTGCACCATGAATGTTGTAGTTTTACGCAATGCTTGATGAAGGAGAAGAATGGTACTTTGAAGGCTTGAAGACTTAGAAGCTTAAAGACGTTGAGAATGCTTGAATGCAAAATATAGAAGAGATCTTAAATTCTCAATTTATGGATCATCCTTATTACCAAAACGAGGAGAGATATGCCACTTATATACATCTCACAACATTTTGAGATTCAAAATTGATCCATGTTGACCACATGATCTAATTCCCCGCCAAAATTATGCAATGATGCCCCAATTAAAATTTGAGCCAAGTTTGGGGGGAATACAATGCCTTGAGATTTGTGTTCCTTGGAAGATAATTCCCTTGGTGTTAAGTACCAAAGGAAATAGGCCCAAAATTAAATGGGAAGTCGAGGAATGTGAAAAGATGCCAAAATAAGAAGCATAGTTGATTTTGAGGTTGGGAAGAAGTACAAAGGTTACAAAATGGTAACATAGGGCCCATGTAGGATAATAAATTATTTAATTAAAGAAACAACAAATGATCACACCTAAAAATAAGATCTCTCATAAATATTTGGTGAGTACGAGACTTATAATATTAATTTAAAGGTCTGATGAGGGTTAGGAGAGCGTGAAATCAACATGCGAGCCTATACATGCTAAAATGGGGCTAAATTGAGCATCTAATTATAGGCGCTAACTTTTTAGGATGGTATATTTATCCCTACTTTAGAGGCAGTATGAGTCCACCTCATGCTCATGGTAAATTAGAAGAAAGAGAGAGAAAGAGATAAAGATAATTATATAAATAAAGAAAAAGAGCATAATGAAAGAAAAGGTAGAAAGAAAAAAAATAAAAGACCAATTATAGAGGTGTGAATCTTAACATATTAGGGGAATTTATTTGTTTATGATGTTCAGTAAATATTTAAATGGTTCGGTATCATTTAGATGTAAATATTTATAGAATATATATATAATACATGGAGATATTTGCACATGGATCTCTATCTCAATTAATATTCTATAGCATAAATCTATCTTACATTAATATTTGACAATCTAAATCTATTTTAGATAAATCCATATAAAGGATTGGACATTATGTATATCTTAAATAAATTTATAAAAGAGGCAATGACCATGGGTACCTAAAGATTTCATAATGGCATAATATCTCTAGATAAGGACAAAACCAAGCCAATGATCCAACCCACTTGAACATGGGTGTAACACGATAATACATAAATGATTGTATTTACTATTATTTAAATTACATTAGAATAAATATACTTTGGAATCGACAAGATGCTTCTTTTATATATAATAACATTAGTGTCAATCTATAATTTGTACAAAAAATATATTTAGCTTTTCTTTTGATAATATCATACTTTTACAAAAGAACAAAAATATTACCATACATTTTTTTACATTATAAATTTTATGTGAATGCACTTCAAAAGAAACACACTCCTTTAGCAATAAACATTGTTCTACACTCTTTTGAAATGTAAAGATTGAGTCAACTTGATGGTTAAGGCCTACTCCCATGTATGTATTTCGAGGGCTTAGGTAAGAATTGTTATTATATATCTCTCCTAATCTTTCTATTATTAACTTTAAAATATATATTCATACTAATAGATAAATTCTTAACCTTATAAATGGTTTAGGCATTTGAGCAACAATGTATAACAAGGAGTGCACACTTTTATATCATTCATGCAAATGGGTTCATATAAAGTCTCATGTTTATGGGTAAATGTTCTAAAATCTTTAGTTTAGCTATTCCTAAAGCTTTCAATTGCATTTTTTTACAAAGTACTAAGGAAATATCAATTTAGTCTTAGCACAATTCTTTTCATTTGTGTTTTTTTTTAGTTTTTTAAAGTACTTGTTATACAAGGAACAACATGAATTGGAAAATCCTATCTAATTAGTTGCATAAGAAATGCACTTCAAAAATGAAGATCAGAAAGAGTAAATACACTCCTTGTTCTCGCTCCAACATGAATCACAAGATTTAATATACAAGCATTGACCATACGTGCAGCCATCAAGATTCCAATTATAGAAATCAAACCACTACAAGGACAAACATTAATAACACTCCAAGAAGCCATGAAAACTATACAATACATTCTCATCGATGATATGAGCTTCATAAGCCCAAAACTACTATTAAAATTGATAACATGTTACATGAAGCAATACCCTAATGAAACATATTTCCTTTAGTGTCGTTTCTATAATTCTTATAAGAGACCTTGCCCAACTTCCACATGTTATGGACAAACCTATCTATGCATCTCACATAATTCCAAGAAACCTGTGGCACAAATTTAATATAATTGTAACATTTACAAATAATTTTTAGAAAGGGTGGTGATGATTCAATTCAAATTTAATTTTATTATACATTACAAAACATGTGTAGTGTAGAACCAACGACACATGATTGGGAGTTGTTAATGACTCACAAAATCAAGCAAATAACATCAGTTGAATAATAAGAGTTTGAACAAGCAATACATTTGTTTGTTGCAAATGAACTAGTAGCATTGGACACAATAAAAAAAATACTAGAACAACTAAATGTACCTATTGCATTATGTGTTGCACTCAATACACAATGTAGATTTGTAAAAAATGATAAAGATGAACAACTTTCCCTAGAGGTCTTATTATGTAGATTTTATTGTTTCATGCTTACAATAAACCTATAGATCGAACCTAGTCTTGTCAATGGATCTCCTAGAGAGGTCAAAGATACTATGTATCCTTTTGGCTCTAGGCCCCGTAATTTCCATTACATATTATAGTTGAATTTGATAGCTACAATGGTCCACCTTGGGATGAAGGAAACCCAAAAACTATTCCAATACAACCAATAACTTGAGGCAGGCATACACAAATGTTGCTAGCCATCGAATGAGCTATCACTCTACATAAGTCACAAGGTCTTAAACTAGATAGAGCCATAATTTTGATATAGGTAGGACTGTAAGACAAGGCCTCACCTATACAACAATCTCCATGGTCAAATCCCTACAAGGCCTTTGTATAGAGCCTCCCTTCCCTTTGGATCAGTATTGCAAAATGAAAAATAATCTATACAACATTATTAGAAAGAAAGAAGAGCTCGCCTGCAATTGATCTCGCACAAAGCCCAAGTATGTGAAGTTACTTGTACATCCACTTTTTAAGTACTACAATTTAAATTATTCCCTTTCTTTGTTTCGTGATTTTTTTTCTTATCAATTATGCCATTTTCTCTTGTATAGGTTCACACTTGCCGATCGGGAAGAGGACAAAATGAATAATTGTATTTACAAATACAAAATTTTTTTATGTATTTTCATGCATTTCAATACCACATTTTCTTAGGATGACCTCCAAATAATACAATAGGACACTAGTTTAACTTTAATTCATCCAAAATAGATGTTGTACTATGTACAAGATTGCCTTATATAATGCTAAATGTTTATAGACCATCAATTTTATATATTTACTTGTATTATCTAAATCTTCACTTATGATTTTAAATCAAAAACTTATCAGAGTACCCCTTGCACCTCCTTCGAGTACAAGTGCTACTTAAATAAGAAATCAATTAATTACAAGGTCAGGCTAATGTGAATTTAATAAATTCACAAGGGAAAATTTTGGACGTCTACACCAACCTAGGTTGTAAATGCTTTTGAATTTGATGACTAGTGAATTCAAACATGAGATAATATAGGTCTATTGGGTTTTACTCTAATTTTTTAGAGTTGAACAACCATTTGTCTTGTGTCTTATGTGAGTGTTGAAACAATATTTCCAAACATAAACTCACTTTAAATTCAAACAGATTGTCCAAACATAGTTATTACAACAAACCAGTCAAAAAATCTGAGACTCAAAACTTTGTCAAAAGCTTACATGATTGGAGATTAAAAAAAAAACATCATAAATTTTGAGATCTTTGTTTCAACATTGCATTGTGAAAACATAGGTATTACCTTGAATTGTCACTTGGCCATCATTTTCCTAGGTCTTAAGTTCATTATTGCCTCGATTTACATCATCCCAAACTTTGGTTCTTACATAGTCAAACCTTAAGTCCTTCATATTAGGTCATTCTATTTTCCTAGTGTAAGTCCTTAGATTGCATTTAGCTCCCCAAAATAAGATTTTGAAAATCCAAAAATCAAATCTTAGATCGAAGCCTATATTTTTGCTATGGGATCTAGACCTTGTCCAACCTTGTATTTTATCACTATCAACAAGTCAAAACCCTAGCTCATCAGTCTAATGATGGGTAAGAATTTTTTATTTCCATCATTTTTCCGTTTGATCCTTTAAGGTCTCAATTTTATTTTAGCCTCTTAGGGCTACATCCATATATTTGTATTCCTACAGTTTTCAAAATTTTTGAAAATCTAAAAAACATAGGTTGCATATGTCATCTATAGTTGCATTTGTCTATTCCCAAATATCTCAAAAACATAGGTTACATTTGTCATCCAAGAAAAGCTAAACAAAAAATGAAAGCATTAGCCCAATTTCATCACCAATTATCCTTGATCTTAGTTCAGAACAAATATGATTAATTAATGTTACTATTGTTGTAGAGAAGGTTATCCTCCAATTTAAAGAGAATCACCCCCGTATCAACCTTCCTACTCTCATGTGACCATGCTATCATAATCAGCCTATCAATCACATCAATCCAGCTTATACATGTCCCAAAATTTGAATCAAACTTATCATGTCCAAGAAAATGTCATCCCTATTTCTCCATCACTGGAGGAATAATTAGAATGAGAAATAGAGATCTTGGAACAAAAAGTTAAAGATGTTGAAAAGAGTAGATCCCAGGAAACCAAACTACTTCAAAAATTTTGAGGTCCAAATTCAAAATTCAAGAAAGTTGACATACAAACTCTTATCTCACAAACAAAACATAATAGCTCTCATCTCACAAATAGACCTGACAGACAAATTTCAATCAATAATGTAAAATCAACTACCTACCATTCAATACCAACAACAACAATCAGTTGAAACAAACAAAACAAACAACACGATTCCAACAAACAGAGTCCATGTAATGCTCCGCTAAGGAAGCTGAGAGGACAACATTAAGCTAACCAAGTTAATGGTACAATTTTATTTTTTAACTACTACATATTCTTTAAGCATTTTTATAGCACCTACTTAAAGATTAAGTTCATTATGCATTCTAAAAATTACATTATATGAGAGGGGAATTAAAGATATATCAAAATTATTTAAAAGTGTTCATTAAGAATAAATGGAAATTAGCTAATAACTTAACCTAGGTCCTCTTTGGGTTGCCTAACGTCACTACCTAAGAAACATAGCTATGCATACCTAACCATCAAATACATCCATGAATTACATCATATGAATCTTAAACATTAATTCCTTTAATTCTAGGTTCATTTTAGAGCACAAAACTTAAATGTTCCTAGGTTATTTCCTTCACCACAACATTAACATCAATTAACCACATATATAACTAGCTCTAATCATTATCTAATGATTTCATTATTACAAGATCATTCATTAAATATAATTGCAATAACATCTTTCCTAAGCTACAATTACATCATTTATCATCACAATCATATAATCACTTAATCGTATAAGATAACCAATTTATGTTAGCAGAACTATTTAACTCTAACTTAACAATTCATTATTCACTTTACATAATCATATTATTTAACAAATACATTTACAACATCATTTTTCCTAATCTACCAATATAAATTATATCATTACAAATATATCATCATGCCTACAATTACATCATTCTTCTCTAGGGAGTATACAAATTACATCAACATGTGCAAGAGTATAATATTATAAGATATAACAATGTGTACAAAATGGATATCTCTAATGCAGTGTGAGTGAAGGTATTGGTAGAAAGATCCATCCACGCAATTATAAAATCACAACACCTCGATAGAGAAAGATCACTTCCACCTAACCACATGGAACCCAGAGGCCCACTCCCATTGTGCTATGGAGGTAGACACCAAGGCCCCACACAAAATAAGAAACCAAACTAGGAAATGAGGAAGTGAGCAAATCTCCAAACACATCAAGCAATTGCACGAAACCATAAAATAAGGCAAAGGATACCAGAGGCATAAAACACAAAACCAATTAGAAAGGGAATATATGATACACATAGGATGAGTGTCATCACATAGCCCTTCCCCTTGGGTTATCCTTAACTTATCTCTTTGGACCTTGGCCCCCAAGTAGGACTCATGTGGAACTGAATAATCCTTTCATGAGGAAAAGGAAGTTTGATCATGCCAATCTCAATAGGCATCTTCTCTCGCTCCCATCCCTAGCCTATATGAGCACTCATGACATGTGTGAGGTGCAATTATTATCTTGATTAATGTGTTACCCTAGTTCATTTAATTGGGTTTCACTCGATTACATAACTCTTCAATGGGTTATCTTGGACTGGACACTTTAGGGCCCTGACCCCCATTAAGAGCCACTCAACCTATAATGCACCTAAGTTCCATAACCCTTATGTTCAAACCATATAACATATACATAAAATAATAATCTACACATGAAATACATCCTTTTGAATATCATACAACATTTAGAATCATCTTAGCCTGGTACAGGGTCACATACCTTACCCTTCTCACATGGATAAGCTCTAAATACTAATCAAGAATCCAAACTAAATGATATCAACATAATGGAGTCTGAATACATTAAAATAACACAAAACATGCATCATACTACCCAAAGATTAAATAGGACTGATGAAATAGAGAATAAACAACTGCTACAACCTCTAGTATGCAATTGAACCCTGATTTTTGACAAATTATAACAAAAAAAGGATGCAAAAAAATTTCTATGGAAGATACTCAATTTACCTAATACTACAACACAATTTCCAATATTCTGCAATAAAATTGCAGAATTTTGCAACACAATTGCTTTGTAAAGCCAAACATAGCTACACACAAACCATTTTGGAAAAACATGCACAATCAGGCATTAATTGAGCACTGGAAAAAAATTAGAGAGATACCCAGTTGAGATATCTTAGTTTCATTTCCAAATCATATATTAATTAAAACCCTAAACTCAAATTCATGAATTCAATAAAACAAATACCCAAAAAAGGTAGCATTAAAAACTAAGAAATCAAAACATATACATTACATCAAAACACATAATTATTTATAGATTTCCATGAAATAAAAATCATTGAATTCATACATCTTTAAAACATAAAAAATGTAGAAAACATCATAGGATAATTAAATAGATTGAGAGATTCAAACTATACCTTGGGTCCTGCGGAGATCCAACTAAAGAAAGAAGAAGATGGGCAATGAAATGATAAAGCAATCCAACTCAAAAATGCAACAATAAACCTTCCTCCACTTCCAAAAATCTCCAAGGCAAAAGCAACAAAAACCATGAAAAAACTCCTTCCAACAATCAATGAACTCTCCAATAATTCCTCTCTCCAAAATAACAGAGAAAACAGTGAAGTCTTCAACAAAAGTACTCACAAATTTCCTCTCCAAAATATCCAACATTAACCATGGAAAAAGAATGAAAAAAAAAACATTAAAATGCCTCTCAAGGGAGTCGTAAGGGAATGCAACCAATTCATAATCCAAAACAAAAATTTGACTAAAGTTTTATTTAAGAAAATATAAAGCATTTCTCATACAAATATATTTCTTTTATAATAAAAACTATATAATATCCTCTCAAATATAAATATTATTTAAACATATAGTATACATCCTCATTTTTTAAAAAAAGGAGAAAATAACCAGTCAATAAATACCAATTTAGGACCTTATACCAAAAAGAGCAATACATATCAAAATATCAATAAAGTCTAAGTGATCAAATATATCAAAGTGAATAACATGTACATCTTGAAACACGAGAAAACCCAAATAGGAATTCATGATGTGTCATCAAATACCATAAAATCACAATGATCACATGCTCACGTCAAACCATATACAACCATGTGATAGTTGGGTCGGTATTTTTCATCCTAACAATTCGACCGGTAACTCAGATGATAATCATTCTTGAATTAGAACAATTGCAAGGGCTAAGTTCAAGTGGGTCTTAATGATATCTCCCATCATTAACCATAGAGGTATGTAAAGGTATGAAAAAACTTGTGAAGATAGGTGGATTTGATGCCTAGTACCTGCAAACCTGCATCACAAAGATGAAGCACAAATACATTACACCTATATAACATATCAAGCAGTAATAGACAATTAAGGGGAAAAGAGACATTGTGTGGGCCTCACAAGTGAGTAACACGAATTCATCTATCATCATACAAACACATCATGGAGAAGATAAATATATCAAACATATGCATATCTTGATAATCCTTAATCATGGGTTGGTTTATAATCATCTATATACATTAACAACATAAACATAAGGCACAATTATAAGCATAGAACATTAGATACTCATAATCAAAGAGAGAAACATAAGTAATAATCATACACTAATCATATCAATGTTCATGTATCTGTGTAAATCAAAAATCATCTAACAATATCATAATCAAGTCTTGTGCCACCAATCATGATAAATAGTCCATCATAACAAATCAGTGTCCTGAGAAGTCCTAACCACATAGTCCAAAAGAGAAACATATGGAAGGGTACTATAGTTCAACACAACACAACCAAAGGGTAACATCATGCAAGTAGGTTTTTTCCCCAACACCATGCAATTAGTTTTTGACCTAATTTCCAATGTTAAACCACCCACAAACATGCAACTAGACTTTGGTATAGTTCAGCCAGTACCACCACCAAATTTTTAACCAATTTTCCTACCAATATAAGAAGTTTTTGGTAGTGTTTAACTAGGGTCATCACCAAAATTTGAACCAATTAATTTCCAAAATAGTCAATATTTACCAAGTTTACATACAATTACACAAACAAGTTTACCACTGGTGACATCACACATTAGTGTAGCTCCTCTTATGTCCTTAAATGCACCACCAAGGGTGTCCCAAACACGTATGAATGTAATTAAAAGTACGCCACCCTTTGGACATCAACTAAGCATAGTTGGTGTGTCACCTATTGTGTTTCAAGTTAAATCAACCAATACCTTACAACATTAAAATATCAATGTGGCATCATAAACAAGATTGTATAAACAATGGAATTTCCAAACCAAAACCTTCAAAAAAAATCTTTTAAAACTAGGTCATGCCAAAGAGGTTGTTTCTAAACATGATCATTTACTTGTGTCTGTAAATGGTTCATTTCAAAGCAATCACACCAATTACACACCCACCTCCCATGAATAAATTGGCTCTCAATTTTCCTCAATATCTCCCACCATTCATTCGCCCTAGAAGCTTCACAAAAGAAATCAACACCATCTCTATCAAATGTTATATCTAATGATGAAACCTCCCAAGGGATATCGTTGATAAATTTCCAAGCTAATCTAATTCATGATACAAATTCCTTCCATCCTTTATAAATGCTAGATCCAATTCAAACATATGCTCCCATTCTAGAGAGTCTTATTCAAAGTCCACCTTCCTCAAGTTAAAACATTGAATCCTTCCTAGAATCCCTCATACATATTCAAATTCATATCCCTTGTTGAGAGGATAATCTAAAGTATAGAGAAATGAGTCCTAAAACAAATCAAGATCAAGGTACTAGCAATGACTAATACCATCCAATTGTTGACCAAAATACCATCTTCTCATAATCTCACAATGATCTCACCATCCAAGTCCATCCTATCCAAGATTATCCCCTTCCATATCAAGAGTAAAGTATTCTTCAAATTTCTATTAACACTCCACTTCCTAAGAAAGATCATGAAATTCCTTCCATCCTTCCTATCAATTCCATTCAAAATCAAGAACAAAACACCCTTAAAATAGAGTTCATTGATCCTCTTTCGTGTCAATATCAAAGTATCCCTTCACCTTCATATCCACCATAAGGTCTCATAATCCCTCTAGATTCTCCTCAAGATTCCTATTGACCTTTTCATCCCACCATAAGATCCTCAAATATATTTTTTATCATAGGGTTCCAGTTGAACAAATTGAAAGGCTAAATCGGTCAAATGCTTGAGATCAGGAATTTCAGTGTAGAATCCCTCATGTTACACCGATATGGACATACAATGCTTCAACTGGGACCAATGTGTGATTAAGTATAGGCATGTGTATGGTCTATCTAAAATCCCAAGCATATTGATCGATGGATTGAAGATACCAATTTTTGGGGTAGTAGGTGCTGTGTCACTACAACGGGTTTTTTGGTAGGAGCCTTGTCAACCTCATTAGTCATCGGTAATTAGAAGCAATCAAATTATGCATTTTGACGAGGCCTTTCTACATTAATGATTTTCATTGGTGAAGGTCTTTCCAATGTCAGATTGCATCAGGCATTGGAGGTGACAAAAATATTCGGCCCGATGGGTGTTGTTACCCCAATGGATCCCATCAGGGAAGGTTTCACCGTTGTGGTTTCATGTGCATCTTGATAGTGTCATCAATAGAGTTTTTTCTGATATGATAAGCTACTATGTTTCATCAGGGGAATGACTCATTGTTGCTTTGATGTGATTTTTAAGGATCAAAAGATGAACAATTTTCGTCGATGGGAATTTCTTGTGGTCTTCCTGATATCTGATAGCTTTCACCAACATATCAATATGCTTAGCCTAGGAGGTTTCTCATGAGGGGAACCTTCCCCGATGGTTGATGATAGTCAGATAGTGCCAAACACAAAAGACATGGGATCTTTTGGGGGAGACTATCGTCGATGCACACCAAGAAGAGAATTAACGTTTCCAAATTCCTTTTCGACCTGTCTGCCTTTGTCCATCCATTCAAATGGTATCATTACTACCTAACAAGATCTCAATCTGATCATTTTGGATATTTCATGACCTTTCTTACCTTTTGATGGCTCGAGGATATTTTCTTCATGCTATCAGAGGACAAAGCACGAAGACTTTTGGAATCCAAAAGGGACACAAGGGTTGTAGAGGATATTCTCAATTGCAGGGGAATTCATTTTTGGCCTTCTTTGTCACTTCTCAAGACCAACTTGTATGTCAAGATCTGATCTCTTAGTCTTTTCTGATCTAATCTCTTTTTGTAACTCAACCCTAACTATGGGTTTGGACTTCATGTGTAGTTAGATTTATGCCATATATTTAAAAGGAAATATTTTGTACATATTGTGGGTTCTTCTTTGATGCATTTGCAGTAGAGCTATGTTATGCATCTGTAATCCTTTTTCCTAAATTGTAAATAAAAAATCTATGTTTTGCCTCTTCTTATACTCATCTATTAAGTTCATTTCCTTGCCTTGTGTTGAATGAGTTCTTTTCCTATTCTCATCTTACGTGTATTTTTGTAATCTTCATGTTTGTTCTTCGATAGGATTAGACTTAAGAACAATGTATGTTGGTGTTTTTAATGATATTAAGTTCAAATATAGGTAGGGAGAGTAACTATATATCACTCTAGTGCATCACCACATTTCCCTTTCTACATTTCCCTTTCAGCATCTTCTTCTCCCTTTTCCCTCAAAGCAGCAGTTTAGGTGCAACCTGATTGTAAAGGAAGTCAACCTTCTCCAAATACTCAACCTCTATTGTCAAGTCCCACACTTATAGGTTGTTTCCATATTTCACAAGGTTGCCTAGGTTGTTAACTGCCACCTAAGCCTAGGTGCAAACTTTTGTGTTAACAATTTTTGGCACGCCTGGTGGGACAGAGATCAAATCAGTTCAAGACATCCCCTGGTGGACCAATAAAAGTTTCATTCACTAATAATTTGGGTTTTATTCTCAATTCCATCAGCCTTTAGAGGCATTTCATCAAACACCATGGCAACTCTAAGTACAAATCTGTTGGTTTCAAGTTGTCACAGTATTGGTATGTGCAAGATCATTTATGATCTTTTATGTTTCTTCAAGTTCTCTATGAATTTATAATATTTTGAATACTTTAACATGGAGCCTTTTCATAGAGACACATCTTATCATTCCCTGTAGCATGATAATGTTCCCCCCACACCCTCCTTTTATCAAAATTAGCCTTAACCTCGGCCTAGCTTTGGTTCAAATTCATTTGCAACATCAAATGACCACTATGTTCCACGTGCTTACCACCCTCTCACCCCAGCTCACCTCTTAGAAAAAATGGATATTAATGAGCTTAGGGATCAGATTGTAAATCTTGGTCATAGGTTTATTAGCCTTGGCTTGGGTTTCAATAAGGTTCCAAATCTACCTGTATATATGGACAAGTTGGAACATCAAAGGTTGAGAATCCTCTTGTGGGACTGGGTTGGATGGTTATATCAAATCAAAAGACAAAAATATTTGGGTATGGAGCTGGAAGAACTGGCGCACCAGGTCCTTCGATTGATGGTGTTACTATCTAAAAGGCAATACTTTGAGATGGTTGTATCAAATGATAAATGTTTGGAGGCCTAACAAAGGAAGCATGGACAAGAGATGGAGGTCCAAAAAAGATAATTTAAGGAGAAACTTGCAAGGCAAGTTGCTTCAGTAGATGAAAAATGAGGATCAAGTTGGCTCATTTTCAATCCCAAGAAGTAAAGGAAGTCCCTTCCCCAAGATGTATCATTCCAAGATTTAGAAATCCCCCTCAATTACAAGAGACTAATACTATTGCTCCTTCACTCCATGTATAAAAAAATTCACCCTCTCAACCTTCTATACCTATTTCCATTTCACTCATTAAGGGTGGACCAGTTGTATGGACAACTGATGGTCCCCATATGTCATTTTGGGAGGAGTTACAACATGTCTTTCATGAGCTTTCACATGAACCAGAGGAGGAAACAAAACAGTTGCAGGAGGATACTAAGAAGGTTTCATCTATTCAACCCTCTCTATAGATGAAGATTTCACAAAAGGAAGAGGATCCAATCATCTTATTCAAAGAGCTTCCCTCTTTTGTAGAAGAAGAATAAAAGCAAAATTAGTTGTTGTAGTAGGAATTCCACCATGATATAGAGGATAAGAAGGAAGATCCCAAGAATAGCTCTATCTTTGAGGAAGAACATGTTGATATGCATGAGGTTGCCTCTCACCCTATGCATATCCCTGCAACAGAGCGAGAAGGGTATGACGAGGAAGAGAAATTTTGGGATGAGTTGGAGCTTTTTTGTTCATCCATGGAAATCAAGTCATTTTATCCTTCATCAAAATATCATGGTTTGTAACAACAACATGTAGAGATTTACTCCAATCCATTATCTCCCACGAAGTGGTTCGTGAGCAACATGAAGAGGTAGAGATCTTTTCTTCACCAAAAGAAGAGGAGTCATTTTCATACTAGCAGGATACGATCATTGCAAAGCACAACACTGTGGTCAAGGTTGATCTCGTAGATCCAATTCTATCAAGAGGATGACCCACAAGTCAACTAGCTCTACGACAAATCAAAAAGTTGCCCCTGATCATGTTTACTTAAGAGCATGAGGGTGAGTATAACAAAGAGAAGCAAGTTAGTCTTTCTCAAGGTAAGAATGTTCCCATGTTTGAGAGATTCATTGTTTCAACATTGGGATGGTTTTATAAAAAGTCATGATATGCTTGTTATTCTTACTACACTACCTAGTTACCCAAGTGCATGAAAGGAATCAAAAACTTGTAAGCAAGGGTAGTTATTTCAACAAGCTAGTGAATGAATTTGTTTAATTTAATTTTTAAAAACATTTGTACATAGTAGAATAGGTGCTTATTTTCCAAGAAGTGCACGAGCACAGCTATTTTCTCCTAGAGATAACAAATTTTGATGTTTGTTTAGTTACAAAAAGGTTGCAGATCTTTAATTTCACAAGTGACTCTATTCCCAATGGATTGACAGGTCATTGATATTAACACATAATAGGCATGCTACCCCAAACTTTCCAAAAATGTTGAACTTTTCATCCCAATATCAAATCCTTAGATCATTTTTTTATCATAGTGTTCCAGTTGAACAGATTAAAAGGCTAAATTAGTCAAATGCTTCAAATTAGGAATTTCGGTGTAGCATCCCCCATGTTACATCTATATGGACATACAATGATTCAAATGGGACCAACATGTGATTTTTTCAAGGCATGTGTATGGTCTCTCCAAAATCCCAAGCAGATTGATCAACAGGCTGAAGATATTGATTTTGGTGTAGCAAGTTTTGTGTCGTTCTAATGGGGTTTTCAGTAGGAGTCTTACCAACCTCATTGGTCATTGGAAATCAGAAGTGATAAAATTGTACATTCCAATGGGGCCTTTCTATGCCAATAATTTTCATCGATGAAGGTCTCGCTGATTTCATATTGCATCGGCATAAGCGGCGAGGAAAATATGTGGCTCGATGGGTGTTCTTACCCTGATGGATCCCACTGTGGTAGGTTTCGCCGATGTGGTTTTGTGGGGAAACTTAATAATGTCACCGAAAAAGGTTTTTTGATATGGTTAGAAACTAAGTTTCATCAGGGGAATGACCTTGTTGTTTCTACGATGTAATTTTTGAGGATCAGAGGATACACGATTTTCATCGGCGGGACTTTCTTGTGGTCTTCCCAATTTTTGGTAACTTTCACCAACATATCAATATGCTCAGTTCAGGAGGTTTCTCTAACCTTCCTCTATGGTCAAAGATAATTGAATAGATCTAAAAAATAGGAAAAACTAATTTTAACATGTAACAAGGAGATGGGAAAATCTAGGGCACGAGTACCCCCCTCAAAATTAGTGGGTTTTCTTCCAAACTCTTAAAAGATTGGGAGGTGGTTCGAAGGGCCTAGATGGTAAAGTGTGGAAGCTGGAGACCCAAAAACTAGTGGTTATGGACAAGCAACAAAAAATAGAATAGTACAAATTTGTGTGGTTATTGTATGAATTGAAGATGAAGGTTGGAGAGAGGTTGTCAAAATGTATAGGGAGATTTTTTTTCATGAAATGGGTAGGAGAATGGATGGATTTATCAAGGGTTTGAAAATGGTGCAGTGATCATTGGAATAAGAATATTATTCTCAAAACTCTTTCATATGGTATCCACTTAGTTATTTGTGAAAATGCATGTGAGAAATAATGGATCTTATACAATGGACCATTTTTTATGGGTGGGATGGGTTTTTCATTAAAGATTGGGATTTAAAGCTTGATATTTTGAAGGAAACAATAGAGGATGTTCCTATATGGATTCAGCTATATAATATCCCACAATAATATTGGGAGAATAAAACCCTAAAAACCATTGGAAATAAAATAGGAAGATTTATCAAGGTGGACGAGGAAGTGAAACCAAAAGACTATAAGATGTATGCCAAAATTTATATTCTCTAGAAACCCTACCCCCCTCTCCCTCATGTGTTTAAGAGTTGGCCAGATGAAGGAGTTTGGTGGCATCACATTGAAGTATAAAATATTGTCAAAAATTGTAAGATGTGTAAAGAAGTGGTTCATTTAGAAGAGGAATGTATTTGAGATAGGAAGGGAAAAAAATTGGAAAGTGAAAAGTTGACCAAAAATATTGAATCTCTAACTAAGTAATCAGACCAAATAAATCAAAAGTAAAATTTTATATTAAAGGAAGAGGATGTAGAGACATTTTAGGAACCTTTAACATGACTTATGAGAACTTCAACCATCCCTTTGAGAGACTCAAGGGATCAGGTATGTGAGGATCTTGCAAATGAAAAGATAATGAAGAACAGAGGTAGGATGGTCATTGATACCAATGATGATCTTAGGACAAAAGCCATGGATAAAAAAGGAGGATATCTAAATTTTTCATTCATTTTAAAGACATCATAGAAGGATGTGAAAGACCATTTATGAAGCTTGGGAAGTATGAATGAGAAATCCTTAGTTTAAAACATCACTATAAAGTTAAAGAAGAGGTACGAAAATGTCTTTTTGAAAGAACTAAATAGAGTATCTAATCCTTGAAGCACTCAGGATGACTCTCAACTACAAAAGAATATGGAAGTGTTAGAAGAGGAGAGTCAAATTAAAGGTATAGTTCAAAGGAATGTATGTCTCTTGAGCTAAGGAGAAAACCCATGCAATGGAGGAAGTTGGATTTGACTCTTATTTTTGATTAACAACCTCCAAAGGGAACTCAAATTCCCTCTTATATGATGATGTTTTTTGTAAACAAGGGAATTAGAAGGTATCCTAAAAACTTAAACCATCTTCCAAACACAAAGATAAAAAAATGGAGTGAAGAAAATACAAGGTTTGAAGACGACCAATATGAAAATAGAGCAAGCTAGAAGTGAAAAAGTTCAAAGTAAACTTAGACTAGGAAAGGGATTTTCACTTCCCCAAACACCATGGAAATCCTTACGTGGAATTTCAAGGGCTGCAATGCTCCTGACAAGATGCGCCTAATCAAGTAGGGTTTTAATTATACATGACTGGATGTGGTTTTTCTTCAAGAACCAAGACTAAACAAAATGGAGATAGCAAGTTTGATGAAGAGATAAAAACTTTAGAAGGACTCATTTGTAGAGTTGAAGGTGTTGTAGGTGGATTGAGGGTGGTATGGAACCCAAATACAGTGAAATCAGAGTTAGTTTCTCAAGTAAAAACATTGGCAATTTCTCAAACTTCTGCCACATAATTCACAAATATACCTCTTCATTATCAATATGTATGGGCCGACTAGTGTTATTATTCAGAAGCGGAGAGTATGAAATTTTTTTTATACAAAAATACAAAGAGTTTAGTAATGAAGTTTTGGTTATGTGAGGAGATTATAATGTAACTCTCATTACAACTAATAAAGAATGAGGATTTGGGGTTTATGAGACAATCTAGATGAACTTTCAAAACTTTGTGATAGGGAATTCACTTTGGGACATTCACTAGAATAATGAAACATTGACATGGACTAATAAGAGATAAAGTTTCCTCAATGTCACAAAATAATTGGGCCAATTCTTTCTAGAAAGAAAGCGGGTAGACTTGCATGTGGGTTTTGAAGCAAAGTTACTTCCCATAATGGGACTAGGTCATTATTCCATCTCCTTTATTCAACAAAATTATACAAACCCCATTAGACGCCTCTTCAAATATGATAAAATGTGATTTAGGGATGCCTTTCAAAGATCTAGTTTCTCAATAGTAAAAGATGGCAAAAGTTTGGTAAGGCATTAAGTCCTTTGTATTCTATAAGAAATTAAAATTTCTAAAATTAAAAATGAAGGAATGGAACAAAGTTCAATTTAAAAATTATATTGAAGGATATAGTGTTTGATATCTTGCATGAAAAAACTAGGAAGCTTAGGCTAATCTCCTCTTACATTGGAAGGAAGATGATCCACTAGGCTCAACAAGGCTTAATAACTAACTAGATACAATGATCCTTCACTAAATGGACTATGACTATGCAAATATAATTTAGAAATGCAAGATCTAGGGCTAGGTAGATAGAGAAAGAAGCTTTTTGCATATAGAAATAGTTAACAAACTAATAACCCAATTCTAATACTAGATATGGAAATTTGAAACAAAAACTAACATTTGATCCAAATTTTGCCTACAATAGTAGGCATAGAGTGATCGGACTTGCCTGAGACCCTTGGAGGTGCCTTATACCTAACAAATGGTGATGAAACTTCTTCCATGTGCAACTCGTTATCACATTTTCTTATAGCCTTGTTTGCAGTCACACGACTTGTCACCTCTATATAGAAAACAAGAAAAAGGGTTGTGGAAAGGGGTTTGCCTAAATCGAACCCCTAATTTGGAATTAACCATTAAATTATAAAATAAAATGCTTGAAAGGAAAGTGTGCTTACAAGAAGCAGAGGCTAGATCTAAGAAACAAGATGTCTTATACATGTGATAATGCAAATGCTCTTCACATGGAATAAAAAATGTTTGATGCTTGCAGAACATGCTAATAGCAAATACTCTACCTAATAGCAAATCATAAAGAACATGCTTGCATAATGGTTGTTGAATATTTCTACCACAATATGATGAAATTATTTTGAAGGTTGAATTCTTGAAATTATTGATTGCTTGAATGCTTAAATGCTTGCTTGAATTAATGGCATTGAGAGATGAGATGTCAAAATGAGAGAAGTAGCCTTACTATTAAACATCACCAAGTCATTTCAGGGCTCAAAAATTGAAGGAGGCTAGTGGGGTTTGGAATCATCAAAATATGGACATCGTTCTCCAATTCAAATTTGGGCCCATTTTACAAGGTATATGATGCATTCCATGGCACAGGTCAACCTATCTCACCTTGTGCCTTATGTGGTGCATTATACTAGCTAGTCGGGGTTTAAATTTAGATCAAGAGTCAATGAGGATATGAGGATCCCCAAAATCTACACAGGATCAAGGTTTGAAATCAAAATAAATACAAAAGGACACCCCATTATGATATAGAGTTTATGTGTGCAAGAGTTGATAAATGTATGAAACAATTAAAAGGGACACTCTTAAAATTAAGGGCCCACTTGTAAATTAAATTGAGAGAGGACATATATTTAAATATTTATTAAACAAATGCATACCAAATTATTATGATGCATTAAAGAATGAGAATGCACTAAAAATGGGTGCTAAGTAAGCATGGAATTGTACACCTTAGGAAGTGTGTACAATTTAAGATGCTACAAATATATTTTGAAGAAAAAGATCTATTAGAGTTTTTTTTGAAGAACTACATAGTAAGGTTATCTAGAAGGGCATGGAGAATTTTGACTTGTAAGGATGAGAAAGTTTCAAATTCACAGTACTCAAAGATGTTAGCAAGGGAAGAAACATATTGGAGGCAGAAATCAAGGGAATGTTGGCTTAAAGAAGGGGAACGTAATACAAACTTCTTCCATAACTTAGTCAAGACAGGGAGGTCCATCAATTGGATTGTTGCAATCGAGAAGAATGATGGACAATGGTTATGGGAGAAATCATAAATTGACAAGGGGTGGTGGAGCATTTAAATAATTTATTGCCAAATAAAGTAGACAATTCTCAAGAGCAAGTGAAAATAATCTCAGTGATCCCAAACATTATCATTGTAGACTAGAATTAAATGTCGTAGGCTGAAATTAGTCAAGAGGAGGTGAAATTGGCCATTTTTTCATTGAAGGAGACAAGGCTCTATGTCCAGACAACTTTCATGTTGTGTTTTTCTAGCGTCTACAAGACATATTTGGGGGGAGAGAACTAGGAATTAGTTGAAGAGTCAAGGAAAATTTGTGTGATTTTAAAAGACCTCAACAACACCCTAATTTCTCTGATCTTGTAAAAAGAAGAGGTACTAACATTTGAAAAATCTCTTTGTGAAACACACTTTATAAAATTATTTCTAAAGTTGTGGCCAATAGCTTGAAAATTTGGTTTAGATAAAGTTATTTTGGAAGAACAAAGTGGCTTTGCACCAAACATATCTATTGTTGAGGGAATTATCATTGCACATGAGGTTATTCATTCAATACAAAGTGCTAGGATGGAGAGGACATTTGTGAAGATAGATATAAGGAAAGATTTTTATCAAGTTGATAGGATAATTTTGATGAAGGTGATGGACTGATTTGATTTTTGTAAAAAAATGGATCTCTTGGGTGAAAAGTTGTATTCATAGCCCTTGAATCTCTATTCTAGTAAATGGGAGGCCACAAGGTTTTTTTTCAAGCATTAACAAGAATAAGGTAGGAAGACCCCACCTCCCCATTTTTTTTATTACCATAACAGAGGTGTTAGGATGGTTCATCAGAAAAAAGAGGAGGAAAAGTATTTGGAAAGGGTTGAAAGTGGTTGAAGGGGTTGAAAGAACTTCTCAGTTGTAATTTGTGGATGACACCCCTTTAATGAGGAAATCCTTTCTCAAGGAAGAAATATTAATGACGGTAACACTTGATACATATAGTAAAATATCAGGGAAAAAGGTCAACTAGAATAAATTATAACTATTTTTTTCAATACCAAAATTGAAAAACAACTTTAAATTGTAAGGATATTGAGGATTAAAACCATATCCTTACAAGGTAAATTTATAGGAATATTGTTCTTTGCAAGTGCATGTAGATCAAACATATTGAACAATTTTATTGAAAATTATATTAAAAGATTGGATGTGTGGAAGAGAAAATGGTTTTCTTCACCAAAGTGTATAATGATGCTCAAATAAGTGGTATCAACCATGCCACTTTTCTCCATGTTGTGTTTAAATATCCCCTCTAGAGTCACCAAAGTCATAGAGAAAAGAGTTTGAAAGTTTTTTGGAATGGAAGTGAAGATCATGACAAAATTCCTTGATTGGATTGGGAAAACATGTTCCAACCAAAACATGCCCGAGGGGTTGGGACACAAAATTGGTAGCTCGTGAATGAAGCTATGGGGGCTATATCAATTTGAATCTTGTTTCAAATTTTGGAACAAAAATGGGCAACAATTTTGAAAGCAAGTAGTTGGATAGTAAAGAGAAAGAAAGAATTATCACGATTGAGAACCCTCCTAAAAGATTTTCTATATAAAAAATTATCATCTCATGCAAATTATTAATAACTAATCATAATTCATGTATTTTAGGGGATGGTCAATCAACATATTTTTAGGATGATTCTTGGGAAAGATTAAAGATTCTTAGGAAATATGACATGTTTAGAGTGGTGAAACAAATTACAAGAACCCAATGGGGCGCAGAGCTGGTTGATAACATGGAAAAATGCATTGAAGGTGGTCAATATTATTGGAAATGGAAGTTGCCTAGTCTTCTCAATCTAAAGAAAGATAATTATGAGTTATTGTACTATATTAAATTGTAAGCACCTTATAGGTATAGACAATTACATGATTGTTTACCACCCACCTTAGTGTATTTTTATTTTAGCATGCATGATAGGACTTCATGAATACCTAAATTAAAATTTGAGTCTTGTGTTTAGTCAAATTTATCAACATTTTATGTGATCCCTTATTTTTAGGTGTGCTCCAACTCAATCATTTATTAACCAACATGGGCCCTATGTTACCATTTGCAGCCTTTGTACTTCATCCCACCTCCATAATGATTTCTCCTCCAGTATTTGAATTTTTGTTTGCCTTCGTGTTTTACAATTTTATTTTCATCTATTTTTGGCGGGAAGAGGGTGATAAAGGCATCCTCTTCCTTGATGTTTTGCCCAAAATTTGAGTCAGGGATCCGTCTTGTGGATTTAGTGGGATCTATAAATTTATGCCAGCCTCCTTTGAGTGTTGAGCTTTGAAATATTGTGAGAGGTATAAAATAAACCTATCTCTCCTTATTTCAACATTAAAAATTGACAATCAAGCATTCACGAATCAAGAACAAGATTCAAGATTTCTTTCGCATCTAAGCATTCTCAAGCAAGATCTCAAACATTCTAAGGTTTTTCAAATGTAATTTTCTCCAGGGGTCAAGCTTCTTTCCTTCATTAAAGGCCAATAAAAGGAGTTAACAATCAAGGAAGATGATCTTAGTGCAAACATCTACCTGCATGCATTCAAGCATTCAAGCCTTCAACTCCTCAAGTCATCCTTCTCTCTCTACAATAAAGCATTGTGGAAAACTACAACAGTTGTTACAAAAGGTTTTGTCTTTCATGATTTCATTTATTTCATTTCAAGGTTGATACCAAATTAAGGTTTGACTAAGGAAAACTCCTCTCTACACAACAATTCCTCATTTTATAAGTGGCATTTGCACTGGCTTGGATCTAGGAAGTTCAAAACTAGACAAGTAGTTTGCAACTGAGTTCAGGACAAACAAAAAATAACAAGACACCCCAAGTGACCTCTTCCCTCTAGATCTACATCAAATTGAAATATTAGGTTATTAATATTGCATGGTTCATGTTTCCTATACCCATACAAAGCTATCTATTTTCTTTCAGATTGTATATTCTATAGCCTATCATTTTTTCCTATTTTGTCCTCAATATTGCATCATCTAATCATATTCCTTTAAATCAAATCACTCTGTGCTTAATTCCTCTTGATCCCAGTGGGTCATTTATATTCCACTTGTACAATAGGAAATATGATCAATCCCCCTCTCTTCATCATTTTTATTATTGTACATTTTGGTGAACCCGACGCACGACATTTCCAATTTGATTTGGTTTCTATATCTCATATATTGCATTCTTAGTTTTGATTTTGGTATATTTCATTTTCATCATGGAGTTTACTAAGTTATATTGGTGTGTGATATCTCATGTTGTTACATTTCTTCTTGCCTATCTTTATCAATCCCACAAAATAAATAATACTTTCTTGCATTTCATGATGTTTATATTCCTTCACGATGTCCTTGTGTATGGCATTATGAGACTCTCAAATATATTTCTCCCTTATAAATAATGTTTCAAGACTTTTATCAATATTTCATGTGATTTCTCATCCAAATTTTAGCAAAATGCATGGAATATGTTGATTACATAAGACTCTTTGTTGAAAATAATGAACTCTTTGTTGAAAATAATGAAATCTTTGTTGAAAATAATGAACCTAAGGATAACATTGACATAAATCACTTTAATCCTTCTTTGAGGGTGTCTAGTAATCACGAGGATAGAGATTATTCTCCTAATTATCCCATATTATTCAGACCTAGATCCTCTCCTCCTAAACCCACCTTAATGGATAGTCTTGAGGGAGCTAGTTTATGCACTTCTTTAGATGATCTAAAACATTCCTCTTTTTATCAAAGTATATTTCATAATCTTGATGTTAAGTATTTATTTGATGATTTATCTCCAAAAATAACATTAAGTAGACATGCAGATCTTGATAAATGTTCTTCTTCTTCCCCACCTAAAGAAGATGTGAATAGAAATAAGAATCCTCATCTCCCCAGAGAGAACCATTATGTTTCTATTCCTCTTCACACTAAACATTTCCATAAAGCTCAAAATTAATGGTATTCTTCATCTACATTAAAGGGTAATAACAACGTGGGTTATGAAATTACTACTCAACAAGGTTATAGTGGATAAGGTCTTGTTATTCATGAACAAGGTATTAAAGTTCCTACAAATCTTCCTACACAAGTCACTAGATGTGGTCTAGGATTCATATCTCAAGTCATCATATTCTTCATCATCCCAATGAAAACCCCCTCTAGAAATTCTATCACCAACACCTTTCATTGTTACACCTCCTTTTGATGACCATTTGCCTTTATCTAAGATAATCTTTTGGAGACTTAAATATTATACTAAAAATAAATTTCCTTTTAGACATTTACAAAGAATCAAAGATCTCATAATAGTGATTTTCATTGTCTTTTCCATCATAAAAATAAACATTATCTTTTTGATTGCATTGAGTTTAGAAAATTTGTTCAATATTTAGTAGATAGATCTCTTATTTGTTTAACAACAAATCTTATGCTTTTATTGATATGAAAAAATACCTTAGCATTCCTCTTTTCTATTATTTTCTTCTCCATCATGTAATCTTAGTATCTTGATTCATTGAGGTCTCTTTGTTTTGGATGATGTTCACTGTGAGTAGCATAATAGGCTCTTCCCCTTGTCCTTCCGCTTGGGGGGCAAGGTCCCTCTATCATACTCATTCTCCTTATAAAGGATCCATTATCTATCTGTTGGTTGAATCTCTTATATTGTGATTTACTTCCATGAATGGACTTGTTTGTTGAGGATCTTTCTCTTTAAAAGATTGATATCCTTATTTACAATTGTTTATGTTCTTGGAAGTGTATATCTCTTATAATTGATTTTTCCACTAAGTATTCATAATGTGAAATAATTTCTCTTTCTCTTTTTAATTCTTTCTCCTTACATAGGACTTGTTTTTCCTTTGTGGACTTGCATCTTTTATAATGGTACATTATTTCTACCATGAAATTATTTGTTTCATACAAGGAATTTACATCTTTGTTAACAATCTATGTCGTGCTTTAAAGATCATGTCTATTATAAATGATCTTTCCCTTAGGGGTATATGGTGTTATTGTTTCTATTCAAAAGATCCATTATCGCTTTTTTATTTGCATCAATTCTAATGTGGTTTCCTTGTTTGCATGGATTTGTTTTGTCCTAAGATCTGTCTCTTTTATAGAGAATGATATCTTTGTTTACATTTTCTTCCTTTATTGGAAGTGTTTATCTATTAAAATTGATCATTAGCTTAGTATGCTTAATGTGTTGTCTTTTCTATTGTCTCTATGACCGGGGGAAAGATACTTTCTTTTATGTTCCTTTTCCAGTGTAAGGATCCACTTTCCTTGGTGGACTAACATTTTTTTTATTGTATGACATTCTTTTCTTATATGGAATTGTTTTTTTTCATTTAGTATTCTCTCTTATGCAAGAGGTGTGTATCCTTGATCATAACCTCTTTCTTATTTATTAAAGTATGTTCATCCTAAATAAATACCCTTACATGGGGGAATAGAAATGTGTTATTCTCCATCAAGAATCCCTTTTTAACCCAACAATAGGGGGGATAAGAGAGTACGTTCTTGTTCTCCTCCCCTTCTTTGTCTCAAAGATGTCATCTCTATTCAAGAAATCCTCTTAAAGGTAGATGTCTCGTAGCCAAGTTCTCTTCCTTTCAAGGTTATCTTCCACACTTATTGATATTTGTTCATAAATATATACTCCTTGGATAACAAGAGTCTCTCCTCTTTGATAATTTTATGGTATATATTATTGTTTTAAGGACATCTCCTTGTTTTTGGAAGTAGGTATCATTGTTCTCTTTTCCTTGTGATGCCACCATAGTATATTTCATCGTCATAGGGAAGGGGGCATACATGTGACCTCATTTTATATTATCTAACCTTATGTATCCCTAAGGATACCATGCTTTCCTTAGGACTGATCTCTCACATAGATCCCTAAGGATACTATGCTATCCTTATGACTGATCACTCTCATAGATCCCCAAGGACATTATGCTTTCCTTAGGATTGCTCATTTTCATAGATCCATAAGGAGACTATAATTTCCTTTGGACTGATTGCTCTTTTATATCTATTAGGAGACTATGTTTTCCTTATGATTGATAACTCTCATGGGTCCCTATACATACTATGCTTTCTATAAGACTAATCACTTTTTCATATTCCCTAACAAGAAAATGCCTTCCTTTGGATAAGTTATCATGTGCGCAAATATTTTTTAAGGTAAATTTGACTAGCATAACACAACTTTCTAGACATAAATTCCACCTTCACTCTCTTCTAGAATGAGTGGAACTAGCATAATATGACTTGTTATCCTTTTCTACTCTTTCTTCCTCTTCTCTCCCATGGATCACCTAGCATAATACAACTTGCTATATTGTTAGATTTATGGTCTCTCTCTTTCTTTTCATACTCTCATATCTTTACCAATGGTTTAGATCATGGAGTTTTGTCTTGTCCTTGTAGTATTCTCTTTCCCTTTCCATGTGACCATTTGTGCCTTTTCAATATATGATACTAGTGGTTGGGATGCTTTCTTGATCGAGGTCTCTTCAACTAGTTGATTTAGAGTTTTATTTTTAGTACTAATACATTTTTGTTTGTTTATATCTTTTATCTTTTGTTGTCTTTTATATTTTTGTTTATTTTTGTGCCCTTGTACGTGGTTTTCTTAGTTAAGATCCTTCTTTTGGGGGGGTTCATCCTTGAACTCGATGATGTCTTATCTCTTTGTGTTTTGCCCATGATCATTTATCTCTCTTTTCTTCTCTCTTGTTTCATTTACCATGAGCATGAGATGAAATCATACTCCTTCTAAAGGAAGGTTAAATGTATCATCACAAATTATAGGGCACCTTATACATATGTACAATTCCACGATTATTTAGCAGCCACCTTAGTGTATTTTCACTTTAGCGTGCATGATAAGACTTCATGAACACCTAAATTCAAATACGAGTCCTGTCTTAATTCAAATTCATCAAAAATTAATGGGAATCCTTAATTTTAGGTGTGCTCCTTTATTATTTCTCTAATTCAATCATTTATTAACCAACTTGGGCCTTGTGTTACCATTTGTGGCCTTAATATTTCATCTCGACTTTGTAATTAGCTGTCCTCCAAAAATTGGTATTCTTTCTGCCTTCATATTTTCTAATTTCAATTTCATCCATTTCTGACAGGAAGAGGATGCCCTAAGCATCCTCTTCTTGGGAAGAATGTGAGCAAGGCATCCCCTTCCTCCATGTTTTGTCCCAAAATTTGAATTAGGGGCCCGTCTTGTGGATTTAGCAGGATCTCTAAATTTATGTCGACCTCCTTTGAGTTTTGAGCTCCAAAATGTTGTGAGAGGTATAAAATTAACCTATCTCTCTGTATTTGGATATCCATGATCCAAAATCAACCATTAATAAATCAAGACCAATATTTCAAGAGCTCTTTCACATGCAAGCATTCTCAAGAAAGATCTAAAGTATTCTAAGGTGTTTTCAAGGCAATATTCTCCATGGGTCAACCTTCTTTCCCTAATTAAAGGAAAAGAAAAGGAGTCCACCATCAAGAAAGAAGATCATAGTGCAAACATCTGCCTATATACATTCAAGCATTCAAGTATTCAACTCCTCAATTCATCCTTATCTCTCTACTATTAAGCATTATGGGAAACTACAACATATATTACATAAGATTTTATCTTTCATGATTTCCTTTTTGGTTTTTATATGAAGTCAAAGCTATTGTATCAACATACTTGATCATATTCAAAGAAACATTTGCATTTCAAATGTATGATACATGTACATTTTATTTTTTTAGATCTAGCCTTTGCTATATGATGTCATGTTTTCATTTCAAAGTTGATTCCAAACTTGGGTTTGATTGATCCAAACCCAACTCTACACAATAATTTAATGTTTTCCTATGTGCAGGTACATGTGACATTTGCACCAACTTAGATTTGGAAAGTACAAAACCTAACAAGTAGTTTGTAACTAATTTTAGGACAAACGATAGGGAACAAGATTCCCCAGGCGACCTGTTCCCCCCAAATCTGCATCAAATTGAAATCTTAGGCTAGTGATATTATTTGGTTGACATCTCTGATACCCATACTGAGTTATCTATTTTATGTCAGACTGTATATTTTGCAACTTGTCATTTTTTCCTTTTTTTCCACTATATTGCATCATCCAATCATATTCCTTTAAATCAACACATTTAATCATTACAACGAAGGATCATTACACTCATTTAGTGATTAAGTCCTCTTGAGCCTAGTGGGTCATCTTCCTTCTGATTATGCAATATAAAATAGGATCAATCTATTGGAAATGAGATAAGTAACTGAGAGGGGAGGGGTAAATCAGTTACTCCAAAACAAATCCCTTGTCCCTTAGATGTCTTAAACAATATAACATTGTTACTCGATTAATTAAGATATTCTTCTATAACTCGGGTGTTAAAGCAATCTTTATGATATCCAATGCAATTATACTCCAGTGATTAAGTGCAAAAAACATAAAGCATGAAACAAATAACATATACACAGGTGACACCAAGATTTAACGTGGAAACCCAATATGGGAAAAACCACCAATGTAACTAGTTACTGTTTTTCACTCTTCTAAAGTGAGCCCTATTAGGAGCCAACCTTGTTAAAGGTTACAATAACACATTGTTAGGTGTGACCCCGTTAAAGGATTTAAATCACCCTGTGAGGAGTGGCCTTGTTAGAGGTCTTTAACACTTCAACATAGAAATGCTACCTTGTGAGAGGATTTACAAAAAGACTGTTAAGTCTACTTTGTTAAGAGATTTGAGATCACTGCTAAAATTATTAGAAAGTAACAATGAATTGACATGTAAGTGTAAGCAACTATCTTTGCTGATTCAGATCTCTGTTCTGATTATAACTGGATCCTTGCTGATCAAATATTCTATTGCAGCTTTGAGTGTTCTGTACTCAATCAGAATCCCATCATGTTTCACCTTCACTCTTCATATCACAGAATTCCACACTTCTGCTTATCTTCAACTTTTCACACACTCTTACATTCAATCCAAACTTGACCTTTCATATATATGATAAGCCCTGTCAAGTCAGCTTGAATATACTTCTAAATAAGTAATAAATCATAATTCAGTCGGCCTCATATAACCAATTAATTATAGAATTTAAACCATTGTTAGTCGGTTGACACTAAATAATCAACTTGGTTAACGCTGAGTTTCTTTAATGCCCGACCATGACTGAATTGCCCGAGTGACTCGGTCAACACTGGACATCTTCAATACCCAACTGCTCTTGGTCAACACTAAAAACTCTTTCCATTCACCAACTGTGCTCGATCTGAATGTGGACATTTGTGTAACATCACTACATAAGTGTATATACATGTGTAACATTAATGAAAATACATAATTGAATAGTTGTCTTCAACAATATCCCTCTTTGGCATTGATGGCAACACAACATGTCATAATACAAAGAATTGTAGAGCAACAGAAAACTTTCTTTAATGTCTTTAGCTTCATTCTGATTCTCATCCAAAAACTCCCTCTTTCATCAAACTCTGTCTCTTGATAAGATTTATCCCTCTGACATCAAACTTTCCCTCTTTCTGTTATGATCATTAATGAACTCTCCCTTGAGTAATTTCTTATGTATTATAGAAAACTCTCCCTCTTTGACAATAGATACCAAAGACTCCATCTCCACAAATACTAAATATCAATATCAATATCAATAGTCAATACTATTTCTCTTTGAAGTTGTAATGTACCTGAATGTACTAATTCATCTACAATGGGCTCTGATGTACCTACATCAACTGATAGATCTTCACTGTGGCTCGGGTTGATGCATCACTAAACTATATTTTAGCGAGCTTCAGTCAGAGGAAGCACCCCTAGCTTTCCTCTAAGATACAAAAATGCATCCTTAGTTAAAGGTTTGGTGAATATGTCTGCAAATTGTTCTTTAGTACTCACATATTCCAATCTTACTTCTTTATTTTGTACCAATTCCCTCAAGAAATGATACTTTATCGCTATATGCTTGGTTTTGGTGTGCATCATAGGATTCTTTGAAATGTTAATGGCACTGGTGTTGTCACAGTACATAATAATTGGTTCTTTCACTTCTTCCTTCATTCCAAACAACAACTGCTTGAACCATATGATGTTTGAACAGTTCACTGTTGCAGCAACATATTCTGCCTCTGCTGTAGACTGGGAGATACAATTCTATTTATTGCTAGTCCAAGATACTAACCTCTTTCCAAGAAAGAAAGCTCCACCACTGGTGCTTTTCATGTCATCAACACTTCCATCCCAATCAACATCAGTGAATGTCTTTAAATCAAAGTTCCCACCTTTCTTATACCATAAACCATAGTCTTCAGTACCCTTCAGATATCTCAAAATTCTTTTGATTGCCATTAGGTGATATCTCTGGGATTAGCTGAAAATATTGCAACAATACCAACTGTTAATGCAATATTAGGTTTGGTGTGAACAACATATTGCAATTTCCAATCATGGATCTGTAGTTGGTCTGATCTACCTCCTTTGAATCATCATCTTTAGATAATTTTTTTCCAGTACTCATGGGTGGTCCAACAGGTTTGGAATCTTCCATTCCAAATTTATTGAGTATCTCCTTGATATATTTTGATTGAGTAATGTAGATACCATCCTTCATTTGATGAACTTGTAATCCAACAAAGAATTTTATCTCACCAAACATAGACATCTCAAATTCTTTACTCATAGCTACAGAGAATGCTTTGCATAATTCATCATATCCAATGAATAATATGTCATCAACAAATATCTTTGCTAACAATATTTTTTTATGTGGTCCTTCTTTGATGTACAACTTACTGTTATCATTGGTTCTCTAAAATTCAATATTTACTAGGTAACCATGCAGTCTTTCATACCAGGCTCTGGGCACTTGCTTCAGTCCATACAATGCTTTGTGTTGCTTGCAAACCATATTCCTTCTACTAGGATCAACAAATCCTTTAGGTTGCTCAATGTATACTTCTTCTTCTAGGATTCCATTCAAAAATGCAGATTTCACATTCATTTGATACATTTTGTATCCTTTATGTGCAGCATATGCCAGAAGAGTTCTAACTCCTTCAAGTCTTGCAACAGGAGCAAAAGTTTCTCCATAATCAATACCCTCTTCTTGAGCATATCCTTTACAAACTAGTCTGGCCTTGTTTCTAGAAACTTCACCATTTTC
>MU213107.1:292014-308849 GCA_018584345.1 Thuja plicata | reverse complement strand
CTTTCATCATTCAATGCATCTTTAACAGTTCTAGGTTCAAATTCACTTAGTAAACATGTACCTTTGATTTTGTTCCTTGTCATTACGCCTTCTGTCTGATCTCCAATTATTTTCTCAGGTGCATGATACCTTCTAAAATACTTGGAGAGTACTGGATCCTTCAGTCTTGATTCTGGACTTGATCCACTAGGTCTATCATTCTCAAACATTCTTTCATGTTCTTTTGTCTGATGCTCGGGTTCCACTGTCTGTGACTCAGGTTCCTCTATCTGTGACTCAGGTCCCTCTATCTGAGACTGGGTTCCCTCTGTCTATGACTCAGTCTCTTCTACCAATAGCTTGGGTTGCACAGTCTACAACTCATGCTGTACAATTTGTGTTAGTATATTCAGTGGTTGACAGTTCTATTGTCCAATCACCATTGCTCGAGGTATAGGCATAGTATCAGGTTCATGATACACAAAGTTCCTGTAGTCTTCAGGCTCTTCACTGCTCTGCTCTTCACATATTTATGCAAACTCATCAATCTTGACATGTACACTTTCTATGACTTTATGAGTAGTAAGATTCAAACATTTGTATGCTTTTCTTTTACATGAGTAGCCTGGGAATATTCCTTCATCACTTTTTGCATCAAGTTTTCCATTTCTTGCTTCCTTTAAGATGTAACATTTACTTCCAAATACTTTAAAATAATGAACATTAGGTTTATAGCCATACCATAATTCAAAAGGTGTCTGGTTACTACCTTTCTTCAGTTGAACTTGGTTCAAGGTGAACACTATAGTGTTGATGGCCTCCTTCCAGTATTTGGCAACAACATTCTTTTCAATCATTAGAGTTTTGGCACAATCCATAATGGATCTATTTCTTCTTTCTACTATTCCATTTTGTTGTGGTGTACCAGGGGAAAATACCTATCTTTTGATTCCTCTTTCATTATATAATTCATTGAACTCATTAGAAATGAATTCTCCTCCTCTGTCAGATATTAGACATTTTAGTTTCTTTCTTATTTCCTTTTCAACTCTTGCAAGATACCATTTGAACTTTTGAAAAGCTTCTGATTTTTCTTTGACAAACATGATAGTCATCATTCTGGAATGATCATCAAAAATAGAATAAAATACTTCTCTCCAGTATAGCTTATTGTTCCAATTGGTCCACAAAGGTCAGTATGTACCCATTCTAAGATTTCATCAGTTTTGTAATTCTTTCTCTTGAAACTTGTCTTTCTCATCTTTCTGAATTGATATTGTTTACATATTGCTAACTCGGGTTTCTTCAAAATAGGAATACCTCTAACTCTCTTGTTCTTGCTTATGTTTACTAGATTATCAAAATTTACATGACTCAACCTTTTATGCCATAGCCAACTTTCTTCTACTTGTGCAATGAAGCATGAACTTTCAGTGAGATCAAGATAGAATAGATTACCTTTTGTTTGTCTGCTAGTTCCAACTAGGTTCCCTTTACCATCCAGGAGCTTGGCCTTACCATTCATGAATTCTACCTTGAAGCCAGTGTTGTTCAGTTGTGCTACATCGAGTAGATTTCTCCTTAGTCCTTCAACCCAATAAGCATTATCACATTTGATTCCTTCTGTCAGAGTAATGCAACCTTTTCCTTTCACATAGCAGGGTTCATCATTCCCAAAACTGACACTCCCACCATCATAGTGCTCAAGATGTTCAAATTTTGTCTTATCACCAATCATGTGATGAGAACAACCACTATCAATTATTCATGTGTCATTTTTATTGATATGTGAGAAAACTGATGTCTTTTCATCTTCTTCATCTTCTTCATCCTTTATAGCAATATAAACCATTTCATCTTCTTCTTCATCACTATCAGAAACCTTAGCAATATAACAAGACTTCTTACCTTTGTCCTTTTAGCTTTTGTAGTTCTTGAAATATTTCTTGCCTTTGTACTTATTGAACTTTTTCTCATCTTTGTTAGGACACTTGCCAGTAATGTGACCAACCTCATTGCATGAGAAACAAATCAATTTCATTTTACCTTTGTATTTTCCTGTGGAAGCTCTCCTTGCAAGTAATGCTTTAATGATATCTAGATCTTCATCATCAAATTCATCATCACTATCACTTTCAATATGCTTCACTTTTGAGTATCTATCCTTCTTACCAAGGTTTAATTTAGCTTTGAATGCAGACTCGAGATTTCTAGAGCTAGGAGAATAATTGTTAAAGTTGTCCAGCTCAAAAGTTGTAAGTCTTCTAACTAATGTATCCAGAGTTATATCCTTATTGCACCTCATCTCTTGAATAGCTAAAACTCTAATAGCATAGATAGGAAGTAAAGTTCTTAATACCTTGCTGACCACTATTGTATCTTCAATTATTCCTCCTACAGCTCTGATGGCACTCACAATCTTCTTGATTCTTTCACTGTATCTTGTAATGTCTTCTCCTTCTTTCATTTTCATCAGGTCAAATTGTCCTCTGAGACTTTCTACTTTGGCTCTCTTTACATTTGCATCTCCTCCATGAATGTCCTGTAATTTCCTCCACATATCATAGGTTGTAGGGTAGTCCTTGAATTCATCAAATTCTGAGTAGTTGAGTGAAGAAGCTATATCAATCATCATTATGTTATGAAACTTCCGTTCCATCATCTGTTCCATAGTCATAGTTGTTGTTGGTTCCACAAATCTTCTATCCAAAAATTGCAAACCAACATCTCCAATAATAGATAGATGTAGTTTCATCAGCTCTTGCCATGCAAGGAAGTTGTCTTTGTTTAGCTTTGGGATCTCCCTTTTGTAAGACATCTCTGATCTTTATCTTAGGCCTTGAAACCTTTTCTGAAAGCACTTGCAGATCTGATACCAATTGTTGGAAATGAGATAAGTAACTGAGAGGGGAGGGGTGAATCATTTACTCCAAAACAAATCCCTTGTCCCTTAGATGTCTTAAACAATATAACCTTATTACTCGGTTAATTAAGATATTCTTCTGTAACTCGGGTGTTAAAGCAATATTTATGATATCCAATGCAATTATACTTCAGTGATTAAGTGCCAAAAACATAAAGCATGAAACAAATAACATATACACAGGTGACATTAAGATTTAACGTGGAAACCCAATATGGGAAAAACCAGCAATGCAACTAGTTACTGTTTTTCACTCTTCTGAAGTGAGCCCTGTTAGGAGCCAACACTGTTAAAGGTTACAATAACACACTATTAGGTGTGACCCTGTTAAAAGATTTAAATCACCCTATGAGGAGTGGCCTTGTTAGAGGTCTTTAGCACTTCAACATAGAAATGCTACCTTGTGAGAGGATTTACAAAAAGACTGTTAAGTCTACTCTGTTAAGAGATTTGAGATCACTACTACAATTGTTAGAAAGTAATAATGAATTGACCTGTAAGTGTAAGCAACTGTCTTTGCTGATTCAGATCTTTGTTCTGATTATAACTGGATCCTTGCTAATCAAATATTCTATTGCAGTTCTAAGTGTTCTGTACTCAATCAGAATCCCATCTGATTTCGCCTTCACTCTTCATATCACAAAATTCCACACTTCTGCTTATCTTCAAATTTTCACACACTCTTACATTCAATCCAAACATGACCTTTCATATATATGATAAGCCCTGTCGAGTCAGCTTGAATATACTTCTAAATAAGTAAAAAATCATAATTTAGTCAGCCTCATATAACCAATTAATTATAGAATGTAAAGCACTGTTAGTCGGCTAACACTGAATAATCAACTCGGTTAACACTGAGTTTATTTAATGCTTGACCATGACTAAATTGCCCGAGTGACTCGGTCAACACTAAACAAATTCAATACCCGACTGATCTTGGTCAACACTAAAAACTCTTTCCATTCACCAACTGTGCTCGGTCTAAATGTGGACATTTGTGTAACATCACTACATAAGTGTATATACATGTGTAACATCAATGGCAATACACAATTGAATAATGGTCTTCAACACAATCCCCCTCCCTTCATCATATTTCTTATTGTACAGTTGTTAAGAGATGCTTTTGAGGAAAGAAAGGTATTGTTGTTAGTGGATGGAGATGAAATTATTTACCATGGTTCTTAATAGGGTAAGTACTTGGTGAAGATAAGGTATAAGATCTTGGAATATTCAACTTCTATGGAAGGGTGGCATCAACTTCTTTGCTGGAATAATTTTTTTTTACCAAAGGTGGGATCCTTTGCATGGTTAGCATTGATGGGCCACATAATCATAGGTGAAAAGCTTAAAAAAATAGGATTCATTGGTCCTTTAAAGTGTATTTTATGTGAAAAAATGAGGAAACAATAGACCATCTTCCTTTACAATGTAATTTCTCAAATGAGTGTTGGCATTTTGTGACAAAAAAGTTGAATTTGTGTGCACCCTTTCCACAATCAGTGAAAGAATTATTTAAAGGATGAAATTCAACTACAATTTCTTTGACCTTTTCAATTATATGGGATATATTCCCTTTGATATTAATTTGGGGACTTTGGAAAGAAATAAATAGATAGATTTTTCAAGAGAAGCAAGAATTTGTGTAGTGGAGTTGTGGCAGAATAGAGCTGGAAATATCAAAATTGGTAAACTCATCTGCAACTAAAATCAACATGGAAAAAGTACCCTTCTCTCAAGTAGATCAAAAGATTCAGTCTAATTGGCCTCGTATCGAATTTTGACCTACAATGAGCCTCACTAGGTTCATCTAGTTTCTTAGGACAAAAAAGTTATTAAATGGACAAAAGCAAAAGAAGGGATGGATAAAATTCAATTTTGATGGAGCATCAAAATAAAATCCATGGGAATTCAAATTTGTGGTGAGAAATAGCGTAGGGATAATATTGGAAATGGGTTCCAAAAAACTCTAGGATGAGATAGACAATGAAGCAAAAACATGGGCGATATTGTAAGTAGTTTATTGGCGAAGAGAATATTAGTAGATAAAGTTCACCTAGAAGGGGATTTGATGATAATTGTTAATGCCTTGATCAAAGGAGAAGCATTGGAATGGAATTTGAATAAATATATTATGCATTTAAAAAAATATTAAAGAATAAAAAACTACTCATGTGCTTAGAGGTGGAAATGAGGCGGCATATAACTTTTACAAGATGGTGGTGGCATTTATCGAGGGACTAGCAAAGGATTATTGGGAGGATTTAGAGATTTGATTTTATAAAAGGATGATATGTCATAAACCAAAAATAAAGTGACATCATTATATAGTGATTATCAAGATGATGGGATAGGAGTGGGGTGGTTGAATTTAATGAAAAACATTTCATTTACAAGAATTGTTGTGAGTCGAGGAGAGTGTGTGCAGTAAGGTGGTATTCACTTTCAAAGTTGGTGAAGCTATTTGGAAAGTGAAGGAATAACAATGAAGGTCAAGGTTTACACTCCTTGAAAATATCATTTATGGGGAGGATCGTAGAGAAATGGTCATGGAGTGTCTTCAAATTTGAAGAGCCTATTTTTCTGCAGATTGTTGATATTTTGTTGGGTGAAGAGTTTATGTGCTCATAACACCTATACAGGACAAATGTGGACATAAAATCTATGTT
This sequence comes from Thuja plicata, assembly GCA_018584345.1. Classification (NCBI taxonomy): domain Eukaryota; kingdom Viridiplantae; phylum Streptophyta; class Pinopsida; order Cupressales; family Cupressaceae; genus Thuja; species Thuja plicata. The sequence continues at coordinate 303,275 of MU213107.1, read as the reverse complement.
CCTTATGTGAAAGTTGGAGTTGGGAATAGAGGAGGAAGCCAGGTGGGTAATGAATGAATGTGTGAGAAAAGAATAGATCTACAAGATGAAATCTCTACTAGTTATGGTTGTTCTAGGCAAGGGTTTTCTCACTCGCTATAAAGGTTGGAAATAGATTGGAGGTAATGAGGGTTCCACTTGCCCTTTTATCATATGGTACATGAAGAGTAGTAAAGAAGAGAGGAGGACTAAAGCCCAAATGGGCAACGGTGCACTCGAGGATTTCCTTAGGGAGATAGAAGTCATATGCATAGAAAAGATCATGGCTGGGAAGAGAGAAATAAAATCACCCAATTTCCAGCTAGAGGATTTATGGACCAATGACCTATACAATCCAAAGAAGGAGAAAAGATAAAAAAAAAAAAAAAATTATTTGTCTCATGAGCATCTTTTTAAGAATATTTCTATTTCTATTTTTAATAGTTGACAGGAATAATGTACTTGATTCGGATTGACTCTATGTTGGTAGGTGATGGTCATTTCAATGACAATGTTGTACATCTATGTTTGAATGCCTCTACTATGTAATAAAATTGTGAAAAATATTTGTTTGAACTTAATATGGAGGATAATAGTTTGTGCAGTGACTAAGATTTTGTTCATGAATTCTCGGTCCTTTTGCTAAAAATTTAGAGTGGATTGTTGATAAAGTTTAATGGAAGTTGCAGGAAAGGGTTTTAAGGAGGGTGGGCATGGTGATATGTCATATGATGTTGTAATGACTTTTAAATATTAACATAGATAAAAAACTATTACCAGTTAGAAAAAAATAATTTGACTCATTGTCAAGTAATACTCCTAGATTGAGAAAAAGTCTTTTGAAACACGCGTGAGAAATTAAATTATGTGATTTGAAGTATGTTTTTGCATGCAAATTATTGCAAGCAAAGTGGATTTCATAGTTTCACATTAATTTGCATTCATGCATATTTTAAAATCACCATTTTTACATTAAGATATTATTAGTAACAAATGAAGTTTTTACATTATTTTATTTTGTATCCTTTTATATACTATTCAAAGTATATGTTACAATCAACATAACCACTGCACCTCCTTTTGGTGCAACCTCTAGTTAATAACTTTATTTTAATAAAATGGACTATTAGCCCACTAGATGATTTTTTAGTAGGCTTTTAATTAGTAAATGTACAATAAGAAAAAGGATTAGGCTAGGATTGTACCCCCTTTTTTGAATGCACAATCGTAAGGAGGATATCTCAATAGGATCAAGTAGGACTTAAGCTCTAAGCGAGTCAATGATCCTTTACTAATTTGAATGGATGAATGATATGATATGGATGATGCAAAATAAAAGGCTAAATAAGTAAATCTAGATAGCTTAAAAAAAGACAGATTGACGAAAAACACACATAAAATTGTAATGACCTGAAATAGGGACTCAAGAATTATACTGACCTATAAACTGAATTTGAAGGTGATCTTCCAGTTACAAAATTGCTTGGGCATTTTGTTCCTGGGAATGAGAAGCCTAGGGAATTTTGTTCCCAGGGATTTTGACCAAATCCAATTGTAGACCTTTCGACAGATCCTGTACTTGTCACATGAAGTCCCAATAGCTACACTACCTATACTTACACACATACAAATAAGGAACAGGGTTAGATATAGGGGTTTTCCTCAGTCAAACCCCTATCTCGAATCAACCTTAAAATGAAATGAAAGAAACAAAACAATGTTGTCATATATCAGAGGCTAGATCTAAAAAATAGAATGTATTATACTATGGTAATGTAAATGTTTCTTTGAATGTGATCAAATAAGTTGATGCAATAGCTTTGACTTAACACAAAAACCCAAAATGAAATCATGAAAGATAAAACCTTATGTGATGGATGTTGTAATTTCCTACAACGCTTGATTGAAAAGAAGAAAGAAGATATAGATGTGGGTGTATCTCCTTCCTTGATAAAACACTCCTTTGTTAGGCCTTCAATGAGGGAAAGAAGCTTAATCCATGGAGAAGAACACCTTGAATGCTTGAAAATAAGTCTAGGTCATGAATGCTTGAATGCTTGCCTTGATTGATTGAACTTGAATGATTTCTCTTGATGATAATGAATGCTTGATGATAATCTTGGATGCCAAAATGAGGAGAGATAGGGTGTTTATATACCTCTCACAACATCTCATAAGTTAAAACTCAAGAAGGTTGACTGTAAGTCCAAATATCTATATAAACCACTACGATGGGACTCTTGATCCAATTCAAGCCTGATCTTTAGGGAACAAAATTCCCTATGCGTTATGTTCCTAGGAACACAATGCCCTAGGCATTATGTTCTTATGAATACAATGCCCCAAGTGTTATGTTCCACCTAATCAAAGTTCATATTGAGAATATAGGTCCCAAACAATTAGGGAATGTTGAATTACAGAGTATGGCCAGTTCGGAGATCAGGACAGAACACAAAGGCCAAAAATGGTAACATAGGGCTTAGGTGATGAAATGAATTATGTGATTGGAGGAAAAATAGAGGAGCACACTTAGAAATAAGGGCCTACCTTGATATTACACAAGATTAAAATGATAGATGACCCATATATTGTTGGAATAATAGAATGGTGTGTACTAAGAGGGGAGGGGTCAATCAGTACCCTTAAATTTTTTTATCAATTAACCCTTATTACTTTGTTCTTGCATTACCGACCATTGATGCTTTTCTACCTTATGCATGTAATATCAAAACATAAACTTAATTGCATGTAAACATTCATAGAAACATTCATGAAATGTAAGTACACATGACACAAGAATTAGTAACGCAGAAAACCCCCGTTATAAGGTAAAAACTATTGTGGGGATGAAACCCACAACACTTCACTATCTGCAAAATGGAAGGTGTCGGTTAAGGCTACAAGTGTGATCACTTCTGATGATCTTACCCTGTTAGGAGTAACATTTTAGACTAGTTAGGTCTACTTGATTAAGAGATTTACATAAAGATTGTTAAGTCCACCTTCTTAAAGAATTTCTTCTATTTGCTACAATTGTTAGAGAGTAGTCAAAAATACTTGTTGGCCTGAACTGATAGTATGCAATCTTGAATTGCTGAATATAGATCCTTTAAGTACACAATGTATATGTATCACCTATAGTGATTGATTAATGCCTTTGTTCTTCTTGGTAGCCTTGAATCTTGTTCTTCATAACTGAATTTTGTCTTTTGTGTCCTTCTACATGAAACTCTCTATCTGATCCATAGATTTTTGTTGCGGCTACAATCATCATGTTCTGATTGATTACTACATCTATTTATACAATGTATTGACCTATTTAGGTTTCACACTTTACAATAAAAACTCTATGATCAAAGGTTTACAACTTGACCTTGATCTCCTAGTTTGCAAGTTTACAATCAGTTAGACTGATTAAAACAATTACATATTCTTTACTTGTCCCTCAAGAAATGGTTTTAAAGATATTCATAAAGCTAAATATAAAACTCAAGTGTTTTATTTGACATGTAACTCAGATCCACATTTCTCAGAAATAAAACTGTCTCTCGGTAGACTGGTGCTTGATGATGTCTCTGTAGACATACTACTCTTGGGTTCCTTTGTGAGCTGTGATGTCGGTTTACTCTGTAAATTGTCTATTGGGTTACTATATGAGTTGTGTTGTTGGTTTGCTCTGTAAATTGTTTGTCGGTGATCATTTTGCTAATACACTTTTCGGTGATCCCTGCACTTGTCTATTTTGGTGACCTTTGTTTGATTTCACTTGGTGATCATGTTACCGATAGTCCAAAAAATGATTTCCTTGTATACTAATGATAAAATATTATCCTTTAGGATTATCAGTCTCCCCCTTTGGCATTAGTATCAAAAATTGATATGTGCAAAACTGAAATGTTTAGTATATACACCAAATGTTTACCTTGTCAATATGACTCCCCCTATGTGTATGCCTCAGTGTAGTGTATGTACATGTTTCTTCCTTTGATACATTTTCCTTTATACATATATTCCCCCTTTTATAATTTACCCCTTTCACCTTATCATTTCCTCTTTTATCATATCATTTCCCCCTTTAAAAAAAAATAATAATGACAAAGGTGTAATACTTACAATTTGTCAAAAATGTGGGAATGGGATTTCTTTATGTCTTCCATCATCTTCTCCCATTTCTCCTTGAGGTTCTCCAGGGCCATGTGCTCCAATGTTATCTTGGTGTGCATGTCATAGATACTGTCGGTGATAGACATCTCCGGGGTGGCAATTAGTGTTTTTGCCAAAGTCATGTGTTGTTGCAGTAATGTGAGATTCGGTAGTAGTAGAGCTTGGAGCTCAGTTACCTCATCTCAAATTTTGGATTCTGTCTCTTGAATCTCAATTCTTAACCATTTAGATTTTACAAGCTTCTCATAATGCAACTTGAATGCATTGTCATCGGTTGTGAGACCTTGTGCATTTGCATTAAGATCTGCATCTATCTTAGTAATATTTTCACTATTCTCCTTAGTGAATTGCTCTATGGTGCATAAGTTTTGAACCAAGGTTATAACTTATGAAATAATTGGTTCCAATGTATTGACCAGTTTAGATAGCTTTACCTTGTTCTCTGCCACTTCTTAGCTGAATTTCTCTATTAGTTTGTACTGGTATTTCTCCTCTGCACGTTCTTCTATCACCTTGCAAACTTCCACATTCTGTGATGTAATGGCCTCGGTGAGAATTGCTAATTTATCAAGTATTGGTGCACTTTGATCAACTTGAGTGTCAGGTACTATCTGCAATAGTATTTCCTTTTTAGTTTCTAGTACATGTGTGTCCTTATGCTCATTTTTGAGCTTATCATGTATGGCTTTCCTTTTACACAATTCTCCATACCTTGTTAGTGACTCATAATCCAGTGTTCTCGGATCACATTTAGGTATTTTTATAATCTTATCCAAGGTGACTGGTGCTTTATTCTTTGAAATTGTGCTGGAAGCAAGGGAATGTAGAACTATATCCTGTTCATGCTCTTTTTTATTGCTTTGGTGATTGTGTGGGAGGTGTGGTGTCTTTTGTGTGCTGCTCGATATTGACCTGTTGGTCGGTAGTGGACGTCTCCATGTTAACCTTATCTGTATTTGCAGCCTTTTCACCTTCGGTCTTCTTGTCAGTGGCATCACTTGTTTTCTCCTCTCCACTTGCATCTTTCTTCTCTTCAGTTGTATCTTTTTGCTTCCCTCAATCATCACTTGTGTCCATCAGTGTGTTTGCATCAGGTTCAGGTGTCTTTTCCTTTGCCTCTGTAACGATATTAATAGCTTGTATCAATAATGGCATGTCACCTGGCATATTTACCTATGCAATATCAATAGTATATGTTTCCTTTTTCTTTTTAGCTTAGTGGTAGTAGTTACATCTTCATCTTGCTTGGGCTCATCATTGTAATCAACAAGTGTTATATCTTTGATGATTACCTCTGTTGAATCCCCTAATGATTGAAGTATCTAAGGTACATCATCTATGGTCTTGCATGCTTGTGTTGTCAACTCAAATGGATTGATATCCTCAGTGTCATTTATGAAGATGTACTCTGGGCTCGGTGTGGCCTCTTTCTCTTCATTGTGAGGGGTCACGGTAAGAGTTAATACCTTCTCAGGACTTGTATCCTCCTTAGGTGGATTGATTATTTCACTCCATGTTTCATCGCTTTCTTTATCAAGTTCTATTAATTTTCCCTCAAGTACCTTGTATGCTCTCATCTTAGCTGAAAATTTCCTTGCATGCTTCTTCATCATTTCATCAATTTCCTCAACTTTTGATTCGGGTGTCATAATTGTGACTAGGGATCTTTCCCTTATCTGTTTTTTTGTATGTAGTGCATAAGTCTACCTTGCTGATATTCTATCATTAAGCTCTTGTGGTATCATCTTATTAAATTGTACAGGTACATATTTGAATGCAATCATTTCCTTGATGATGACTTCTTCAGTCTTGGTTTGATCTCCGGGAGATAAGGTTAGCCATTGCCTTATCTTAGAATTTGATATGCTACCTATCTTGATGATTGATGCAGCAATCTAATCAATTGTCTTAGGAACTTATTCTTTTCAGGTTGGAGTGCTTGTTCACTCTCATACTGTGCAGTGTCATCCTTGTCCTCTTTACCTTGGATATATCTTCTTCTTTGTCTTGGTTCTTGTTTCCCAGTTTGAGGCTTTCTCTTATAAGTCCTTACTGTTCCTTTCTTAATCGGTGGTGAGTCAACATCTTTTGAATTCAAACTCCTAGTACTTGATGCAACAATAGTTCTTGGTTTCTTTGTTGGTGGTGCATCAGATTCAGTTGAATTTGAGTCACTCAACTATTCACCTTCATCGATGGGTGACTGTCCCTCGGTGTCATCTTTTTGTTATGATCCTTCAGTATTAACTGACAGTTTCTTCTCAAGTGTCTTTACCATTTTAGTCTTCTTTATGTCGATCTTCTTCACTACTAAGCTAGTTTTGATTCTAGCCTTAGCTTCCTCATAAGTGCCAAATCTCGATAATGATTTGTCCACTGCTTCATTAAATAATCCTTCAATAGCATTTGTGGCCTGATCAATGTTGATTTCATAATCAAGTGGTGGTAACCATGTTGTTCTCAGTACAACTGGTTTTATTAAAGTGGTGTCAGTATCAACTATGAAACATATATCATCTTTATATTGTTCCACCAGTTGTTCAGGTATCCTCATTCTTTTTTGCACTGTGTCCTTAAAAGTGGTGAAGTATGCATCCATGACTGATGTAAATTTGTCCCCTTGTGACTTAATATATTCACTAATTTGTATTTTTACTGGTCGGGTAGTGTCCCAATTGACATTACCGAAAGATGGGAAGAAATTATGGAAATAGAAAAATGTACATATGAGGAGTGATTCGAACTTACATGAATTAGACCTTGCTGACCTAATTTTCCTCATGTTCTCCTCTAGTTGCTTTAGTAGAAGGTCGGATAGGTCCAGCTGTAATCCCTTCTTCACAATCTTGTAGGCAGTGTCAACTGCTCTGCATGTTATGTTGTTTAATCAGCTGGCTTGGAATACCTTGTAACCCAGTATACATGCACCGAACTTCATCTCTAGATCGGTGATGGAGTTTACCTTTAAACCTCTGCCATCCCATACTACACCTGTCATCTTTTCAATCTCAGGGAGAGAAGGATGTTTAAGGGATTTGGCCTTGTTGGTTATTGGATAACCGGTTACTACATGTATTACATCCTTAGTGATTGGTTTCAGTTCATCCAACCACATTTTCATGTCATGTACTCGGCTGAGTACTATCTGAATCCACTCGGTTTTAAACTCTTTCAGAAACATAAGGGCATTTGTTAACCCTTTTACCTCTACGTGCTTGTGTTCATCCTTAATGTTTCCATCTATATAAATCTTCTTTTAAGCTTCTTCAACTTCAAGATCTCTGATTTCTGCAACTTTGCAGTGGATATATGCTCGGACATCCGCGACTAGCAAAACCCTAGGAGGTATGCTTGAGAACGCTCCAGCATTGTTGGGTTGTGAAGCAACCTCGGGGAAAAATTTATACATGGGATCTTCACATGTAGAGTTCTTGATCATATTAACCTTCTTATCTTTCACATTCTTGATCTTGGAGACTCGCGATGTGTTTGCCATGTTTCTTGAAATTAGGGCTTTCTCTATAAATACTTTGTTTGCTCGGTGAGTCTTAGTTACTCACTTGATCTACTGTAGATGATGGGAATTTGTTAGAGTAGCCATGAATGTGCTTGTGAATCTCTTTGCAATCTGGTCGCTTTTCTTCACTCTACTCTTTGCTCTTAAATGCTTGGTGAATGAATGAGCTTTCAGTTGCCCTTTTATAGATGATGCCCTAAGTGGTGCAATAAATGCTTTACCTACTTCTCGGTGGTAGAAGACGGAGTCACTCGGGTAACATACCAACTTCATCCTCGGTGATTATACAACACTCAAGGTAAGTGAGAATTTGGTTGCACTTTTCATATGTTCACCGATGGTGCTCGTTATAGAGCAAAGATTGGCTTTTTACATGGTTACTGACGATGCTCGGTTTACATTGAAAACTTGGCTTTTATATATATACCAACAATTCTCGATATGTATTGACTGACCAGATTGTTTTCACAAATTCATAAAAAGTAATACCATAGTGCATCTTCATTCATACAAATTTGGCATATTATCAATGTATATTGGAACTGATGTAAAATAGAACTTTGTATACTACAGTTCCATAATTACTTGTTCTGCTTAGGTGGGGGTGGTAATATCACCAGATCCATTAGATAAGGTATCACCAAGTGTGGTGCTCGGTCTAGCATCATCTTTGCTTGAAGATTTCCTCCACATTTGATTTCTCATTCTCCTGATATCTTCAATAGTGTTCCCATTAGCAAAAGTGCTTGACTCTGTCACTCGGTTTCTACAGTCCTTGCTTAGATGATCAACTTTATGACAATGTAAGCATGCCATTCCAGAGTTAGTCCAATTCCTTGACCTTCGTATCCATTTTCTCATGTAGTTTGCAGCTATATGTCCACATCTACCACATGCTATGCAATTTGTCCATGTGTTGTAATCCCAAACATATGAGTTACCGACTCTTCTTGGTTGATAAGCATTTTCTTATTATTTTGGTTTCCATGCTTGCTTTTTCTTTTTACTGCATTCTTGAGATGTGTGACTATGCATTTTGCAAGTAGAGCAACATTTTTCCATGTATGATTCCTTCTTTGGTTGTTTCACCTTAGATCTACATTCATGTGCTTTGTGTCCATGCTTGTTACAATTATAACATTTACCTATGAATGTAGATGTGGATTTAGGAATACCTTTAGCTTTGCTCCTAAAAACATTTGATGTGTGGTCTGGTTTTCTATAGTGATTGCATAACTGCTTCCTTGGTCTTGGATTTGTGTAGACATCTTTTTGATCAACTTGGTTTGATGATTCTCCATGCTCGATATACCCTAGACTGGTATTGTTGTTGAGTCTTCTTTGTCCATTCAGAAAATCATCCATTCTTTTTGTACTTTCTTCAACATTCTTGATCATATCATTGTGTTGTTTCTGAATCCTTGCTTCATGCTTCAGTCTCTCATTTTCTTCTCTTAGTTCACCAATAGCTTACAATTTCCCATTGAGTTTTATGTTCACTCGATTTGCCTCATGACTCATAAGTACTATTTGATTGGTGATCTTATGATGATATTCAGTTAGTCTTTGTATTTCAATCTCTCTCTTGTAGCTTTTCAGTGATCTTCCTCCTGTCATCAATAGCTAATGTTCTTTCTTGTTCAGTTTGTCTAGCATTATTCATAACATCAATCATCCTTACCATCTGTGTCTCTTGACCGATTTGTAGTACCTTTACTTGTTCTATCAGATGTTGATTGATTTCATTCAGACTTGTAATACTTCCTTCAGATGTGTATGATGTATTGTTAGATGTAGATCCTGATGACTCAAACAAATCAGGTATCTCTTCTTCATGATAGTCAATTTCATTGCAGCGAGATACCATAACTTTTCTTTCATCTAGTAGCTCTCTCATCTTGCTTCTTGCTTCTTTGTATTGCTCATAGAAGATATGTATCTGCAACTTTTGATTCTCAATATTCTTACCAAGCTTATACCTTTCCATTGTATGATATTTTCTCTCAAGTGATTTGAACTTTTCCAAATAAGAGATCTATCTCTGATACCAATTGTTGGAATAATGGAATGGTGTGTACTGAGAGGGAAGGGGTGAATCCGTACCCTTAAAACTTTTTATCAATTAAGCCTTAATACTCTGTTCTTGCATTACCGACCATTAAGTCTTTTCTACCTTATGCATGTAATATCAAAACATGAACTTAATTGCATGTAAACATTCATAGAAACATTCATGAAATGTAAGTACACATAACACAAGAATTGGTAACGCAGAAAACCCCTGTTACAAGGTAAAAACTGCAATGGGGACGAAACCCACAAAGCTTCATTGTCTGCATAATGGAAGGTGTCGGTTAAGGCTACAAGTGTGATCAGCTTTGATGATCTTACCCTATTAGGAGTAACATTTTAGACTGGTTAGGTCTACTCAGTTAAGAGATTTAGCAGCATTGTTAAGTGTGCACTCAGTTAAGAGATTTATATAAAGACTGTTAAGTCCACCTTCTTAAAGGATTTCTTCTATTTGCTACAATTGTTAGAGAGTAGTCAAAAATACTTGTTGACCTAATAGTATGCAATCTTGAATTACTGAATACAGATCCTTTAAGTACATAATGTATATGTATCACCTATTGTGATTGATTAATACATCTGTTCTACTTGATAGCCTTGAATATTGTTCTTCATAACTGAATTTTGTCTTTTGTGTCCTTCTACATGAAACTCTCTATCTGATCCATAGATGTATGTTGCGGCTACAATCATCATGTTCTGATTGATTACTACATCTATTTATACAATGTATTGACCTATTTAGGTTTCACGCTTTACAATAAAAACTCTATGATCAAAGGTTTACAACTTGACCTTGATCTCCTAGTTTGCATGTTTACAATCAGTTAGACTAATTAAAACAATTACATATGCTTTACTTGTCCCTCAAGAAATGATTTTAAATATAAGCATAAAGCTAAATATAAAACTTAAGTGTTTTATCTGACGTGTAACTTAGATCCACATTTCTCAGAAATAAAATTGTCTCTTAGTAGACTGGTACTCGGTGATGTCTCTGTAGACATGTTGCTCTCGGGTTCCTTTGTGTACTGTGTTGTCAATTTACTTTGTAAACTCTCTATCGGGCTACTCCGTGAGTTGTGTGAAGGCATTATATTTTTCCATTAGTATACTTAGAGAAAAACATGATCTGCACCATCGGTTTACTCTACACCAACAGACAGGGCACAACACTATCCAACGCCAAGGTTACTTGACAAACACTGTTAAGTGTTATCCGATGACAAAAAGGTAAAAGAAACCCGATGAATAACATCAATGCTACTCGACGAAACAACAAAGAGAGGAACCCAACAGATACAGGGAACCCGACGAACAGTTCAGTCAAGGAACGTTGATAGACTTCAAGTTCATACTGATGACCAAGAACCGATAGTCAGTTACATCCCGCAAAAAGTGGATCTGACTTTCCACGTCAGATAAATCACTGAAGTTGTATTTATAGCTTCTTGATTTGCTTTTAAATCCATTATGTGCAGAGGAAGCA
>MU213107.1:262880-288143 GCA_018584345.1 Thuja plicata | reverse complement strand
AAAATGTGTGAGTGGGCATGTGAGGGCGAAAAAAGAGAGGTAAGGGGGGGGGAAAAGGAGGGAAAGGAGATCCCCCGATATAGATTATTGGTGAACTAAGAGAAGAAAATGAAAAGCTAAAGAATGAGGTTAGAATTCAGCAACATCATAATGAGATTATAGAAAGGTTGAAGAAAGCAATAAAATAATGGATGACTTTCTTGAAGGATAACCAAGAGTTAACAACAACAACGGTATAGGCTTTACCAAAAATGGAGAATCATCAAACCCAAACATTGTCTATGAAAATCCAAGACATCACTAACTATGACTTAGATAAAGATCCACAGAAGAAAGATGATGTCATATTTATAACACTTAAGGATCAACAAAGCCATCAAGAATTGCAGACATCAGATGGTAAAATAGTTAACATTGCTGATGAACAAGTGCATAACACTTCAATCATGCACTCAAAAGTACAAGACCCTACAGAAGATACACAAAAAGACGAGGATGTCACTGCTGACAAGGCTCTAACCGATGAACAGGACACCATTATTGACAAAGCCCAAGCTACAACTCAAAGTAACAGACTGTCTTAATAAAGGCAATAAACATACTAGAGGGAAATGATGGATCAAATGAAAAGGAAACAAGCACACCCGAGGACAAGGGTGATGGAGAAGCTAAAGAAACCACTGATACAACCGTAGAACAAGCTGCAACCAATGATCAGAAAGATACTTCTACTGATCAAAATAAGAAAGAAAATCAAAAGGAAACATGGGACAAACCAACAGAGAAAGGTGAAGAAGGAAAGGAGGATGAACTGGAGAAGAAACCAGAAGCACATTCTGCAGAAACACCCAAAGTTAATGAAGAGACGTCTTCACATAACCGATAGGTGCCACCTAAGAAGAAGACACAAGAAGCATCCTCTACAAAGTCTTCACCAAGTAATTTAGAGAGAACACATGAACTAGCTATGGTAGTTCATACATCTACATCCCCTCACGTCTCAAAGAAGAAGAAAGGAAAGAATAAGAATCCAGTAACTTTGGATGAAATCATTGAGATTCCAGTCTGTGATCCAAGAACATTGGATCCAACTGCATTGACAAAATATGCTAAGCTCTGTGAAAGAAAAGTTATTAAATACAAACTGAAAAGAGAAGCAAAAGAGGCCAAGGTACTAGAAGTAGCAATAAATATACTTCAATAGATTGTACCTGACATAGATATTGATCAAAAAGCTCTAATGCTTGATCAACTGGTCATACTCGCAGATGTAATAACATCTCAGAATATTGATGCTGAGAAGGTTATGGAAGAGAGACTTGAACAAAAGTATGAGTTCAAGCTAGCCAAGAAAATAAGCCAAGAAGTGGCACTGAAAAAGGTCAAGCTATCTGAATTGGTAAGTACAATTGATCCAATTATATCAGAAGTTGTTACCTTAATAAAGAAATTGTGCACTTTAGATCAACTCACTTAGGATTATACTGACAAGATAGCAAAAATAGATGTTGATCTTAAGTCTAGTGCACAGAGTCTCACCAACATGGAAGGCGCACTTAAATTGCACAATGAACAAATCATACATGCTAGGAAACAGAGACAGGACATACAGTTTGCAGAGATGAAGTACAGAGATGAGGTAAATGAACTCCAAGTTAAGCTCTTACTAACACTTACACTCCTGCAACAACATATGACACAGGCAAATACTCTAATTTCCACCCCAGAAATGTTTGTCCTCAACAACATTTATGATATGCATGCAAGGCTAGAGCTGTAACACATGGTACTAGAACAGCTGAAAGAACAATAGGAGAAACTGCTTGAAGATATCAAAACAACCCATTCTAACATATTTGACACATTGCAAGTTGCACATTTTTGTCACAATTTTGGCATATTATAAGTTGTACAATTTTGTCATCAGTATCAAAGAAAGGGGGAATTTGATTTGTTCACTCACCTCAATCAAAAGGAGGAAATCATATTTATATGAAAAGAAAGGGGAAATAATGTACATATAGAGAATGAATAGTATACATGTACATATACGTATACTATACCGGTGCACATAGTTAGGGGGAGTCATATTATGACAAGGATATAAACATGGTGTATACATACTAAAACACTTTAGTATTATGTACATATCAGTTTTTGATACTAATGTCAAAGGGGGAGATTGAAGGCATTATATTTTGCCATTAGTATACTTAGATAAAAACATGATCTGCACCATCAGTTTACTCTACACCGATAGATAGGGCACAACACTATCTGACGCCAAGGTTACCCGACAAACATTGTTAAGTGTTATCCTATGACAAAAAGGTAAAAGAAACCCGACAAGTAACAAAAGTGCTACCCGACGGAACAAAAAAGAGAGGAACCCAACAGATACAGGGAACCCGATGAAGAGTTCAGTCAAGGAACACCGACAGACTTCAAGTTCAAACCGATGACCAAGAACCGACAGTTAGTTACATCCTGCAAAAAGTGGATCTAACTTTCCACGTCAGATAAATCACTGAAGTTGTATTTATAGCTTCTTGATTTGCTTTTAAATCCATTATGTGCGGAGGAAGCAATGTATTTACTATTGTTTTAATTAGTTTTACTGTTTTAAAACATGCAAACTAAAGATCAAGGTCAAGTTGTAAACCTTGGATCTAAGAGTTAACATTGTAATGCACGAATTCTAAGATAGGTCAAATACTTGTATAAATAGGTGCTCAATCCATTGAGAATAGTTGTTGATCAATGTAGATAGTAGCCACGGAGAGCAACTAGAGACCAGACAGAGAATTCATGCATAAGGACACAAACAAAATCAAATCAGTTTTCAAGAACATAACAGAGGCTATCGACGAGCAGAGAAAAGGTATTCATCAATCACTTAAGGTGATATTATTACTGTAAGAGCTTTAATGGATCTACAAATCAACAATAGTATATTGCATACAATCAGGTCAACATTTGTACTCGTTCTAACAAGTGTAGTGCGCTAATGAAATCCTTTCAAGAAAGGTGGGCTTAACCGTCCTATTGTAAAATCTCATAACTGAGTGCACACTTAAATCAGTGTTGCTAAAGCTCTTAACAGATTAGATCTTAATAGGTCTCCACCTTAATACTCCTAACAGGGTAGATCATTAGAAGTGATCAAATTTTAAGCCTTAACTGACTCCCTTCCATTCTGCAGGTAGTGAAGTTTTGTGGGTGCCATCCCCACCACAGTTTTTACTTCCTAACAGGAGTTTTCTGCGATACCATATATTGTGTTATGTGTTTATCATTTTCATGAATGTTTCTATGATTTTTGAAAACCATTAAAGATTGTAAACAAACAATACATGCATAAGAAAGAATAACACTAATGGTTGGTAATACAGAATTGAATGATTACTAATGATGAATAAAGAAAGGTGTTAAACATTTTAGAGGTACTGATTCACCCCTCCCCTCTCAGTACTACTTCCCATTAATTCCAACATTGTGTTGTCGGTTTACTCTATAAATTGTCTGTCGGTGATCATTGTGCTAATACACTTTCGGTGATCTCTGCACTTGTGTGTTTCGGTGACCTCTGTTTGCTGTCACTCGGTGATCATGTTACCGATGGTCCAAAAAATTATTTTCCTTGTATACTAATGACAAAATACTATCCTTTAGGATTATCATATATTTGAATCTAGGTGTCCATTAATTACCATATGAAGTACTGATATGAAAATATACTAAGGCGGGTGCTAAACAATCGTGAAATTACACATACATGTTAGGTGCTGATAATTTACGATGGTACATTTAGCCCCCACTTTAGTAGGAGTATTATACAATGTCATGCTTGTGATAAAAGAAATGAAAGAGAAGAGAACGAGAGAGAAATTATCATGGACAAATTACGAAGAGATAAGAAATCACTAACTTCAAGGATAAAAGCCCCCCAAAATAGGATCTCAACTAAGACAACCATGCACAAGGCAACAAAATAAAATAAAAAAAAGGACAAAAGACAAAAAAAAAAAGATAAAAGCCACAAACAAAAGGGGTTAGTACTAAAAATAAAATTCTAAATCAACTAGTCGAAGATACCTTGATTGAAAATGTACTAACCACTAGCATCATGTTTAGAAAGCTATTACAAGAGCATAAGTGACCACATATAAAGGGAAAGGGAATACACCAAGGAAGAACAACACTCTATGATCTAACCCACTAGAAAAGCTATGAGAGTATGGAAAGAAAAGAGAAATCTTGAATCCAACAGTCTAGCAAGCTACATTATGATGGGTGATCAATGAGAGAGGAGAGGATGAAAGAGTCTAAAGGATAGCAAGTTGTATTATGCTAGTTCCACTCATACCAAAGAGAGAGAAGGATAATTGAAGGTATAGAAAGCTATGAGATGCTATTCAATTCTACCTTGTAAAATTTGCACATAGGGCGACTTTAAGTTTCTATGCACGGGGCAGCTTATGAGATTTTGCACATGGGGAAGCTTATGAAATTTTGTGCACGGGGTGACTTTGAAATTTTGTCCACAGTGCGTCCTATTGGATCAATATTGCAAACCACATAGTCTTCATGTGGATCCATAAAAGTGGCCAGTCAAAAGACTAATAAAAAAACATTGTACAAAGGAGGCCACATGTATGCCCCCCTTATCATGATGGTGACATAGGACTATGATGACATCATAAGAAAAATAGAACAATGATACCTACTTACAACAACAAGGAGATATCTTTAAAACAACAATGTATACTTGTAACCTTAGAAAATAGTGAAAACTCTTGTTACCAAGGAATAAATAATTGTGAAAGGATATCCACAAGTGAGAAGAGAGCCTCGAAAGGAAGAGATCTTGGTTACAATACATCTACCTTCAAGAGGAGTTCTTGAACAAAAATAACATCTCCAAGACAAAGTGGGAAGGAGAACAAGAATGCACCCTTTTTGACCCCCTTTATTACTAGTGAAAAAATAGATTATTGATGAAGGATGACACACTTTAAGTCCCCAAGTAAGGGTATTTGTTTAGGATGAACATACTTTCAAAAATATGGAAGAGGTTGTGATATATGGAAGAGGTTGTGATCAAGGATACACACCTCTTGCATAAGAGGGAATCTCGAATCAAAATAAACAATTCCCTATAAGAAAAGAATGTTACATAATAAAAATACCACTATACTAAGGAAAGTGGATCCTTAGAAAGGGAAAGGAGAAACAAGACCTTGCACCCCCAAGGGTAAAGACAAGTGAACACATTATAAATCCCAAGTGATAGATATTTTATAATAGACATATACTTTCAAGAAAAAAATAAGTTACAAACAAGGATGTAAATCTCGTGAAAAAGAGAAGATATTAATGTAAGACAACCAAATTCATGCAAGAAAGGACACTGTGCTATAAAAGAAACAATTCAACAAAGGGATAATGGGTCTTTTTGAAGGAGCAAAAACCATCCACTCCCTAAGAAGAAGATCATTTATAATAGACATGCTCCTTAAGGAATGAAAAATGTCGTTAACAAAGATGATGGATCCCTATGCGAAACAAAGAATCTCATACTAAAAAGAATGCATTATAAATGACGCAAACCCACAAAGAGAGAGAAATAGGTCCCATGAAAGGATAAAGACAAATGATGCCACCTTATACAAACCTAGTGGGAAAAATTGAATACAAGAGATGTACACTTCCAAGAAAGGAAGAACTTGTGGACAAGAATATCAATCTTGTAAAGAGAAAGATTTTGAACAAACAAGTCTTGGAAGGACATAATAGTATAAAATATTTAAACAACAAATAGATAATGGATCCTTTAGAAGGAGAAATTAAGAAGACAAGGAGAGGCCTTGCCCCCCCAAGCAAAAGAACCAAGGAAATGACCTATTATGTTGCTTAAAATAAACATCGTGCAAACAAAAAAACCCCAATGATGCAAGCTATTAAGATTACATGACAAAGAACAACATAATATTGGGATCATATTTAAGTCTCCGAAAGATTCTTTTAGCTTTAGATGGTGTTGGTAAAAGAATGTCTAGATGAGGTTTGTGTTGGGATGAAGAAGGATTAGAAGGAGGAAAAGTGGTGGCTTGAGGTATAAATCCTAGACCACATTTAGTAACTTGTGTAGGAGGATTTAGAGGGATTTTTATACCATGTTCATTAATATTGAGACCTTGTCAACTATAAGCTTGTTGAGTAGTAATGGCATAACCCACATTGTAATTAGCTTTTAATGTAGAGGGTGAAGGACATTCATCTCGAGCTTTATGGAAGTGTATGTTATAAAGAGGAATAGGAAGGGAAATATTAGGATTCCTATCGCTATTCTCATTTTCTTTAGGTAGAGAAGAAGAAGGGGGTTTATCAAGATCTTCATGTCTACTTAATGTTATTCTTGGAGATTAATCATTGAGTAAATGCTTAATATCGAGATTATGAAGAATGCTTTGATAAAAGAAATATTGTTTAAGGTCATCTAAAGAAGTGCATAAACTAGCTTCACTCAGACTCTCCATTAAGGTGGGTTGAGGAGGAGAGGATCTAGGTCTCACTAATATAAGAATGCTAGGAGTTTGATCCCTATCCTCATAATCAGTAGACACTCTAGGAGGAGGATTAAGGTGGTTTATGCTAATGTCATCTTTAGGTTCATTGACAGAGACATTTATGCAATCAATATATTCCATGCATTTTGTTAAAAATTGAATGAGAAAACTACATGAAATATTGATAAAAGTCTTGAAGCATGCCTTATAAGGAAGAAAGCTATTTGAAAGTATCATAATACCATATTCAATAACACCATGAAGGAATATAAACATAATTAAATACAAAGGTGTATTATTCACTCCATATGATTGATAAAGAGAAGTAAGGAGAAATGTAACACCGTAAGCTATCACACACCAATCTAACTTAGTAAACTCCATGAAGTCTATCCAAATCAGATCTAAAGATGCAAACGAGATCTAACACCAAAATCAGAATGAAAATGTCACGTTAGGTTCACCAAAATGTACAATAAGAAAAAAGGATTAGGATTGGGCTGTAGCCTTTTTTTCTAATGCATAATCGAAAGGATGATGTCTTAATTGGCTCAAGTAGGACTTAAGCTCTAAGTAAGTCAACAATCCTTTGTTATTTTGAATGGATGAATGAGATTATATGGACGATGATGCATAATAGAAGGCTAAATAAGAAAATATAAACAGTTTTCAAAAAGGATAGACTAACGAAAAAATAGAGAGAAAGTTGCAATGACCTGAAATAGGGACCTGAGAACTATACTGACTTATAAACTAAATTTGAAGGTGATTTGCCAGGTACAAAATGCCTTGGGTGTTTTTTCCTAGGAACAAGAAGCCCAAAGCATTTGTTCTGAAGGTTTTTTCCCAAATCTAGTTGCAAACCTCCTGATAAATCTTGTACTTATTAGATCAAGTCCTGATAGTTGCACTACCTATACTTGTACACCCAAAAACAAGGAAGAAAGTTGAATTTAGGGGTTTGCCTCAGTAAAACCCCTGTCTAGAATCAACCTTGAAATGAAATGAAAGTTCTTTGTCATATAACATAGGCTAGATATGAAAAATATAATGTATCATACCTTGGTAATGCAAATGCTTCTTTGAATGTGATCAAATGCGTGGATGCAATAGCTTTGACTTAACACAAAAATCCAAAAGGAAATCATAAAAGATAAAACTTTATGTGATGGATGTTGTAATTTGCCCCAATGCTTGATTGAGAAGAAGGAATAAGATGTAGATGTGAGCGTATCTCCTTCCTTGATAGAACACTCATTTGTTAGGCCTTCAATGAGAGAAAAACCTTGGTCCATGGAGAAGAACACCTTGAATGCTTGAGAAGAAGTCTAGATCTTGAATGCTTGCCTTGATTGCTTGACCTTGAATACTTTCTCTTGATGATAATGAACACTTGATGATAACCTTGGATGCTGAAAGGAGGAGATAGGGTGTTTATATTTCTCTCACAACATCTCGAGGGTTAAAACTCAAGTAGGCTGACTGTAAGTCCAAATATCCCACTAAACCATCGAGATGTGACCCTAGATCCAACTTATGTCTGATATTCAGCGAACAAAATATCCCAGGTGTTATGTTACACCCAATCAGAGCTCAAATTAGGACCACAGGTCCCAAACAATTAGGGAATGCTAGATTACAAAGTACATCCTATTCTGAGATCGGGGCAGAACATGAAGGCCACAAATGGTAACATAGGGCTTGGGTGATGAAATAAATTATGCGTTTAGAGGAAAAATAGAGAAGCACACTTAAAAATAAGGGCCTACCTCGATTTTAAACAAGATTGAAATGATAGAGGACCCATATTTGAATTTAGGTGTCCATTAAGTGCCATATGAAGTCCTACTATGAAAATACACTAAGGTAGGTGCTAAACAATCATGAAATTGCACACACATGTCAAGTGCTTAAAATTTAAGACAGTACAATAAAATCCAATGAATAATAATTGACTCATGGGTGATAATTGTGCCTTCCCCTATGTAGACATAGATTACTTACAAAACATCACTTGCTTAACCACGATGCAATGGAACATATAGGTAAATTGCGATATTGGTATCAAGATTGAACTGTGTAGTTTTCGAGTCAAACTCATTGACCCAATACTTTGCACTCACTTCATTTAAGCGATACTCATATAGGTGAAGCATTGGGCCTTCTCAGGAGGTCACCCATCCCAGTATAACTTCAACTCAAGCACGCTTAACCATGGAGCTTTCTCCAAGGTTAAACCCACTTAGTTAGCTACCCCATTTGCAAAACCTTTAACAAGTGTTGTACCTTATGAACCATTCATTATAGAGCCCCTTTAGGTCATCAATTGATATGTAGAAGATATTTTTTACAAGAAGTCAATTTGTGATATTGCTATCAGGATTCAATTGTGTAGTTTTCATGTCAAACTCATCCACCCATATTTTATGAGTAGTGGCTCACAAAAACCAATCTCTCACAAGAATAAATGGAACACTTAGCACTTATTGCATATAGATGATGCTCACAAAATGACATAATGAACACATTATTCACTTCAAAATAAATTGAAAGTCGTATTTATTCCCACCAACAAAGTACTCAATTCGAGCCCCTCAAACCGTTACCGTTTAACCGTCATATAAAAAATGAGAGCCGCTCAAACCGTTAGCGGTCAACCATCAAATAAAATATTTGGACCAGTAAAGAACAGGTATAAATGTAATAGTGTACATATATGATTTCTGAAAACCAAAAGTCCTTGATTTTGAAAGCGAGGAAGTTTTCATTTCGACGGCCAATCCAGATTGTGGAAGCATTAGCGGAGGCAATGGCAGCGGCTTAAATATCAGGTGCCAAATCGTTAGTTAGATTTTTCTTCATCTTTAATCCATCGAATTATTTTCATTTTTTCTCGGGATCAGACCAGCGAACTCTCGAGCAAAAACACAATCTAGTAGCTGCATTTTCAGATGCCTGTAAACCCTAGGAGAAGCAAAAAAAAAAAAAAAGTAAAAATGGAAAACTCTTCTGGTAGCTTAGTGGGAATCGAACAAGTAATGTGCTGATGCCCCCTTTCACAAAGACCTAGTTTTTGTTTATGCCTAGAAATGTAGAAACAAACACTAGAAACGTTTATTCAAAAACCCTAGAAAATGCCATCTTCCTGGAGCGCTCCTGGCCCTGGAATGATCTGCCCCAGCTGTAGTCGTTCGCATTTTCCTTTCTGTGGCAGAGAGAATCATGCACTCGGTCAGACTGGTTTTCCTCCGTATGCTCATGGGCGGGGACCACCCCCTCAGCTTATAACTCCCACAACTCATTTACAGCCTATGGCTGGCGCCTTAGGGCATCCATTCACTCAGCCTCCCGTGCCTTCCTGGAATAATAATGTTTTAGAGCATTTAGGTCCACCGGTAAATCTTAGGCATGAGAGTTTATTTGAGCAGCATCAGCAGCCTGGTTTGCGAGTTTCCCATGATTCTATTCATCATGGTGACCTAATGCCAGGGCCAAGGTTTCCCCCACACGGACTTGATAGGTTTGAGCCTTTGCCTGGAGGTCACATGGGGCGCTCCGGAATTGATGCAGGGAACATTTGGCTTGTCCAAGAAGAGAGAGAAAGAGAGCGGCAGAGAGAAAGGGAGAGAGAGATTTGGTTGACCGAACAGCAGAGGAAGGGTTTGGTGCAGCAAATAGATAGGTTTGGTGTTCAAGGCCAAGGGGCTGCCGATAGACGCCCTCCTGAGTTACTTCCTACAAATTTTATGAGGCCCGAAATAGATAGGGGTAAGTATAATGGGATAGGAGAAGCACACGAGCTACGAATGCGAGGCCATGGACAGGCTGAGCTAGGTGATTACAATTCTTACAGGGGTTCACATGGAGTACTGAGTGGACATCATAACAATGGCAGGGAATATGATGTTTTTCCAGGAGCAATTAGGGGAGGGCCATCATCTCATTTTGAAGGATTGGAGGTTGCACCAGAAGGGCATCAATCAGTGACTCGTTTTAAAGGATTTGAGGCTGTGCAAGGAGGGCGTCATTCATCAATTCATTATGAAGGATTTGAACCTGCACAGGGAAGACATCAATCGTTAGCTCGATTTGAAGGATTTGAGCCCGCACAAGGATTGCATCAATCATCGACACGCTTTGAAGGATTTGAGCCCACACAGGGTGTGCTTCAAGGCACAAACACTTCTTTTTCAAGAGCAAAAGAAGCAGTGGAATTTGCAGAACATAGTGCACGGCCAATGAATAGGGACAATGACATAGACACGCAAAGGTATGATGAATATAGGGATTTTCAAGCTGGGTGGATAGAACTTCCACAGGGAGCACGGAAGAGGACTAGGGTAGATGGAGGGGATGATGTGCAGGATCGAAGAGTTGGTGGTTTCTTTGGAACTAACATGGAGGAGACTGATACATGGGCTTTGGGAAAGGAAAGCTTTCACTATTCAGTTTCTTCTGAACGTGAACAGGGTAAGCAGTTGTTGAATCATAATTCTGGAGATAGAAGTGGTGCTTTTGGAATTGAACAAATAAAGGAGGGTGATTCCAATAAGAGGCAACGAGTTGTGTCTCGTGAGGAGGAATTGCTCATCGAACATGGACTCCTTGATGATTACACAAATAGTAAGAATGATGATACCTTTGAGTCCAAATTACTGTACGATGATAAATCACTTTCACAAGAGGGCAGACATGGGTTTGAGTTACCCTTACCTGGGAGGGGAAACAAGAATAATGCTATGCCTCCACAAAGTGCATCCGAGGTAAGAGATTTTGTCCAGAAATTTCTACCAAACAAAGGTGAAGGTTCTTATTATGCTAATGCATTGGATAGAGGACATTCACTTAATCCATCACATGATACCTTCAATGACAGTGTATTTGTGGAGGCAAGGAACAAGAGTAGGGACATGTCATCACATTTGCACGGGTCACAGAGGGAATTATCACAAGGCCAGTCTGTGGAATCTGGAAACTTTTGGCACATCAAGCCAAATGATATGTATTCAGTTCCAGCCAATGAGAAATTTGGATCTCATGAAAACAGAGCAACATTTCATGTCACTAGAGACAGTTCTCATATGCCTGTGCAAAAATCAGCAGAAGCTCCTGTTGAGGTAGATAGAGTCCACCGACCCGATCCCAGCAAAACAGGAAGGTTTGAAGAGCATCGTGTTTCTGAAGGAAGTGCCACAAATAAGTTCAGTGAACTAAGACCTAAACCAGTGAGGGAATGGCAACGAGAAGAGTCATTGAAGACAATTGAAGAGCTTCATATGGACTTTGTGCATCAACAACAGCAGAAAACACACAATCAAGCTCACTTGCAACAACCACAATTTGAAGAAGAAACATTTGGATCTAATGAAGGAAGAAATGTCTTTTCCCAGGCTCATCAGCAACGTTTTCAGGATTTTGGTCAAAATCAAATCGATATACAAAGACAGGTAGCTAAGACATCCAGTCTAGGTCAATCTTCATACAATCATGTGCAGCACTTGCCAACTACCCATCTTAGGGAGTCAAACATCATTCAGGATCAGACTGAGCATGATACAAGGGCAGGGGAGTCAGCATCAAAGGCATATGGGGACAGGATGCATCAGAGCAATTTGCAGGCACACCATCCGTGGTCCAAGACATTGCAGCATTCAGGCTCTCAGTTAGATTTGAGCTCAAAGAAAAATAATAATCTTTCAGCTCCAGTCCACAATTATGATCATTTTAAGCATCCTCCATCTCATCATATAGTTCAGGAACACAATTTGAGGCTACACGAGCAACAGCAGAAGCCACATCAATCTGATCAGAAGTCACATCATTCCGAGCAACAGGAGACACAGTTAATGCTTTATCGAGAACCTCAGAATTTGTCCCGTAATCAGCAGAATCAATTGAATCTTCAGCAACATGGTCTATCTCAGTTGCCACGACAGCAGTCCCACGACCAACATCATCTTCCATCTAACCAGCCAATAGCTGAGAAACAAAATCCGTCAGATTGGGGAAACCAGTTTCAGCCAGAAGGTGATCAGGAAGCTGGACAAAGGTATCAATTTGAAGTCAAGGATTCAAATCACCACCAGTTTAATCAGAAAACTACTACTTCAATTCAGCACCCTCCTCAATTTCCACAGCAGTCTGAGAGGCATTGGCACCTGAATGGACATCAGCAACAGCCTCAAGTTGAACATGGTGAGCTGAAGTCACAATATATTTTCACAGCTAGAGGCCCTGAGAAATCTCATGCTAATATGCATGGTAGTTATGACTTGAGGCCAGATGGGGGTGGATTTCCTCCTGTTGTACAAACACCAGCAACAATGCCAAAAGGTCACAGCCTCAGCCAACAACCACAAGTTTATACTGTTTGCCCTCCCGTGCCCCCACTTCCACCTCCACCTCTCCCTCCATCACCCCCATCATCCCCGTCCCATGCTCCACCACCACCACCTCCTCCCCCTCCAGCTTCTCCTCCTAAGTCATCTGTGTCTGCCAATTTCTCTTTAGATGCAACAGGAACACATTCACTTCCAACAAGCATGCGATCATTTCCAGACATCAAGCCATCTGCACACATTTACCAGTATCCATCAGCTCCTAATCATCATGGTGCTGGATTTGCTGGATCGGTATGTTCTCATTACTTAATATTTTAAATTCAATGTTGTTAATTTCAGCTTATTCTTGTTCTTAGTTTCTCCTTGCTATATCTTACTTCTTAGTAATAGTACTGTACATGTTATGGTAATTGCTTTGGAAGATGCACATTTTATATGATTTTATGTTAAAGTTGTATTTTGTTCTGTACACTACCCAATAACTGTGTAAACTGTCATATATTATTAACACTTCTATAACTTGATATTGGCTTACAACATAAGCTTCTATTAACTGATAGTTTGTTAGCAGTTCCTTTATCTTATGACAATTTATCAAATAGAATACCAGTGTTCCTTGGGGTTGCATTGGGACCTAGAAAAAAATTGAGAATCAAGTTTAAAAATTGGCAACTGGGATTTGAATGTATCCTCAATGAATGTAATTTTAGTGGATAAATTTAGAACATATATATACAAAACTCTTATTCATATTTGAATAATCTTGTATTATTTACCTCATAATGGTCATTTAAGTCACTTAATGCATTTTGTCACTTTATGTATATTCAAATGTATATGATCACTTAATGTATCTAGTTAGTTAGATAGTTCAGTATATCTCTATTTCAGTTCTCAGCTAACAATTATTTCTTTTAGAAACATTGTCTTTGTATTTCTTTTTTTAAGGAGCCTTATTCTCTTGTGTAATTACTTGTTGAATATCAATTGATTATCATTTCATGTTATTAGAGCCCATAGGTTAGTTTTTGTAGTTTTAAACCTGGAATTGAATTCCAAAAGTTTTTAACAATTTTTCAAATTGTGTAGAATCCTAGAATTTTTTTAGAAGTTTTTTTTTTCCGTTTTTTTAATAAAAAGTGAAGGTTATAAAAACAAGGGTTTTGGAAATTGCAAATCTTTGAAGATTTTGAAGGTTTTGGTTGCAAATTTCAAAGGTTTTTCTAGTGAGTGTGAGGGTTTTTAACTTTTTTTGTCTAAGAATTGCAGTTTTTGGAGGTTTTGTTTCCCTTGCTTGAGGGTTTCTGTGTTTGCTCATGGAGGGTTTTCTGATTTTTCCCCACAAAAAAATCCTTGATGGAGGGTTTCCTGAACTTTTTCCACAAAAAATCATGGATAGGGGTTTTCTATTTTTTTCTCCACAAAAAATCATGGCTGGAGGGTTTTCTGATTTTTTTTTTCCACAAAAAATCATGATAGTTTTTTGATATTTTTTTCACAAAAAATCATGATGGGATTTTGCGATTTTTTTTCCAAAAAAAAAATCACTACTTTCTATTTTGATTTTGGGTTTTGCTTATTTTTCCCCAAAAATGTGGCTTTCTTGGTTGTAGGGTTGCTGGTTTTTTGATTATTATTATTTTTTTAAAATTGTGGGGTTTTCCCCCTTTTCCTCAAAATGAAGGTTTTTGACAATTTTTCACAAAATCGTGACATCTTTGATAAAATGTTTTGACAATTTTTTATAAAATCATTGTTTCTTGCAGAGTTTTTTGGGGTTGTACCTCGGGTTTCAAGGGTGAACATTTTGCTTGCAAATGTACCGGAGTTTATGGTTTTCATTTGTGGTGTTGCTTTTGATGATTTTTGGCAAAATCGATATTTTTTAGAGTTGTGAAGTGTTTTGAAATTGATCTTGGTGTCTCTGGATAAAGGGAGGGATAGCTTTGTTTCTAGACATCATGTTGGAAGGATTCTGGTATACTTGGTCAGATCCAGAAGTTTTGCAGCACCAGGGAGAGTCAACGACAGACTCATGTCGTAGAGCCTTCTGATAAGAAGGGGGACAGCCTTCTATGCATTCATGGCCAAATGACCTGCAGACTCAGTCTTTTGTAGCTTTGTTAGTTAATAAATTGATCTTTAAGGGAGGGTATTAGAATAATATTGTATTATTTACCTCATAATGGTCATTTAAGTCACTAAATGCATCTGGTCACTTTATGTATCTTCAGATGTATCTAGTCAGTTAGATGGTTTAGTATATTTCAATTTTAGTTCTCAGTTAATGATTGTTTCTTTTAGAAACATAGTCTTTGTATTTCCTTATTTAAGGAGTTTTTGTCTCGTGTGTAATTACTCGTTAATATCTATTGATTATCATTTCAGTTCAAATATGCCTTGTATGTTTAGAGCATGCATTGAGCATGTTAACCTCAAGTGGCTCTATGTTCTAAATTAGCATCAAGTTGAAGGAGGGCAAGTCTCAAAATCTATATATAACAATGACATATCTTCCTCAGGAGAATCTCTAAGGTGCTACTAGTGCTACATGCAGTTAATATATTGAAAGTTATTAGTTCATTGTTTATTGATTCAGACAACTCCTTTCCAAACAATTCAATTTGTGGAAACTTCAAAGTTGGCTTGTAGCTGTATGCCTCGAATAGTTGAATTTCTAGATGCCCCGCAAGAAATAATCTGCAAAATGGAATTAATATTGTTGCAAATAGGATAGTTTTTTGGATATTTTTGTAGGAATAATCAAAGTAATGATTGCTTAATTGATTATTTTCGACACGAGTTATAAAATAGGAGTTCTAAATTGCACTTGCATATTAATTGAAAATAGTGGGCTATATGAAATAAGGCTAGTATGTATATTTTTCAATTTTAAGGATATATCAAGACAAACTATGCTGGTGCTAGTAATATTTAGTGTTTTCAAGCAAATAATGAATTGTTTAGAATAGGATTTGTTGAAAAAACTAAAAGGGATCTACATATAAAGTAGATGATGCAGTAGATTTCAACAGTCATAAAATTTTGATAACATATTAATTGAAAATAATGACCTATACAAATTAAGTCTAGTAAATATACCCTCTCAATTTTAAGCAATTTTAAGCAAGTTCTTCTACATCTGCAGACTTAGAATGGTTGCCAAACTATGCTGGTACTGATAATATTTAGTATTTTCAGGCAAAAAATAAATTGTTTAGATTTAGGGTTTGTGTAAAAAAGTATTTACCTGAAAGTAAATGACAACAAATTTCTGGTTTGTTCATAAAAACTTTTATTGCCAAATTTATTGCTTTTAGTAGCATGGCTAATACTAGTTGTTGGGTTTGAAAATATAATTTGAAGGTGACAAGTTTTTAAAATTGTCTTTTTAGATAATAATACCTTTGATCTACTTAGCCCCAGCCCCTGGAGAAAGGTATTGAAGGAGACTTAAAAAGTTGGATTCAAAACCATTGCAAAGTTATATAAGAAATGTGGTATTATTATTACTTGTGGAAATCTCAAAATCTTTAAAGTTAAGATTGTTCCTCTTTTAAGCAATTAGCTTGTACTGTCGCTTATTGGGGCATACACGATTTTTGCCCAAACTAACAATTCCAACAACATTATTAGTTTGCAACTAATATTCCATAATTAAATCATTTAATACTTATTGAACTCAAGAACAAATTAACAATTAACATTAAATGAAATAATGAATATGATCACTGCTTGGATCTAATCTACAACTCATTCCCAAAAACCAATCATAGTAATGATTGGAAGGGGAAGCATGATACGTCGCCTAGAGACCATTTGTCACAACTAAGGCTAAGAGTGCAAAATGTCCAACGAAGACAACTCAATGCCTTGCCCACAAGTGGTAGGAACTCTTGCCCATCCAACATGGGTTGGTGTGCTTAATTGTGGGAATTGGTTTGCTACCTCTCCCTAATGCGTCTCCTTTTTGTAATGTCCCCTTTGAGAGGACCCTAGATTTTGCCCTAAAATCACAAATTACACTAAAATAAGAATTGTAATAGTTAGAGATATAACTTTACCAATTAAAATGGCTTTTAACAAGATAAATTCAGATTTAGGTCTTGCAACTATATCAGACAATATTGTACATGTATATATAATTCATTTATCCAATTATTTCTATTAGGGTTAGTATTTGAGCGAGGGAGCATGATAGCATGATAGGTGCATTGGACATCCGGCATGGGGTGGTCTATCTAGTGGGGTGCTTGTATTTGCCCTCCTTATTCATGTCTCCTTATTCATCCTCTTATGACTTTGATTTCTCCAACAATCAATCATCATAGAGGTAGGAAAGGAAATGGCAAGAGGGTGTCCCAAA
The DNA here is from genome assembly GCA_018584345.1 of Thuja plicata. Lineage (NCBI taxonomy): Eukaryota > Viridiplantae > Streptophyta > Pinopsida > Cupressales > Cupressaceae > Thuja > Thuja plicata. The sequence goes on along the minus strand of MU213107.1, from coordinate 270,867 downwards.
ATCCTCCTATCTAAGCCGAAGATCAGACACTCACCCTCTTGACTCCAAGTGGTAGGCACATTAGACACCATCATATGGTGGCCTACTTAGATGGGGATCTTGTATCTGCTCCCCTTTCTTGCATTTCGTCCTCTTCTCCACATGATTTACTTGCCGGGTTATAGATAGATGAATGGTTTAGAATATGCATTTCACATTACAATAATATAAGATCATTGCAAGTTATGTACTTTCAATCTGTAGTTGCAATCTAGACTGATTTGACTGGATGCTATTTCCCTTTTTGGATGCTGATCGTTGCTCTCTTGGATGAGTGCTATTACTCAGTGTTTCGATTTATTTATTATAATAATGTTGTATTATTTAGCTTATAATGGTCACTTAAGTCTTTTATGTTGTTTAGTCAATTTAGTTAGAAACTTTCTATTTCTCCGTGTTAGTTAGTTTATTAACTTTCTATTCTGTCTGTAGTTCTTGATCATTTCCGTTATGGAAAGATCTTGTAATTGTTTTTAAAGGAGTTTTCCTCTCCTTTGTTTAATATTGAATATCAGTCGATTATCATTTCATTGTATTAGAGCATAGGTTAGTTTTTGACAATTTTTTCTAATAAAAATTGTGGTCTAATTACCTACTAGAAAGTTCTACAAGTATTTTTTATTTTTTTAAAACAAAAAATCGTGGGGTTCACCTAGAAATTTTGCGGAATTTTTCTTGCATGATTTTCTGCTCTAAAAGGGTCTTGTCTTGCACATTTTTTTCAGAAAATTGTGGTTTTCTTTGTGTTGGGTTTGCTGTTTTTTCACAATTGTATGAAAATAGTGACTTATAAAACAAGGTTTTTTGATGATTTTTTCACAAAATCGTGTGTGATTTTTGCTTGCAGCATCACATCTAGGGTTTGATGGTTTTTCTACAAAATCGTTGGTTTCAGTTTTTTGATGATTTTTTATCAACAAAATCAAAGGTATTTGAGAAGCTGATTTTTATTTGGGTTTCTGTGTCTTTGGATAATGAGAGGTATGGCTTGGTTACTCAACATCAGGTTGGAAGACACTTAGCTTGTTCTTGGTCGCATGAGGAAGTTCTTTAGAAAGCGGTTGATTGATCAGAAGTCCAACTAGTTTGCGTCTTAGAAGTAGGCTCATATCGTAGAGCGTTTTGAAAAGGAGTCATCGTTCTATCCATTTATGGCTAAATGACCTGCGAATTCTGTCAAGTATTTTGTAGGGTAGTAGATGATCATTAAGGGAGGTTATTATAATAATATTGTATTATTTAGCTTATAATGGTCATTTAAGTCTTTTAAGTTGTTTAGTTAGTTAAGTTAGCAATTTTCTATTCTATTTGTCAATTAGTTTAGTAACTTTCTATTCTGTGTGTAGTTCTTGATCGTTTTTGTTATGGAAAGATCTTGTAATTGCTTGTTTACAGATTTTTCCTCTCCTTTGTTTAATATTGAAATGTCGTTCAATTATCATTTCACTATATACTTGACTTGGACTGATTATTTGATCTGCTTGATTGTTGAATTGTTTGTTTTTTTGATCCCAAAATGAAGCTATGATTGTTTTGGATTTGATGATTGTTTCCTTGATCTTGCTGATTAATTGTTTTTTTGGTTTCTTGAGGGATTAATGATTGATGGACGAATGAAGGATTTGTTTTGATGGATTCATAAGTGATGATTAATAAGAGATCATTCGATGCTTGGAATGAATTTTCCATTATGCTTTTTTGGTGTAAGCGTCACCACCTTTCATAAGAATCGAGTCACCACTTTTAATTGTTGCCTTTGAGAATAAATATTATTCCCCAAATTGATCTCCCGTGGCTGTCCTAGAGTTACTCATGTTTGCCCTTTGCAATGGTCACAACCTGTCACAATTACCACCCTTCAAAAGAGTCACTAACCTTGATCGCTGCTGCCCTTTGAAAGAGTCACTACCTATTTTCTTTCCATTCCTATCTTCTTCCATTATTACTTTCGTAAATCCTATGTTCCATTCTTTTATCCTTCCTCCCAATACCCTCAGATGGACTCTTCTCCTTTTTATATCTCATGTTTGAGGGAGTCACAACTCTTCATGACATGCATGTTGACCTTTCATTAAACTTAATTAATTTGTAATTATATTATATTATTATTTTTTAATATTTTAATATTAGTTTTATTATTTATTATTAAATCCTATTTCTGAAAGGGGACATTACACTTTCTAACCCATACATGATTGCTTCTAGGCTATAGTTTGACTTTCCACAATCAACCATGGTAGGGATTGGAAGGAACAACATGATAGGATGCTAGGAGACTGTTTGTCACGATTAAGCTCAAGAGTGCAAAACGTCCAATTGAGACAATTTGACCCCTCGGTCCACAAGTAGTAGGAACTTGTCTCCATCCAACAAGGGGTGGTTTTCTTAGGTTGTGGTAGTTGAAGATATGTAGCTGTAGGTGACATTTTATTTACCTGTTATGATCGACTTCTACTTTTGTGTTGTATTTGCCCTCTGTATTCTCCAATTTAAGCGCAACAATTGAGTATAATCTTTATTAATACGAAGATATCTCTGCTTGGAATATGAAAAGGCCCCCACGTGGAGATGTCAAGTGTTAAAATTACGATCAGATTTGGTATATGAATATTATAAAATTCAAATAATTCTCAGAATTATTGTCTTACTCTTTAATTATAAATGCAAAGGTTGTAATATAGCACAGACTGTATCCGTGTAGCAGAGGTTTTCTTAATGTAAACTTCATCGAAGGAACGATGCAAACACTTGAAACTATGATTTATGTATCATTGTATCTTTTACCATTCTCGGTCTACAATAATATATATATATATGAGAGCCCGAATATATTGAGTCATGTCCACGATGGGACATGACCCAACACGGAGTCACGTTCCATCGTGGACATGACTCCACGATCATGTTAATCTCTATTTGGTTTATTTAACCAATCGACCATTGGTCGATTTAGACTTTCGGTTAGCAATTTAATAATGGCAGTCGATCAATGTTATAATCTCAACATAATTAATATCTTTAATAATATATATATCAATTTCTAATCATATCTATAAGATAAACATATTAATGTTTAATAAAGTAAATATTTTAATTTCTCAATAATTAATTATTTATATATATGTAAGCATATATATATATATATTACACAAAAATTATTTACATTGTTAATTTGATAATCTGTCTTATGGACTTTATCTGACTGAAGCTACAAAACATCAACACTCCCTCTTAGCTAGGGAGGATAATGAGTGTGGTAACACAAAGTATGAAAAGAGATATTACCTGAATGTAATATCAAACTGAATGGCATGTTCACGGATATCATAAATATCCATCATAATGATATCATCTTATGATATCAGGAGTAATGACCTACAAATATCAAGTCTTATGATATTTACCAAGTACTTAGAGTAATGGCCTACAAATATCAAGTCTCATGATATTCACCAAGTACTCTCAATGTCCATAAGGTATGTGCACAAGTATCACCCATGTGATACCTACCATAGAGACATCATTTTCATGGTTAACCCACCATGACATATCTATACAATACAACTTGTAGACATCATTCTCTCAGTTGATATTGATTTACAAGATATGATCTATCGTAATTTGCTTAGATATCAACCATATGATATCCATTATGATAGAAGGTCAAGTTATTGTAAGATCGTCACCTTGCAATAACTGCCAGAAGTACAAGTGATAATCAGTTAGAAGTCGTCACTTCTTAATGATGTACACAGGGCCCATTAAGTCATGAAACAACACTCATGATTAAAAATATATAAATATTGCATTAGTACAATGATTTAAGGATGCCGAGACTCATTCTCAGTAATTACAACCATACCAAGCTTACCTCTGAAGTATTCTACCTTCGTTTTCGCAAGAGCTTTGGTGAGGATGTCTGTTGTCTAGTCATCTGTACTAATATACCTCAACTCAACTACATTTTTTTTCCACTATGTCTCTAATGTAGGGATAAGGTATTTCAATGTGTTTCGATCTGTTATGAAATACTAGTAGCCAATCCTAAACTGAAGCACCATCTTGAGGTGCTTTTCCGATCCACAATATTTCCAGCCCAACTTGAATCAATGTACCCATGTAAGTCAAGCTCTACATCTTTTTATCTTAACCCATATCTGATTGTGCCATAGAGATACCTTAAGATGTGTTTAGCTGCTAGGAGGTGTAATTGCTTAGGTCCACACATGAATTGACTAAGTGCATTCACCGCATGACAGATATCTGGTGTGATGTTTACCAAGTACATCAGAGATCCAATTATTTGTCTGTAGAGAGTAGGATCTGTAGGCTCTGAGTTAGCAGCTGCTTCTTTTAGTTTGTTCTGATTTGTTTGCAATCCATCATCCCGAATATTTCCAAGTTGTTAATGGTATACTTCCCTTGATTTAGGATAATGTCATTTGCATGTTGCCATACTTCTAAACTTAGGAAGTAGTGAAGAATTCCTAAATCTTTCATGTCAAATTCAGATGCTAGATCTTGTTTGCACTTAGTTATGAGATGATCTTCTCTTGTGATTAACAAGTCATCAACATAAAGAATCAGAATTAACATATCTCCATCTATTACCTTGAAGTAGAGGTTGGGGTCTGCATCATTTTTGGAGAAACCAAGTTTTGATAGATAATGATCTGTCCTTTCATACCAAGCTCGAGGGGCTTGTTTGAGGCCACATAGTGCTTTCTTCAATTTGCAAGCATGGGACTGTTTCTCATGCACTACAAATCCTTCAAGTTGTTCTAGGTATACTTCTTCAATCACACCATTTAGGAAGGCTGTCTCTACATCCATTTGATAAATTTTCCATCCTTTAGCTGCAACAATAGCAATTGCAGCCTTGATTGAGGTATACCTGGCAACTGGAGCAAATGTTTCTTCATAGTCAATGCCTTCTTTCTGAGAGAAGCCTCTAGCAACAAACCTGGCCTTGCGTTTTTCAATGCTTCCGTCTACTGCATGTTTGATTTTAAATAACCACTTGGAGGAGACAACTGATTTGTCTTTAGGTCTGGGTACAATATCGCAGACATCATTCTTTAGAATTGGATTTATACTCTTCCGTCATGGCCTCCTTCCAAGTTTGATGTTGAAGGGCTTCCTCAACATTTGAAAGGTGCTGAATTTACAAGTTCACTCATAAGTGCAATATAACTGGAAAATCTATTTGGTCTTTTGCTTTCTTTGAAGGTTCCTGGGGGGGCTGCATATTTCCAGCTTCTTCAATCATCTTCCTAGCCCATAGAAGTCTTTTCTTATTTACTCTAGATTCATCAGAGGTATCCATGGGTTCAATGAAATTATTGTCTTCTATGACTCCTTGAGTCTCCCTTTGAATCTCAGGAGAGGGATCCTTTTGAAGATCTTCATCATTTATTTCATTTTCATCCTTGGATCTTTTAAATGCAATATCTTCTTCAAATATAACATCTCTGCTCAATTCAATATGTCTTTGACTTGGAATGTAGACTCTATAGGCCTTAGAGGTTTCACTATACTCAACAAAGATTCCCTTCTTCCCAGAGGGTTCTAATTTAGATCTTTTCTCTTTAGGGATGTGGATGTAAACTGGAAGTGAATGCCTCTTCAAAGGTTTTGTGTTCTAGATGGGAGTGAGGACATCTATTTTTTGATGTATACAACAGAACTAGAAGCTTCAGCCCAAAAGCAAGTTTCTAGGTTTGGATCATGCATCATGACTTTTGCAGCCTCAACAATAGTTCTGTTCTTTCTTTCTGCAACTCCGTTTTGTTGAGGGTTGTACGGAACAATGAACTCCCTCTTAATCCCAACATTTGTACAAAAAGATTTTTGAGTGTATTCCCTCCCATTGTCTGTTCTTAGTGTTTTAATTTTCTTCCCTGATATATTTTCTACTAGAGCCTTAAATTCTTTAAACCTCGTAAGAATTTCTTCAGACTCTGTGCATTTGAGAAAGTATATCCATGTCTTCCTAGAGAAGTCATCTACAAAGATAATATAATACAAAAATCCTCCTGTGGAGGGAACATACATAGGTCCACATAAATCAGAATGAATAAGTTCTAGTACAATTTTAGATTAACTTTCATTATTGTGAAAAGTGCTTTTGGTGTTTTTCCCTAAGGCACATCCTTTGCATGTTCTTTCATGTTCAAGTTTGAGCTTAGGTAGTCTTGTTACCATCTTTTCCATAGAGGGCAAGCCACGAAAATGAAAATGTAGTAGTCTTTTGTGCCAGATTTCATTTGTATTATTTGACTCATGAATTAAAACTTGAGAGGGAGAGGTACATAGCTTGTAAAGGCATTCATGCCTTCTTCCAATAGTATGAGCATTCTTGATATTAGAGTTCTTGGGCCAAGCTAGAACTTTCCCTTCATGAAAGTAATTTTGTACCCTTTGTCTTCGAGTGCTGAGATAGAGACTAGATTTCTTTTGATCCTGGGTACAAATAGTACACCTGTAAGTTGAAGTGAGATGCCAGTTTTGAGGTTTATAGTGCAGGTCCCAATTCCCTTAACTTGATAATCTGCATCATCTCCAATAGTTACTTCTTCATCAGAATTTTCCTCAATGGAATCTAGATGCTCTTTGAAGTCTGTTATGTGTTGGGAAGCCCCACTGTCTATCACCCATGTGTTTAGGCTATTAGACACCTGAGTAGATAGGGCAGAGTAAAATGCAAGTTTCTCTGAATTTATATCCATGCTTGTTTTACTGACTTCAGCGAAGGATGCTTGGGTTTTAGGTCTATTAGGACACTTTACTGCAAGATGACCATATTTGTCACATCTATAGCATTGAACTTTAGATAAGTCCCTCCTTTTATCGAATGATTGTTTTCCACTTGTGTCCTTCCCCCTTTTCCTTTTGACGTTAGTCTTCTTCCCTCTTTTGTGAGATATAGAGTGGTTAGAATCTGAATGTCTTCACTTGTAGAATTCATACCAATCCCTCTAGTCATCAATCTGGACTCCTCTTGAATGCAGTCTGTCTTCAACCGGTCAAATTTAGGAAGTTTGTAGCGATCACTAACTCCTTGAATGAATGATTCCCAAATCCGTTATCCTCAAATATGAAGTGATAATTTCTCCCTGATTCATTTTAATATGATGGAGTTGTTGTTTAAGAGCAAGAGCCCTACTAGTGTTGTTGATCTCGAACATGTCTTCTAGGGCTTTGAACATAGCATAAGCTGAATCTAATTTGGTGATAATAGGCACTATATGATCTTTTACTCCGTCCACCAATAATTTCATCGCTTTAGTGTTGTTCTTTTCCCATTGAATCTTTTCATCTTTCCCACTAGGTTTATGGTCTGCATTTTCCACCATAGTGTTTAACTCATGTTCTTTTAACGTAAGCATCATCCGGAATTTCCTTGCTACAAAGTTTGAAGCACCTTCAAGTTTGTCTTCCAGTCTAACTTCATTCACCATTTTGTCGAATTTAATATTAAAAAAAAAATATAAGGTGATTAGACTTCGTTTGTATAATCTGATTTGATCTTATACTTTAAACCTGCTTTGATACCATGTTAAAATTATGATCAGATTTGGTATATGGATATTATAAAATTTTCCTTTGATTTTATTATTTCAAGTCTTTATTTGCTTGCAGTAATTTATATGTTAAATTACTGTTTATAATTAATACAAATAATTCTCAGAATTATTGTCTTACTCTTTAATTATAAATGCAAAGATTGTAATATAAACAGACTGTATGTGTGTAGTAGAGGTTTTCTTAATGTAAGCTTCACTGAAGGAATGATGCAAACACTTGAAACTATGATTTATGTATTGCTGTATCTTTTACCATTCTCAGTTTGCAATAATAATAATAATAATAATAATATATATATATATATATATATCTATATCTATATCTATAGCTATATCTATATATATATCTATATCAGATATAT
>MU213107.1:226477-258553 GCA_018584345.1 Thuja plicata | reverse complement strand
ATTTAATATTAAATATTAAATGTCATATGATTAATAATAATATAACATATATATTATATTATTATTAATCAACATATATTATATGTATTCTAATGATCATACGACTGAAGATACAAACATTAACAAAGGGAAATAATAATCATTAAATTAAAATAAAGAAAACAGCTCAAGACATAAATTTACTAAAATAAAAGAGGGTTAGAATGTAGTTAAGGCTCAAGAGTTGTGACTCTTTCAGAAGGGTAAAATAATGAAAAGGCATGACTGCTCCCTCATAAGGGAAGATATAAAAGGGGCAATGATTCATTTGAAATGGACATTCAAAAAGGATAAAGGAAATAACTGTTGTTCTGTAATCAGAAAAGGAGGAATGAGAAAGAAGTACAGATCTGATTTAAATAAGAAGTGCAGATCTGATTCTGAAAGGTCGTGTCTCTTTCAAAGGGCAGAAGTGATAAAGAGTTGCACTCTTTCAAGGGTACTACTGGTGCGAGGTTGTGTCTCTTGCCAAAGGGCATTTATGATAAAAAAGTAAGAAGGGAAGAAGGTTCATTTTAGGAACAGGGGCTGATCAAAGGCAATGAATTATATTATATTGGTGGCAAGCTTTGTGTGACAGCAAATTATGTTATAACTTATCTATGAGTTAAATACTGATTTACTATATCTAAATTCTATTAGGAATAAGGGGCCAATATAGGGTCTAATATATATGCTGTAGCTTTTATATCAGTTAATAGCTAAGTTACCGGTCTGGATTCGGGTTCAAGATTCAGGCTCGAAACTCATTCAAGATCCATAAATCACGTTTGCCAATCATTAAGCATGTTATGTCTTTGTAGTCGGCCCCAAAAAGGTCTTCGCTAGTCCACACGCCTCAGCTGATGTCATCGGTAATCCGGCGACCCAAGAATCACAAAGAATGTTCTCTCATGTATCTTTTCTCATTCCTTAAGCTTGCATGTCATAACTCATGCTCACATCCATGTTATCCGAAAAACTTAGAGACCATCTCTGTCATAATCCTCTGTCACTCGCATGTCATAACTCATGCTCGCATCCATGTTATCCCAAAAACTTAGAGACCATCTCTGTCATAATCCTTTGTCACTGCTCTGTAATAAGTCTTTACCAAACAACTATAACTCATGCAAATATCAACATAAGATCCAACGACCTTAGACATAAGGTATACACTCATTCCTCTACACAGATCCATGCTCACATTCTCTCATACGCTGTACAATGTCCGTACACATATGTCAATCTTGCATGTACTTGTGATAACCAATCTTTCTGAGACTTCTACTACATCCAACTGAAACATATGTTGACATCAATGAAAAAACATGAATGTCAACACCTCAACAACAACAATTCCAACAAGTTAGGCATATGTACCCAGTCACCAATTTTAATATTGAAACCCTTCCCTGGTTCAACATACAGGAAGAGGGCACCCAAGCCCAGCCTCAATTCCAGTTTCACGCACCTTTTCACAACCCTCCTTTCTTCCTTGACAACATCAACTTCAAGCCCCCATGCACAAAAAAATGAGGGAATGTCCGTGTTGGTACAATACCTGTATTCGGTGAGCAAATACTCTATTCCCAACAACCCTCTCACCATGACCAGGAAAAAAGGATCTCTGTAGTGAACACAATTTTCAATCTTTCATTGGTAATTTTGCCCCAAAAGGACATTTGCTGCTTTGTTGCCTTCAAGCTGAAGTTAGCCTCTATCTCCACTCTCACTTTCTTGGCTCTCTTTCACCTCCACAACTGCGAATACAAAATTGCCATTCAATCCAAACTTTTCAATATACCAGGGTGCGGACAATGTGTGCATTAATGTCATACTCTGTATCACATCAAATCTACTACATTCACACCTTCATAAATAAGGCTACCTCATTGCATCGTCACCTGTCGCCAAAAGACAATATGCCCAATGAGTCACCAAAAGGGATGGTATGTTAGCAACAACATATCTACGTGTCATGATGGCATATCCACTGCCAACTTAGAAAGTGTGCCAGTAAGAGAATTGCCTTCTCTATAAATATGCAAAATTTTGAAATTACAAAAATTTATCAACTTTTTTTAAATAATTGAGATGATCTTATCTAATTTCCAAACATGGGACGATCCATTAGCAATGGGCATTCACTATAATCTGCGAGTCACCTTCAAGATGCAGTTAATACACTTTAATACGATTAGCCATCTCAACCACCATGAGGGCAGCTTGGGCCTCTGCCTCATTGTTGGTGCCATTTACAAGTTTTTTGGATTCAACTGCCAATATGTTGCCTGTGGCATCTCTAGCTACACACCCAACCCCTGATGGACATGGATTGCCTTTCGACACCTCGTTGAAGTTGATCTTGATCCAACCACCATCAGGTTTAACCCCCTCCACTTCATCCCTAGAATTTTTTGATAGGATTAACCCTAGACTGCCCATTAACGAGCCTAAATTTAAGCAAGGGCCACTGTCTTTGGAGGACAATATCAGAAAAACTAAAAGGATATGTACACGGATTTTGTTAAGCAACTGCAGACATTTACAAGCTTAGTGATGGACTGCTCAATTCTCAAACATTATCTTTCCACCATTTCCGAATTCCCTTGAAAGATACGTCGGTTGCACTCTTTCCATATCTCCCATATAATGGATGAAGGACAAATCTGCCAAATGCATGCAGAAGCTGATTTGGGAGCTACAACTCTCCATAATTGAAACATCTCCTTTATTTTGGATGGGAATGCACATGGCATGCTTAATTTGTTCAACACATAATTCCAACATACAAAGGAAAGATTGTAGTGGAGTAAGAGATGATCAATGGTTTCTTTTTGTTCTCTGCATAAAACACATTCAAAGGGACCGTGAAAACAATACCTCATCAACCTTTCTCTAGTAAGAATCCTCCCCTTGACGACCAACCAAGAGAAGGCTCCCGCCTTTGGAAGACAATTTATTTTAGAAAAGATGAGTCAGTTCTTGATTAGTGTCTACAGTTGCCTCTGCTAAATCATAACCAATCTTGATTGAATACTCGCCTTTTTTGGCTCCACACCGGATCAATTCATCTTTGTCTCTTGATAATAGAAAGTTTCTACTCTTCATCATGCTTCCCAACTCTGCCAATTCACCATCTGTAAAATCTAGGTCTCTGCCATCTTTCAATTTCCATTTCACAGTACCTCCATTTCTTCTTTAATAATATAATTTCCCAATTTTTTGCGACATGCATTTTCAGTGATGCAACGAAGGTCTCTGTTATACATTCCCATGGTAAAGGTAAGCTGTCGCTCAAAGGAATCATCCCAAAAATTTGCAGTCTCCCCATCCCCCAAATTCCAAGTGAGATGGTCTGAAATCAAATATCTACAACTCATCATAAAGTTCCAAATAGAGGATCCTGTCGAGGGATTCAAAATAGTGAGTACATGTTCTTTAGACTGAGTATTTAGGTATTTGTGGCTAAGAATTTTGGCCCATTTTTAAATGATTGGGATTCTTGTACATAATCCAAATCAACTTAGCACCCATAGCCTCGTCCATAAGGTTTCAACGCCTCAATCTTACACCTCTAACACTTTTGGGTCTACATATTTTGCCCCATATGTAGACCTTGATTGCCACTCCTAAAGAATTTCCTCATCTTTTGCTCAATAGGTTTGATGATTTTTGTAGGATTTTTCATACATGTTATTGAATAGATGGGAATTGCCGATATAACAGATTTCAACTTAAGGATACACCCAATAGAAGAGAGCCATCGACTTTTCCATCCCTCATGTCTCCCCAAACAAGACCTAAGAAGCTTGGTCCACGATATTGATTTACAACCTCCGCCAAACAACGGTAGTCCCAATAACTTACTAGGGATCCTCCCAATTTCTCGTTGTTTGTTTTTATTAGTGTTAAAAAAGATTACCTCAGATTTATTCCAGTTTACCATTTTACTAGACATAGAACAATATTTGTCTAGAGTTTCCTTGATACATATGGCTTCTCTAAGAGAACATTCTCCCATAAGCAGAGTGTCATCAGCAAATTGTTGATGTGAAGAAGCTTCCATGCCTTGTGCAATGTTGATCCCTTTCCATCTCCCCTTAGCGCGCTTTTTAGTGATAAGCCTGCCAAAAAAATCAGCAATGAGGATAAATAAAGCCAGTGAAAGTGGGTCTCCTTGCCTTGTACCACGAGAAGATTCAAAGAAGCCTTGGGGTTTGCCATTCACAAGAAATCTCGGTTGACATGATCATATGCCTTCCTTATGTCCAGCTTAATCATTATTTTGTCTGTCTGAGCCCTTCTCATTGAGTGAATAGTTTCATGCGCAATAATGATACCTTCGACTATAGATCTTCCTGGTACAAATCCACATTGTTCTTCTGAAATAAGGAGGGGAAGCAATGGTTTTAATCTATTGGCAATGACTTTGGTAATGATTTTGTATGTGACATTTTATAAAGATATTGGCCGAAAATCATCAAAGGTACCAGGCACCTCTTTTTTTGGAACCAAAGCAATGAAGGTGTTATTAAGGTCCCTGCACATATACGATTGTGCTCTCGATTCTTCTACTACCCCAAGCAAATCAGATTTGGTTGTTTCCTAGATTTTTTGAAACAATCCGGTAGGAAAACCATCTCGGCCCGACACTTTGTCACTACCAAGAGAGAAAAGGGCGACTTTAACCTCTTCAAGAGTAACTGACTTCAACAATGAATCATACTGGTGCTGAGAAATAACCTTTAGGGATGATGGCAACCACTTCCTCCAAGTTGGTCCCCACAACATGATCAAAAGAAAGAAGAGAGGGGAATTACCTGATTGCCTCCTTATTGATATCCTCCCTTTCATTGAGAAGAGCACCATTGCCATCCTTGATAACATTTATTTTATTCTTGAGGCGCCTTGCCTTGACGAAAGAGTGGAAGAATTTGGTGTTCCTATCCCCTTCCTTAAGCCAACACTCCCTAGACTTTTGCTTCTAATATACTTCTCGTGCTAGAACCTCAGAGAGTTCATGCATCAAATCTTTTTCTTTCTAGAACTCGAAGTTAGTCAACCCTCAATCCTTTCTTTTTCTACAAAGATGTCTTTGACTTGACATCTATTCCATTCCTTTAGTCTTTCTATGTTGAATTGTAGTTTTTGGAAAAAGCTAAATGCCGTTTTACCATCCACTATTGGAGCAGACTTACACCAACAATCTATGAGATGATTCAAGTTTAGATCCCTAAACCACATGAACTCAAACTTGAAAGGAGAACAAATGGGGATTGAGTCAACCTAAAGTGGAGGGCAATTGGAAAATGGTCGGATCCTGAAAAGGGTAAAATCTTTGATACAAAAATGAAAGGACATTGATTCCAACTTCCTGCTCCAAAAATACGATCAAGCCGTTCAACAATATTAGAAAAACCCTTTCTCCAATTGGTCCAAGTAAAATTCCCATAATTTTGACTACCCCCACTTTTTTCAGAAGGCACTCTAGTGGCATTGAAATCATCAATGAAGATTATGAGGGTTGAGCCGAGGGATTGTATGCAACTGCCAATTTGGTTCCGGAGTAGTCTTTTTTAAGCTGTGCCCTTCAGACCATAAACGTTGAAAATGTAGATTTTCTTGTTGACACCAACCATTTGTACCTTAACTAGTTGTAGTGAGTCCCCCCACCAATCCTTGTTACATCAGCTTTTCGTGGATTCCATAAAAAAGCCAAGCTTCGTAACGCTCCAATTGCCTCAACACATAAGGCTTCCCACGTTCGCCATTTTCTAAGCATTACTTCAAAGTCGCCTTTGACTAATTTAGTTTCCTGCAATAATAAAAAAACTGGTCGCTCATTATCAAAACATCGTTTGGTCATGCGCCTTTTGTCAGAGGTATTGCAACCTTTAACATTCCACAATATGGCCTTCATGGCTCCTTGGTAAAGGAAAAGCCCTTCCTGGAACGCAGTTTACTTTAACCTTTGACGCTACCAACCAATTCTAGCTTGAATAGATTAGATTTGGGCCCTCTTCTGTGCTTCTCACCAATCTTAGCCTTCTTATTCTTAGCCTAAGTCTGGCACATTGTTCTCTTTTCTGTTATGTCTTCTTCATTTGTACTGAAATCTCCATCAAACCATGAGAGTCCACTATCCTTAACCTTTGACTTCTCACTTGATGCTCTGGTCATCACCCCTATTGACCCTGTTGACCTTGGAAACCCAAACAAGGATGACATTGTTGGTGGTTCCCCCAAATAAGGATTAGCTTCCCTGCCATTAACAAGGGGGAAGGGGATTGTTCCATCCTCTGAAGTAAACTATAGATGGGCCAAATTACCAACCCCAAAAGCTAGAAGCATTATGTCGTCCATTCTTTCCTCATTAGCATCATGACAAGGGGATGTCTTGGTAGGAGAGAGAAAGACATCCCTCCCAATCGTATGTTCAATCGGGTCATCTTGTTATTCCACACTTCCAACAAGCTCCATTGTACTTCTTCAACTCCCGAGTGCTTAGGGATAGCAATGTCAAAGAGAGGATCCTTCTCATTATTATCACCAATCTGCCCCTCCTGCCTCGACTCGTTTGGAGGAAGCTCCCTTCCATCGTCACCTCCCCATTGTTTTTAGTTCCCCAGCCATATCTCCCAACAACATTCCATGACAATCAACTTGATGTATCAACGCACTCTGCGTCAGAGCATGACTATTTGTTTCTTTAAACTTCTGGGATTGTGCATTAGGCTCTTGTTCTTGGCTTCCTTTTTCTGGTCCTTCACAAGGAGGAACCAGATTGACCTGCAAATCTTCCTTGTCTACATTAGTATTGTCCCCTAGCCTTTCACTATCGTTTTGTTTGTCCACACTCCCGTGTTCTGACATATTGATGATTTTCTGAATGATAGCCTCATTCACTCCTTCCAATGATTCTTCCACTTGAATGCTCTGACCAAATCCCCACATTAGATACCAGCTGTATTGCTTTCGAAAGTGGTTGCGATGGGCTCCGGTGTATACATATTCTCGCATACATGCTGAAGGCTTTACCATAATAAATCTCCCTAATTTGTTACCAATCATCTGAAGAGTGTCCATATCCTAGTATTCGAAGGGGATATTATATAGCCTAACCTAAATGGGTACTTCATCTATTGAGACCTTCAAGGGATTGAAATTTGGTTCCCACTCTTGAAAAATACCCACATTCCGCCCATCATATGAGGCACATAATAAAGAGTTAGCTGTTTTGCTTGTCCCGTCTCACAGATAACCAGATAGAAAGCATTAGGGAGGGTTTTGCGTTCAACTTTAAACGACCAAGACTCTTCACACCATCTCTTGATACGAGACAACGCCGACCACTCTCCCAACCATTTAATGAATAAACCCTTTTCTCTTAACCATTTAATGAATAAATCCATTAGTCCGACTTATGCGGACTAGAGTCTGAAACAAAGCATACCTTGTACGATCCTTCTTTGGCCAGTCTTCTTCTGTCCCTTTTGTTGCCCTAGTCATCTTTGGTTTCCATATCTTTTTTTCCACTTTACTCCAGTCTACTGTTCCTCATTCCAACATGCGCTCATAGCTGTTACCTGGAAGCAGTCTCCCTCTCCCCTAAAACTTTCCATATTGTTCTTTGCCACCCAAAAAGTGTTTTTTGGTCCCATTTCCTGACCATTCGCTAGAGGCGAGATTGTCATCCCTTCGTACTCTTTTTGGTGGATGCTAGCCTGAAATGAATCTGTTGGCTCTGATTCATTGAAGGTCCTGATCCCCCCATCTCTTGTAGAATCCAAATCTGCTTGCAAAACCCTTCCAACAGCTAGAACTTCGTACTCTTTTTGGTGGATGCTAGCCTGAAATGAATCTGTTGGCTCTGATTCATTGAAGGTCCTGATCCCCCCATCTCTTGTAGAATCCAAATCCGCTTGCAAAACCCTTCCAACAGCTAGAACCTCGTCTGCTCATCCTCTCCTCGAAAAATTATCACTCATCACTTCACATTTGCTTAAGGTTTTTCAGTCTCTACCCTAAACATTGTTTGATCTTACAGTGATTTAATTCTTTTCAAATATTAACAGAGTTCACAAGATGTTGAAGAATCTTGTCTATCATACCCACAAAGTGTATTGAGATTCATCACCATTAGCGGGTAGATAATGAAGATGTTGTCTTTATTATTCCCCTACAAGGGAGCACGTTGCAAATATAATGGCTAAACCACTTGGTAGAGATAATTTTTGCCTAATCTGGAGTTAGCTTGGAATTGAATCTAATTTAGTTATTGGGATGATGATGTTAGCTGTATTATAGATGAAATTAGACATTTGAAATATCAGCCAAATTAGGAGCTTTGTTATTTCTCTGTTGTGATTTCATGTTTTTCTTCTTCACACCTTTTGCTCGGGTTTTCTTTTGCTTCTTCCCATTCAAAATCGTTGGACAATGCTTCTATATTGTGTACTTGGCTTCTTTTTCCACATATATGTCCCAACTCCCATTTCTCTTACACTTGTAGCACAAGTTTTTCTGTCAAGATTTTTCTTCATTATAAATATGTTCACATTGCCATTTTGCCTTGCATTTGAAACATAATTTTTTTCTTTGAAGCTCTTCACGGTCATCTCCAGGAAGAAATGCTCTCTGATGCATATCTTTCTAATAGGAGGTTTAATCTTTTGCTATATTTTTGGAGTAACCCTTATCCCTTGTCTTAGTGGTATCAAGTCAATAGGGCTTTTAAGATTGCATCTTGGGGAGTGGTGGAATCAAGGGCGCTCATTAGGTCACGAATAGCTTCAAATATTGCTTCTATAAATAGTGAGTCTTTTTTTGGTGGAACCATGACTGAAATTCTTCGGAATTCTGTCACAGTCTTCAACAGTACCTTGTCTTAATTGAGTTTATTCTTTAAAATATCTCGTAAGGTGCTTTGGTCAAATCTTTCAATGAGTTTTTTGGTGATATGTGTTATGTTTTTGTGACCTTGAGTAATCAAGCCATGGTCCCACCAGTTGTGTGCAACCCCCTCTAGATGTAAGATGGTGAATTTGATGACATCTTCTATCATGGGATTACGAGATGATATGTATCCAATTTTTGGATCCACGAATTGGTTGTGATCCTTCTTGACCCATCAAAGTTTGGGAGAGTCAATTTGCCTACTTTATGATGTTAGTCTTTATTTGGTTGACCCCTCGCCCTTCTAGGGTTACTTCTTGTTCCAGCCTCGCAATATTCCCTAAATGGAATACTTCTAACTTCAGGGTCAAGTCTTGAATATTCTTTGGCAAGTTCAATTAATTTATGATTTGTTGTATTGATTTTTTCTTCTCTTGTTGGCCCTTTCTTAGGTAAGGAGGGTCTTGTTATTCTTGGTGTTGACCCTAATGTAGCTCTATTGCCATTTTCTAAATGATTAGAGTTGATATCCTTCCTATTAGCTTGTTTAGGTCTAAGATTGCTGATTGTGTTGTTCATATTTTGGAGGGTTTGTAAGAGTAGTAGTGTTGTCTTCTCATTTTTCTCTATGGGAGCTTGAGTTGTTTGTTCGTCGTGATCCATGAAAACCCTCAATTTATTTCCCATTTGTTCCCTCATTGTATTGTTTTTGAGTAGAGTTGTTGCTTGCAAGTTCCCTTTTCTCTCTCTCTAATGCCCGCTGAGTTCTTTGGCTTGCTTGCATATACCTTTCCTCTTAATCCTCAGGTCAGCAGGATCAAAGATTTAATACAAATTGTAATGCCCCTTATTGGGGCATACCTGATATTTGCCCAAAGTAACAATTTCAACAACATAATTTGTTTGCAACTAATATTCCCTATTTAAATCATCCAATAGTTATTGAACTCAAGAGTAAATTAACAATTACCACTAAATGAAATGATTAATAGTATCTATTACTAATCTATAGTTCATTCCTAAAAACCAACTGTAGTAGGGATTAGAAGGGAAAGCATGATAGGGTGCTTGAAAATTGGATGTTACAACTAAGCTTAAGAGTGCGAAACGTCCAACCAAGACAGTTCGACCCCTTGGCCCATAAGTGGTAGGAACTCTCATCCATCCAACATGATGTGGTGTGCTTACATTGTGGGAACCGATCTGCTGCCTCTCCTTGACATTGCTCCTTTCTAACCTATACATGATTGCTTCTAGGCTATAGTTTCACTTTCCAAAATCAACCATAGTAGGGGTTGGAAGGAAAGGCATGATAGGATGCTCGGAGATTGTTCGTCATAACCAAACTCAAGAGCGTGGAATGTCCAACCGAGGCAATTTGACCCCTTGGCATAGAAGTGGTAGGAACTCTTGTCCATCCAACAAGTTGTGGTGTGCTTAGGTTGGGGGAACTGGTCTGCTGCCTCTCCCTAACATATGTCCTCCAATTCTACATATGATTTCTTGAAGGGCAAGGAACAAATAAGCTCATTAATTATGACAATATAAATAGATTAGCAAATTCATTAGTATCTTTATCAAAGACCTATAAAAGATTTTATGTGTGTGTGTATATAAGATCGTTCATCCATATTGCATACCATCTAATGTGTGTGTGTATAATGAATCACTGCCTTTTAATTATCTTGATCTGTGTTTCATATTCTCTAACTTGGGGTGATTAAAATCCTTAAATACAGGTCCCATTTGACATACTTCCAAGTAGTTGGCCTCCCTTGATAATTGGGCTTTCAAACATTTTATTTTTGTATTTTATCCTGGCTGGTCTCTTTATGCTTATTGCCTAGGGAATATTGTTAATTGTGGCTGTGATTTTGTTTTGTATATGCAATGTCTTCATGGCATGGGTATGACATAGCTTTTAAGATCAATTTTTTAAAATTTGTGTTCTCAGGATATTATGTGTTGCTGCATTGTGTCTGGCTGTCCATGTTTTTGAATGAGCTGACAAGAAAATGTTTATGTTATAACTTTACTCAATTAAATGTCTTTGAACTTTAAAAATGATCGGACCTGAGGCCCATTTATGCATTTTCTGCTCTTCCATTTTGGTATTTATAAATGTACTTGCGTTGTAGTTTTGGGTGCTTAAATTCACAGAGGCCTATATAAACTGAATTTTGTTGTTGATTACATTGGATTGGTATCTATGTCTTAATGAAATTTGAATAACTTTCCATTTTGCATTAACATGATTGTAGATAATGTTTAGATATGGATAGCAGCATCTTATTTATTCCTTTTGTATTTACTTTTGGTTGACTATGTAATCTGCAGGGATCTCAGGCTGTGCATCAGATGCCATTCAAACAGTTTGGAGATCCGGCACAACGGTTTCCACCCAAACCAACTCAAGATGACAGACCGAAAGTGGTTGATGCTATTCATATTTTTAAGCAACCGGGTTGTATAAATAGACCTGATCGATTTGTTGTCATTCTCCGTGGCCTTCCTGGTAAGTTACTAAATTATATTACAGTTTTTAATTGATATAAAGTATTTAAATCAGTGATGTTTAGTGGTTGGGCTTTAGGACATTGTCCAGATTTCAATTAATATGCAAACAATAATGATCAATTTTATGCTCGGATTAGATAGACAGGCATTTTGGGTAGCGAAGGATACCCACAATATTGATTAGGGTACAACTATTATATATATTCAAATATGTTATCATAACAAAGTCTATCACATCTTTAGATGAACTTGCATGATGGAGTACTGAAATGAACTGCTGAAGGATGTCCTCATTCACTCCTGTCTTTCAAATTTTCTTTGTAGCAAAAAAATAAGCTTCTCATGGATGAGTTTCTCCATTTGAGATATTAAAGTGACATTCTGAAATTCAAGGCCAAATCTCATCATAGCGCTTAAAAGACGAATCATTTTTCTTGCTACTGTGAATATAACTAGTTGAAAAAATATGATTGATTTACATATGGTTAGATGCCTATGCCGGGTTCTTCAGTCCTTTCAGACCATCTTAACTGGATGAAGACCTAAATTAATTATGGCTAATGCATTTAAATTTGATCAACAAGTAATGACTAATGAGCTGTAATGCTGCCTTTTCAAAATGAGATTATAATGATAGTAAATAAAAATATATATAAAAAATCTAATATAATTATAAATAATAAAATATTAAATTAAATTGCCAACAATGGCATGTTGTGATGGTTAAGTTGCTGTGTTGTTTTTCTTGCCATCAAGGTTCAAATCTTATTGGGGATGAGGTCCCCTATTTGTGGCCTCACCGGTTCATAGCTCCGGGTCTAAGCATTTACCCCTTTGAAAAAAATATTAAATTAAATTTTAATTTAATCAAAAGTTAAGGTGCATGTGAAGAATCATGAGTATTGAGGGAAAAAAGATATATAAGAGACCAAACAAGGTGAAGGAACCACTATAAGAAGTGAGCCATTTTCTTACTTATTATTTGATTTTAATTTTTACTCACGGAGCATGAATTACGGTTCAGTTAACCTGAGGATGAAACCCCTCAAGGCAGAAATTAGAGGACAAAAAACCCTTAATTTCCATTGTTGAGTTAGTAGACAGAAACCCTTGATTCAGCCAGATTCTAAGACGAAGAACACTGCCGACAATCTCTAGGTTGATTTCATACTCGTAATTAATTGTGCAATTGTTCTTATGAGTTGGGGATTATTATATTTAAAGAAAATAAGGAAATTTTAGTAGGAGACATAAGGCTGGGGTCCCATGGAGAAGGGCTTCCTAATGATAGAGCTGGAGTTGCCAAGATTTTTTAGGAATATTTTAAAGTTGCTGATCCCATGAATTTTGTAGTGTAGTTCAGCTTACAAGATCAAGCTCCGAAATTTAAGGAAATTGGTGGACTCGTGAATATATCACCTTTGTCTTTTATACTCTGTATATTGATAAAAATGAA
This sequence comes from Thuja plicata, assembly GCA_018584345.1. Lineage (NCBI taxonomy): Eukaryota > Viridiplantae > Streptophyta > Pinopsida > Cupressales > Cupressaceae > Thuja > Thuja plicata. The sequence continues at coordinate 245,661 of MU213107.1, read as the reverse complement.
TGAAAAATATTCATTTTCTGTCCAAAATTATTTTTTAATGAAAATCTAAAACTTACATGTTTGACAGGTGGGTAATAACATTCCTAAGTTGGTGGAGCAATTACATTCCTAAGTTGGTGGAGCAACATCTAGCCCCAACCCATTTTAACCTGCTCAAATATGCAAGCCTGAAAAGTAGGAACTCCTATTTTCTAGGAAAAGAGTCCAAAAAAATCCATTACCATGATGCTTAAGCCCCCCCATGGGATCCCACCCTTATAAATGGTATCAGAGATGTGATCCTTCAGCTTGTAAGGCTAACGTGTTGGATGCATTTCAGTCTTAGATACTCGAAAGTCTACAAGGAAGATAGAGATTGAAGAGCACACGAATATACTTGGGGGGGAGAAGGTTGAATCAGTATATTAACAAACTTTTACTCTTCATAACTTGATTAGATGCTATATCAATACTTAATCAACCACACATGCAAGATCTAGCAAGTAAGAGCACAAGATTTACATGGAAACCCTTGTGGGAGAAAATCACTGCATAATATTTCTTTTGTATTGAAAATTTCTTACAAATTTGTAGGCACCAATCCATAGGAGACACCAATCCCCTTTAGATGATTTTGTAGACACCAATCCACTGGAAGCACCAACTCCCACAGCTGAGCACTAACCAATCTCTTTAGAAACAAGGCACCAACCTCGTAAAGAATAGAGTAATAAATGATTGACCTCCTTGAAACTGCTCTCAAGGCTTCATCAAATTTGTTGATGAACATCAATAAATTCTGTATATAGATTCACCTCACAATCTCCATATGCTCTTCAACAATTTCTACTTGTAGATCTACAAAAATTCTGTTGATGTTATAGCGGCGGGAGATATCTTTTAAAAGATAAACAAATAAATTTCAAGGCAAGTCGGACTTGCTATAAATAATGATTTTATAAGGCCGACTCAAATGAAAAGTCGCCTTGTTCTTAAATGAGGCCAACCCATGTGAAGAGACGCCTTGCTTTGTATATATACAAGGTGATGATCATTCATTTCATCATCAATTTATTCACAAAAGAAAATCGCACTTCAAGAAGGAATTCGTACATTGTGGCAGATCATTATTTTGCATTAACAAATCGATATCAAGGAGGAAAATATTTGGTTGTATGTTTGCACCTTGAAGAGGTGCGATCTTTTGTTGCTTCAAATCCGCTTTATGTTTGGCCCAAGTTGTAAGCAGATTTCTGCTCTTTTCATTCAAATATAAGAGATATTTTGGCTGGGTTTTTCTACCTCAAGGAGGGTTTTCCCAGGGTATTTGCAGTGTTCTATTGTTCATCATTTTTGTATTTCTGCTCATCTTCATTTCTGATCTAAAACTAACATGATATTAGAGCGGGTTTAAGCAAGACCAAGATCAGATTTATTTAAGCAGCGAAGTCTTCTTCTCATCTTTTCATCTAAGTAAGTCTATCTAAGCATCGACGATTGTGAACGGACTCAAGGGGAAGATAGGCTTGATGGTGCATCGAACTTCACCTCTTGGAAATTTAGAGTTCTTATTGCACTTGAAGAAAATAACCTTCTAGACTTCGTGGAGAATGACGTGCCCGAGCCATTCGATGAGGCTGAGACAACTCAATGGAAGAAGAATGGCATTAAGGCTAGGAAGATCTTGATAGATTCTGTGAAGGATCATCTTGTGCCAATTATATCCAAGATCAAGACAACCAAAGTCATGTTCGAGACTCTTCAAGGCTTGTATGAGATCCACAATACTAGCAGAGCTCTTGCCTTAAGAAAACAACTCCATATGAAAATGGCTAAAGGAGATTCAGTCATCTCCTTCATGAAGATTACAGAATTGAAAGATCAACTATGTGCCAATGGGGATATAGTTGAAAATAGAGACCTGGTTATGTTGGCTTTGAATGGTCTTCCTCAATCTTGGGAGCCCTTTATCCAAAGCATTAGTGGAAGATCAAAATTGCCCAAGTTTGATCATCTTCAAGTTGATTGCATTCAAGAGGAATCTAGGTTGGCTGCAAGAGGAAATGGATGAAGCTCTCATAATGAAGAAAATCATGTCCTTGCTGCTCATACTTTCAGAGGAAAAGGAAGAGAAGGGAGAAAATGAAATTTCAAGAGGAATAGAGACAAAAAAATCAGATTCTGCCCCTGAACCAAAGAAAAAGAAGGATCTCTCTCATATTCAATGTTTTAGATGCGACAAGTATGGTCATTATGCTCGAGATTGTTCAACTAGATCAAAACATCATGTTTCTACTGCAGACGTATTATCTAAAAAGGAATCCAAAGACAACTCAGAGGGGTTTCTATTCATATATGCCCTCTCAAGTCATATTCCAATCAACAATGATACCTGGTTGATAGATAGTGGTGCTTCACATCATATCACTGGCTTCAAAGAGCATCTCACCAACCTAGCAGAGGAAAAGTCAAATCAGCAAGTATTTTTCCTCTTCACTTGAGCAATGTATTGTTTGTACTAGGGATCAAAAGAAACCTTGTCTCCATTTCAGCATTAGAGGACAAAGGATACAAGGTTGCTTTTTCCAAAGGGAAAGTTCTTGCATGGCCCAAGAACTCTAGCATAAAAGATGCTCACATGATTGGCATTTGTCAAGACAACCTATACAAATTATCAGTTCAATTAGTTCAAGCATTATTGCATGAGTCTACCAGTTCGAGTGAGCTATGACATAGGAGATTTGCTCACCTAGACTTTAGAGCTCTTACATCTATGGAGAAGATGGTTATTGGTCTACCGAAGCTCAGTCAAGAGCATGATGGCATTTGTAGAGGATGTGCACTGGGTAAGAATATTAAGGGTCCTTTTCATAGTAGTGAAAGTAGATCAAAAGGAATTTTAGATCTTGTTCATTTTGATTTATGTGGTCCAATGTTTGTGGCATCCTTGAGTGGATTTTGGTATTATGTGATTTTCATCAATGACTATCCTCGGAAGACTTGGATATATTTTTTAAAAATGTAAGGAGTCCGAAGAAGTCCTTGGAAGATTCAAAGAATTCAAGGCCCAAGTTGAAAACATGTCTGGGAAAAGGATTAAGGTTCTGAGATTGGACAATGGAGGAGAACACACTTTAGGAGGTTTTTGTAACTTTTGCATTAAGGCAGGGATCAAGAGGGAGTTCTTTGTTCCATGCAACCCTCAACAAAATGGAGTTGCAGAAAGAAAGAATAGATCTATAGTTGAGGCAGCCAAAGCTATGATCCACGATCAAGATCTACAAACCTTCCTTTGGGCAGGAGCTTCCAAAATTGCAGTGTATGTTCAGAATCGAAGCCCTCATCGAATATTGGAAAACATGACCCTTGAAGCGGCTTTCATAGGTGTGAAACCTGAGGGTAGTCATTTAAGAATTTTTGGTTGTCCTGTTTATATTCATGTGCCTAAGGATAAGAGATCTAAGCTAGAACAATCGGGCAAGAAAGGAATATTTGTGGCTTACAGTAAGACTTCAAAGGCCTACATGATCTACATTCAGGGCAAAAACAGATTGAAATCAGCAGGGATGTATCTTTCGAAGAGGAAGTAGCCTTCAAAAGATTTAAAGGGTCTTCCATGGAGACAGATTGTGAAGAATAGGAGACACCTCAGAATATGGACATTTCTCCTGATCTTACTCCTGAGATTTAGAGGGAGTCTACTGAACCAAAAGAGTCGATTGATCCAGTTGATCCCATAGAACCTATTGATGGTCCGAGAGACATTGTTATAGGTTGAAAGAGATCTTTATGGGCTAGACAAAGTATGCAAGAGGCAAAAAAGTATACAGCCCCTCGAGGCACCTTTAGAGAAAGCAAGAGACCATAAAAGTTTCCACATTATGTGGCATTGATGACTCACAACATTGAGTCTGAGGCTTCCAGTTTTGGGGAAGCATCCAATCAACAGGTATGGAGAGATGCTATGACAAAAGAATATGAGTCTATCATCAAGAATGATGTTTGGGATGTTGTACTAAGACCCGAAGGGAAATCAATTGTCTTCGAAGTGGCTCTTCAAAATCAAGCATGCAACTGATGGTAGCATTGAGAAGTACAAAGTAAGATTTGTGGTTAGAGGATTCTCCTTGATGGAGGGAATAGATTATGAGGAAACATTTGCTCCTGTTGCTCGATATACATCTATAGGACTATTATTGCTATTGCATCTGCTTAAGGTTGGAAATTATGTCAAATGGATGTCAAGACTGCATTTCGAAGAAGTGTACATTGAGCAACCAAATGGTTTTGTGATTCATGGGAAGGAGTCTAATGCATGCAAATTGAAGAAGGCATTGTACGACCTTAAGCAAGTACCTCGTGCATGGTATGAAAGGATTGATTGATACTTGACGAGCTTGGGATTCTCCAAGAATGATGCAGATTCCAATCTTTACTTCAAAGTAGTTGATAGTGAGCCTTTAATATTGGTTCTGTATGTTGATGATTTATTTCTTACCGGAGCAGAGTATCTCATTGTCAAATGCAAGAAAGAATTAGCCTCCGAGTTTGAGATGAAGGATCTCGGTCTTATGCATTACTTTCTAGGACTGGAAATATGGCAAAGACCCAATGAGATTATTCTTAGTCGAGGGAAATACACCATAGATATCTTGAAGAGATTTGGGATGATGGATTTGTTGTGGTAAATCGATGTTGTATTAAACAAAGGAGATGAGAACTCCTTATATAGATTTACAAAGACGAACTAAAGACAAAAATAGAAACTACCTAACAAACTAAAGACCAACTAAGATGACCATTAAAGAAACATTACAATATCCTAATACCCTTCCTTAATGGTCTTCGTCTAACTACCCTCCAAAAGACTATATATGTCTTGTGGTCATAAATTCTTCAGAACATTCTGTTGCTGCTGAGACCCTCCCTGGATCTGCAAAATGTCAATGACCAAGAGTTGCCAAAATCCGTCTAGAAAAATAGAGAAGACTGTTCACTTCTTCAGAATGCTTTGCAACAAGAGACAAGAGCCTACCACTGACTTTGTCACTGAGATAAATTAACCACTACCAGAATGTGCAAAACTTCTGACGAAAGATCATCACAAAATGTCCAACCTAATTTGGATAACAGAGTTGTCCTCCCTGTAGCCAAAGATACACATCAAGAACAACTGTCACGATTTTGAGGAAAAATTGACAAACCCACTAATTTTTGGTAGAAGAGCATGACGTGGAACAAACTGCAAAAAGTCTTGATTTTTGAGGAAAAAATTGCCAAACCCAAGATTACAAATCATCATTTTTTTCGGAAAAAATGATTAAAAACCCATAAAGGAATCCCACGCAACTTTGCGAATTACAAAATCCAGAAATGATTTTTGAGGATAAAATCGAAAAACCAAACACATAGCTGGCACAAATCCGAGACATGTATCAACATACAAAACATCATTTTTATGGAAAAAATGGTAAAACCTTTCTAAAAACTAGAGAGCCCTCCCTGACAGGAGCAAACCCTTAATTTTTGAGGAAAAAATTATAAACCCCAAATTTTTTTTTTTTCAAGGGACAATTATTAAAACCCACCAGAAATTTTTTAAAGGGAATAAAATTATGATAACTCGTCATAAACTTTTTAAGGGAAAAAATTATGAAAACGCATCAAAAGTTTTTTAAGGGAAAAATTACGAAAACCCATCAAAGAAACCTTCATGTGGCAAAACACTAGACTTCACATGGTAAACAACATATGCAAGCTTCATGCAACTCACAAAAAGCACATGCAAGTACATGCGACCCTCGAAAATTAGAGACTTTTGCTTAAACCAGAAAATCACATGGTCAAAACCCTAGATCAGGCTTGCGATTTCCAGCAAAAATCTTTGAAGACAAGCCACAAAATTTTCATAAAATACCCCTAACGATGTTTATTTTTAAAAATTGAAAAACAAATTTGTAAAAAAAATTTCCAGATCAGAATAGTCTCGAGTTTTCCTTAAAATTTTTGCCAAATTTTATGAAATGCCATCAACCTACTCTAATACCATGTTACTGTAAATCGACATTGTTTTAAATAGAGGAGATGAAAGCCCCTTATATAGATTTACAAAGATGATGCTTCTAAAAGAAACAATCGTGAACTAAAGACAAACTAAAGACTAACTAAGATGACAATTAAAGAAACATTGCAATATTCTAATAGGATTGCAAGTCCATTTCTACACCTATGGAAACAAATTTGAAGAAGTTGAGTGATTCTGTAGCTAGTTCAAATTTGGTAGATCTCACTATGTACAGACAGTTGATTGGGTCATTGATGTATCTAGTCAATACTAGACCAGACATTTGTTATGCGGCGAGTGCTCTCAGTCAGTTCATGTGTGAGCCTAGGCAAATTCATCTAGTTGCAGCAAAACATATCTGAGATACCTGCGTGACACAGTGGGATATGGTTTGAGATATACTTCCTATGAAGATTTGATGTTACAAGGTTATTCTGATCTGAATGGGTTGGGAGTGTAACTGATAGGAAGAGCACCTCTGGATGTTGCTTCAGTTTGGGGACTACCATGATTTCCTGGTGTAGCAGGAAGCATGCTTCTGTGACACTAAGCATTGCAGAGGCTGAATACATTGCAACATTTGTAGCAACTCGAGAAACAAAGTGGCTTCGAAAGCTTCTTGCAGGATTGTTTGGTCAAACATTGGAGCCAATTGTCATTCACTGTGACAATTAAAGTTGTGTGAAGCTCTTTGTCAATACAGTGTTTCATGATAGAACAAAACCTGTGGAGATCTAATATCATTACATCAGAGATATGGTGCTGAGGAAAGCAATTCAACTCAAGTACATTTGCACTAATGAACATATGACTGATATTCTCACCAAGCCTTCTCTCCAGAGTGAAGTTTACACATTTTCGAGACAAGCTTGGAGTTGTGGAGAATGTTGCTCTTGCTGGGAGGAAGACTCAGCATTAGTGATCTTTGCTATTTGCTATAATGCATATTTATTGCTGAGTCTATCAATACCTTTCCAAAGTGCCTTTTCACACAAGAGGGGTGGCTTTCCAAGGGAATTCGCCAAGAATAGTTTTAAATGAATTTTATTTTATTAAAAACTCATTTCAAATGTGGGTGTCAAAGCAGGGAAGGGTAGGCCCCTTTGGTAATTAATATATTTGTAGTTTAAACACCCACAAATGGGGCGGCTCTATGTAGGGGGGTCCTCCCAATTTTTAATTTTATTTTGCATTTTTCAACTCCAAAAGGATTTGTACAAAATGGGTGTTGACCATGGGGAAATATTTTTTCGTTTTTTTGGTTATCCCTTCCAGAACATGCAACTACCTATCCATGGGTCAGCCCTTTTGAAAATTGAATATGAATTCAAAAATCCCTTTCTAATGCACTTTCAGTTTCAGTTGCACCTTGTCAAAATAGGTCGGCTCAACATTTTATATATCTCTTATGCTCCTTCAAATAACTGTTATGATGCTTTAAGTGCAAGTTAGAGGTCAACCTCGTTATTAATACTAACAGTTGGACCAACATTTGAACCAATAGAGGGAGGGCGACTTAATCATATATCTGCTTATATAAGCCTTTCGTAGATCTGGTTTTTCTTTTGACAAGATCACAACTTACATTTTGACATCAATGACAACAAATTCTAACTATCTCCCCCCATGTCATTGATGCCAACCCAATCTCCTAAATGCAATATGGAGATGAAATGCTCATATTCAACCTTAATGTCTTTCAAAGTTTGCTTTATCCATAAAACTTATGTGCAACAAGCTTTTGTTGTAGATAAAGAAATTGAAGCTTGTTTCTTACTCAACCAAGATACTAGACTTAATACCAAGGAAAATGCTCCTTCATTTGTGCTCTTTTTATCATCAACACTGCTAGCCCAATCCACATCCCTATATGTTGTAATGGTGAAATCTTCACCTCTTGGATATCACAATCCAAAATCCATAGTGCTCTTTAGATATTTGAATATTCTGTTGACGACATGCACATGAATTTCTTTTGGAGCTGTTTGAAAGCGTGCCTCCATTTTGCTTGCATAATGTTAGGTCTTGTAGTTGTCACATATAATAAACTTTCATTCATGGACATATATAGGGTTTGGTTCGCCTCAAGAGATTCGTCATCCTTAATTTGCAACTTGTAACCATGGGAGTATGTATTGGATTGCAGTCTTCCATCCCAAATTTCTTCAACGTCTCCTTAATATACTTGGTTTGTGAAATAAATATGCCTTCACTGGAATGAGAAATTTGCAATTCAAGGAAGAAAGACAGCTCACCAAACATTGACTTTTCAAACTCCTTTTGCATATTTGTAGCAAATTCTTGGAACATCTTGCTTTGCTACCACCAAAAATAATGTCATATACATAAACTACAATACTCAACAAGTTATCTTCTTCATTTTTGATATAAAGATTGCTATCTGCAATTCCTCTTTTGAAAGCTTGCTTTTGAAAATACTTTTCTAGTCTTGACTATCAGGCCCTTGGGGCTTGTTTTAGTCCATAAAGTTGCTCTTAGTCTGTAAACATTGTTCTTATTCTTTGATAGAAGAAACCCCTCTAGTTTTTCAATATACACTTCTTCCTCCAAGATTTTATTTAGGAAGGCTGATTTTACATCAACCTAGTAAACTTTGAAGTTCTTGAAACTGGCAAAGGCTAAAAACATCCTATTAACTTCCATAGGGGCAACATGAGCAAAGGTTTCTTTGAAATTAATTCCTTCAACTTGAGCATTTTCTTTGCACACAAGTCTTGCTTTGTTTCTTACAACTTGGCCATCCCCATTCAATTTATTTCTATAAACCCATTTAGCGCCAATGACATTCTTGTTCTTAGGTCTTGGGACAAGTCACCAAGTTTCGTTCTTCTTGATTTGATCCAATTCCTCTTCCTTAGCCTTTATCCAAATCTTATCTTCACTTGTTTCTGTAAAGCCCTTTGGTCTTGTTGTGGAGATCAAGCAAAAATAGGCATGTTTTGTTGTGTTTGCAAGCCACCTTGTTTGAATCTCTGTATGTTTGTTCCGAATGATCAAGTCGTCTGGATGTTTCTCTTGGACAAATTTAAATGGAGCCTTAGGTGGTGCTCTTGATGGCGTCTTAGGATTTTCTTGCTCAAGGGCCTCTTTCTCATCTTCCTCCTTTGTTTCTTCTTTGCAACCTTCCTTTGTTTGAGGAACATCTTGGGTTTCTTCTTCATGGTGTCTTCCTTTATCAACCTTCACATGTGCACTTTCAACAATCTTGTGTAGGCTCTTGCTGTATCATTTGTACGCTTTACTTCTTGTTGAGTAGCCAAAGAAAATTCCTTCATCAGCTGTAGCATCAACTTTCCTTGGATCTTCTTTATCTCTCCTTATGTAGCATGTGGCTCTAAAAGCTTTGAAAGACTTAACTATTGTAGGTCTTCCTTCCCATAACTCATGTGGCTTTGTTATCATTTACTCTGATTTGTGCACGATTCAATATGTAGATCGCTGTGTGAACCGTATCTCTCCAAAAGGTATCATTTGCTTTTGATTCATTTAACATAGCTGTAGCCATTTATTGGACTTTTCCATTCTTTCTTTCTACAACTCCATTTTGTTGTGGAGTTCTTGCAGCTTAACATTGTCTTCTTGTCCCATTTTTTTCACAAAAAACTTTAAATTCATTAGAAGTGAATTCTCCTCTATATGATCTTAAGACATTTGATTTTCAAGCCTGATTCATTTTCTACTAATGCTTTGAAAGCTTTATACTTATCAAGAGCTTCAAATTTTTCTTTCAAAAAGGTAGCCCAAGTCATTCTACCTTTCTCCTTGCATGCTCTTTGTTTTGGTTGGACCAAAGAGATCTATATGGACGAGCTCCAATGATTTTGATGTCGAGTGTTCCTTTGATTTACAACTTACTCTAGTTTGCTTCCCAAGTTGACATTGCTTGCAAGTGATATTTGTGGGCTTTGAAATCTTTAGCATGTCTTGCACTGCTTCCTTATGGCTGATCTTGACTCGATTATTAAAGTTTAGCTGGTCCAATCTTCTATGCCACAATCAACTCTTGTCTTCTTGGCTCATGTAACATCTTTTGCTGTTGATTTCATTTAGGATGTAAAGATTATTGGATGTTTTGTAAGCATCTGCTATCAAATTCCTATCTTTTTTGATTTCATATCCTTTGGAAAGAAATGCAATGGTGTGTTATTGATCACATAGCTGGTTTACACTTGGAGATGCTGCTTTAACCCGTTAATGTAAAGGACATTCTCAAATTTTGTTTTTCCATTGTCTAGACCAAGAGTCCCTTTTCCTTTTATATCTTTCTTAGTTTTGTCTCCAAATTTCATTCTCCCTTCATCTGCTTGTTCAAGAGTAATGAATTTACATTTTTTCACCTGTCACGTGCCTTGAGCGCTAACAACAGGTTATCTATTGCTTTTGTTTTGTGCATGTCGAGCTGTTTGAACAAACACAGATTGTTCTTTTTCCCTTTTCTCCTGCTTCTTCTTTTTCCAAACCTTAACTGACTTTTCCGTACTCTTGTTAGTAACATTCTCCTGCTTGTTTTGTCTCAGAGGCTCAGTAAAAGTAGTTCTGCAAAAATGTGCTGTATGCTTAAAAATGTTGGAATTGTAGCATATAATATTATAGACCATTAGGAGCAAATGAATTCTAATTTCTTTTGGTGAAACTAGGAGTATCCCTTGCACTAGGTCTACAATCTATTGCTTTGTGACCAAAATGATTGGATGAAAAACAATAGCCATTAAAGGAATAATGAAACCTGGTTACATATGGCTGTCTTTGACGAAAGGGCCTTCTGAAGTTGTCTTTGTTTGCCTTTGGAGGTGAATTGTTCTTTTCTGGGACTACATTCTCCTCCTTGATCTCTTTGGTGGAATTCTTGAGAGCCTTAATGTAGCTCTTTTGCTTTTCTTTATTTTCCTTCTGTGGTGGATCCGCAACCATAGAACTTGTAGCCTCTGTTAATTTCTTTTGATCTTCAACAAAACTGAGTCCAGTCATAATAAATGGTGATCTTTGCAAATTGATAATTTCATCGAATTTAGGGTTCTTTTGTCAAACTTTAAGCTTCAATTCAACCTTTCTACAGATTTCGTCAGTTCCTTTCTTAAGGAGACAATTTCAAGCTCTATTTTTTCACAATTGGATTCCGTGGTTTTGAGCTGATCTTTTATAACCTCCTCAATCCTTTTGCCTCTTCTAATTGAACTTAGGAAGGGTTAAGATCTGTTTTCTATATTTGCAGACTATCTAGCCACCATCACCACATTGGGTAAGGTCGACGTACAGCCTGTTTTACTCAGCCAGCACCATTTACCAAGCTTTACACCAACTGAAAAATCGGTTCTAGCTTGCACTTGCACATTTTTTGGAGGATTTCTTCCTGCTGTACAGTTGTACGATCCATTGTTAGTGTTTGTTGATTATATGCAAGCTGGAATCAAATAAATACCTTAATTAGTTGATTGCAGGCCTTTACAAGTGCTGATGTAGGGTTTGTAACTGTTGAATGTGAATTGTTTCCAGAATCTTAAGTAGAATATTGAGTGATGCTTTAGATTAATACTATAAATGAGAAGGCCCTGGATAATGGTTGAAGATAACAGCTGTCTATGATTGGCTACGCTGTTTTATCCAGCTCAACATTACTGTGAACATATTGAATGCAGAAAACAAATTAGTGAATGTTTGTGTTGTAGATATGGGTGTTTTAGCTATCATGTTTTTGTTGTTGCAATGGATGTCCATGCTGTCATCATCCTTAATTGATTTTTGTAGGAAGTGGAAAGAGCTATTTGGCTAAGGCATTGCGTGATCTTGAGGTCACGAATGGTGGTAGTGCTCCTAGAATTCATTCAATGGATGATTACTTTATGACAGAAGTGGAGAAGGTATGATTGAGCACCATATTCAGTTCTGAATTTGCTTATTTTTTGTATGGATATTTTACCCATATTATTATTTCAAAGCATCTTTAAACTGAAAATTTGATGTCCAGCACACACTATATAAAAACACATTTTAGCAAAAAAAATGTTTAGATCATATTTCATATGTTATATAATAGATGGATATTTTGCATGTAGGATGACGACAATGATAATGGCTGTGTGACAAGTTCATTGTTAAGAAGCAAGAAACGAGTGACCAAAAAGGTGATGGAATATTGTTATGAACCTGAAATGGAGGAGGTGAGAGACCCTTGTTACTTTCTTTTTAATTAATTTCTTTGCTTACAGTTTCTGTTGAGCTTTAAAGTATTTATACTTTTTCTGTCGAAAAATAATTTTTAACATAGCATATTTACATCCTTTTTTACAAAGGAAAGGATTGGTTCCATATATTGAAACAAACATTAGAGAAAGTTTACTTATTAGTATGCCAATAAGAAAAATGGTTTCTTGCAACAGAAAATCCTAGACAAGTGCCAATTATATCATAAAGCTGTAGACGCCTTTGCTAATGCTATATAAATTGAAACCTATAAAATACCCATGACCTGTAAATCAGCCTAAAAGCTTTAGTACCATACCACTAGTTGTCTTGAATCATTGCTAGCTGTATTCCGTTTTTGGCATATTGATTTTGCACATTGCATGTAAGTGTTTATCTTCACACCATATCAATCTTTTCTGTTGGTAATCTATTCAGTTAGATCAGTTTGGATTGCCACCTGTAACTAATGAACCTGATCTTTAGGGTTGACTTATTGGAGCACACTTCTTAAATTATATAGAAAAGGTTCCACTTCTGCATTAAAGTTAAGATCTCTGACTGTCTTACATGCTTTAAATTATAAGTTATTTACTCATTCACTCTTCCGCATCCTGTTATAAAATCTCTGGACATCATCAGTTTTCTTCTTTACCAAGGCTGGCACAGTCCCTTGTCTCATAATGTCTTGGGTATAGTGGAATCCCGCTCTTCTTTTTTCATTTCAATCAAATTTTCCTTCAGTGGCCTTCTCTTCACTGAATTCCTCTGCTTTGCCCTTGTAGACCAAATCTACTGTTCCATAACCTCTCCTTGTCTGGCATAAAGCTATGCCCTGATATATCATTTAGCTGTTCAAAATTTTGCTAGGAAAAAGACCTGTGTCCTCCTCCCCCAATCCACACTTCTGTAAATTCCAACTTTGTAACAAGCCACATCTTGTATTTTTAGCAGTCCTGTGAAATGCTTTTTGAGAAGATCTTGGGAAGTCATGCCATCTTGATATGATTTGATAGAATGATTAGTTTTTGTACTTTATAGATATATGATTACTTTTATTGAGAATTCAATCGCTCTATGAATGGGGATTTTGTTCTCTGCATCATACTGAATTATATTAATTTCCAGGGATGCCCTTGTTAAAGTTATCAGGAGCATGTAGTTTTTTTATTCTTTTTCCTTTTCAGGACATGGAGGGGTCCTGTAATATTTCCAAAGTATACTGGAAATGCCAGGATATTAAGGAAGATCGGAAGATTTTGAACCGTTCGTAACATCCTGATGTTTTAGAAGTATTTTTGGATTTTGCCCATGGAGAAATCCTAAAACTGAATCCATAGGACCATTTCCTCGAATTTGCCTTAAAGTTTAAAACTCTTGAGACTGCCAACACCATGTTGCTGTGTTAGGCAGACTGTGGCTTTACTGGGTTCAAAGTTAAATGCAGAAAATTATCGTTCTTTTAGTCAACAAGATTCACATTTAGGTATAATATTCATATAGTGAAATGTTGTCATTTCGGCCAAGAACCAATCTTCTACGAGTTTTTTATTAATGTTTGATCATATTTTCTTTCTTTATAGGCCTAGATCTAGATATTTTTTTCTCTAAATGATATCTAACATAGATAAGCCATTCAGATTTCTCCCGTTTGAAATATGATTGAAGTAGAATATTTTATATTCATCAATTAATGAATGAATAATGGGGTTATAATATCTTTGTATGTCAGGCGTACAGAGCAAGCATGTTGAAAGCATTCAAGAAGACTCTAGAAGAAGGCGTGTTCACCTTTATCATTGGTAGGGATATATATATGAATTCTTTTCTCTAGTTATCTTGGGCATAAAATAGTATAGGACTTTGAATGCTCAAGTACAGAAGTGATCTACTCAAATTGATAATTATTGATACGTGGCAATAAACTAAAGCCTTAATTTCAGAATCTCAGTCATCCTTAATTTCAGAATCTCAGCCATTGAACTTAAACCTTCCAATTAGCTTAATATCCCTTTTAGGTGGTATGATTCTTCCTACCTGATTGATCAAAATGATATTGTGATTTTGCTTTTGTTATGTTCTGTTAATATCCTTGTTCTCCCTACTGTATGCTTCCTGCTTGCTTTTATTTTGAATATATTTATGTCAAGGGAAGGGAAATAATTTTTGTACATGCTTCATGTGGCAAAAATGAGTATTGTTTTAGAGAAGAGTGCTGTAAAATGGCTAGGTAGAGTTCCCCAATTATTAAGACTGAGCCTGAGCTCAAGTGTGTTAGTTTAATATTGTGATTAGTGTTGGATCTAGTGCCTATGCACTACTTTCATTTTCGCTAACCACAAATGCAGTGCTGCTCGGACAATTAACCTTTTTGTTGCTGGCATGTGTGCCTCATCTTAGTGGATGACCGCAATCTGCGGGTAGCTGATTTTGCTCAATTTTGGGCAGTTGCAAAGGTATACCCTCTTCTCTGATTTTAGAATCTAGCTGATTAATTACTGTTTGCTTGTTCATAACTGATTTTGTTCACATAATTATTCACAAATTTAAACCTTTAATATATTTTCCCAAATTCTTATGATTTCCGTATTCATTGTATCTTTTTAAATATTTGGTAGTTTGTAAATCGTCGTAAACTTGAATGGGACATGATTCGTAGGTTCTGAAGATTGTGATTGATTGCTTTTTTGTATGACAAGTGCTAACATCGTCTGTATTTTGTTCATACTAGTGTAGAATGATTTTGAAGAATGTTTAGACTATTTCGAAACAGAACAGTGAATTAGTCTTTTAAGTTTTTCTAACCAGACAATGTGAGTTTCATTTAAGTTCTAAATACACTGATTTTATTATAGTTAAAAAAATGGTTCATGGGAATTAGATTTTGTTATTTATAGAATCAAGCTCCCTTCATTAATTTTTTTTCTTTGTATAATTTTTGGTTTGGAAATTATTCCAAGTAGGATTGTAGATTTCAGAATGCCTTTTGATTGAGCATGGTCTGTTGGATGTGCCAGGAAAAGGTCTTTGTATCATTTGTTTTTGAAAAAGGAAGCCTAAATGCTTTATTTGTGGAATAATGAATTCCTTGATTAATGAGATGTAGCTGTTCTGATGAATATGTTTTTATTGCTAACAGAGATCGGGTTATGAAGTATACCTGTTGGATGCTCCTTACAAGGATCCCGCGGTAAGTAGACATCTTCCATCTTTGCCTTATGTTTCTATTTGAAAAATATTTTCTATGAAGAAGTGTTTTTAGTTAAGAATGGTTGATGGACAATAAAGTCACTATCTACTCTTTACACATATTTTGTGATGAAAATAGGGATGTGCAGCTCGGAATGTGCACAATTTTACTGCTGATAAAGTGCAAGAAATGGCAAAGTGTTGGGAACCCGCACCTCCTCTTTACTTACAGCTTGACATATCGGTTTGTTCTGTTTCATTGTCTCAACTGACTATTGTCTTCATAAATGGCTTTAGAGACTGATATCTGTCTGCATTTATTTCTGAAAATTGGCATGTGATTGTATGAAATTCTGTTGTGTAACATCTATGGCAGTACTCCTGGGGGCATGGATCTGTTTTAATTTTTTTATATAATTTTTAATGGTTTTTGTGAATTTTAACAATTTTAACTTGTTCATTTGCAGGCTTTATTTCATGGCGACGATTTAAATGCAGAAAATATCACTGAGGTAAATTTGGTTAGTTAAAAAATATAGTGCTCTTTTTCTTCAAATTGTGTATACTTTTAATGCATTTTTCATTAGTGAATAATCCAGGACCACAGATCTGAAATATTGTTGTGCTATATCTTAATCATGTGAACATCATACTCCATAAGTTTTTACTGATTTCTTGTCATTTGTAACTTTGGTGTTGTGTTGTTTAAGTTGTAAAGGTGATGTTTTAACTTCCATTCCATTCAACTTACTACTGACACTGGCCTTAGTGTTCTGTTTGGAATCCAATGTGGTATTCTGAAGATTGAAATTTAGGGTCTATTTAATTTGTTTCCAACCTTTGAACTTATGGTATACTGCAAAATATTTGCTTTGTTTGTGAATTGCTAATATCCTCAATTCTATTAGGTGGAGATGGATACAGATGATACAGGACATGATGCAGAAGATCAAGATGGACTAAACAGAACAGAATCAGGGAAGACAGATTCACCTTCTGAATTTTCACAGCAAAATGGTCAGTGCTAGATTTGTTTTTTTTGGATTTCAATCACTCTTTTATTTGTTTGGAATTCACACTAAATTATTTCCATGCTTCCACTATATCATGATTTCAAATGACAAATACCATAGCATACAGGTTGACATGATTACATGCTATATGGATTCTCACCTGTATAGTCTTGTAGCTTCTTCAGTTGAATATATGATTACAAAGCTCTTTGGGAAATATAACCAATATTAGCAATGTGTTAATCGTATAATCAGTAAATGCTTACAGGGGAGACATGTCCAGTGATCCTTGCAAGTTGCAAGTGTTTCTTTCATTTAGTAAAGTTGCCGGGGAGTTGATAGTTGGGTTTTATTTAAAATGATTGGAGTTGTCATTGTAAAATAAAATCATAGCCTGTTGGCCTTCGATTTGCTTCTTGCTACAAGAATTCCGGACATGTTTTCAAAAATATTGCCTTGTTTTTTTTATGGTACCCCTGTTTTTATTTCAACAAAATTATAATATATTTATTAGGTTGGCTTCATAGACTGACATCTGTTTATGGTTTGGTTTCCTTTTAGGAGTAATTAGTCCTGGAGATAGATGGGGATTGGAAAAATTGAATGCTAGAGATGAAGGAAAGGATTTGACAAGAAGTAAATGGTCTGATAACCATGAAGACACCCACAACACAAATGCCAAGGAAGTCGAAAATGTTGATAGTAATGCACTATCTGGTCTAATGCAAGCTTATGGCAAAGGAGACAGGCGTGTCCATTGGGCTGACCAGGTGCGTAGGCTAGATGCGTAACTGATTACTCTGTGTTTATTTAGCATTCTAAGATTGTCTCCAAATTGCAGGCTGGTAGTGGATTCTCAATAGGGCGTGTTCCCCAGAATAAGTGCTCTCTGATTATTGGGCCTGGTGGGGGATACAATGAGGTAAATATTTTGTCTTTGGTCTGTTCTAGTTTACTGCTGTAGGTATGGTTTGTAGCTCATTAAGATGTTTATAACTTTGATTATATAGGCATCGAATCCATTACCAGATGAAGAGAAGAATGATGTAGAGTATGGTAGCAGTACTGGAGGTGAATCTAAGAGAAACACAAAATTTTTGGAACAGCTGCGTGCTGAACAAGAGACATTCCGAGCTGTATTTGATAGAAGACGCCATCGCGTTGCTGTAGTGGATGAGGATGATGAGTAACATTCAATTGATGTATTGACTCTTTTACACATTTGTGTAATTTTATGCTTTAATATCATTTTTAAATGTGGTTGATTTGCTTTCTTATAAACCAAGTATTTGCATCACTTAGTGGAGATGCAGGGTTTTATGAATCAAGTGCCCGTTCTAGAGCGGTAAGATACTTCAATTTTGTATGAAAATCTTCCCTGATATCAGTTGGAATTTCTCTGATATCGGTCCACTTTCTAATCAGTATTTCGATATTTTTTTGAAATTTATGTTTCTAAATGACAGCGATGAAATTGGCCATGTGGAAAACACCAAAACCTACCAGTTTTCTGATTCTATAACTGCTTTTCTGTCAGATGTTAATTTTACTTGCTATAAATTGTGTCAATATGTTGCTGCAGTTTTCAGAGTATTTGTAAGACACGAGTTTAGAAACTGCTATACAAATTAGAAAAATCCAATGTTTTAATGATATAGAGAAACATGAATAAAAGATCTGGACAATACTTAAAATTTGATTGAATATAGTAGCAATACTTACAAAGCTTATTCAACACATACGAGATTTCACAAATAAGGGCAACAAAGGCCACATAATTTACGTGGAAACCCTAATGGGAAAAAGCACGACAATAAATGCTTATATATGTATACCTTCTTTTACAATGTTTGTAGGCACCAACCCCCAAGTTTGTGAGTACCAACCCCTTCGGAAGCACCAACTCCCACTTCTGAATGTAGGCACCAACCCCTAAATGTGAAGCACCAACCTCTAAATGTGAAGCACCAACCTCAAAAAGATAAAGCACGAGCTTTACCAAATATGAGCCAACCTCGATACTTTTAAATTATGAAACGAGTCTTCAATGTTTATATAATGCAAATTACACTTGCTCGTCTTGCACATCTCTAAACAATTATTTCAATCTTTTTTTATATGCTTAATATAACCTTTCATAGAAAGGTTGTCTTTTAATTGAAAAAACAGCTATTGAATAGATGTCTCGTTAATAATGATATTGCATTTGCTGACCAAATTGTTGTTCCTTAATCAAGATCACACCTTTATTCGTTTTAAATTGAACCACACAAAACACTTTGTTTTAGTAATAACGCATAATAATGGATTGCACAAGGAAATTAAGTTACTTCTGATCTGAGTAAGTTTGTACTTCTTCAAAATGCTGCATTATAATCTCTTCATAATGTTTATACTTGATCCACAATTGACTTGGAGGACCAACTGTTTGGTCAAAGAGAACTAATCCTTATTGCAATGTATCTTCATTGGCTGCTATTATTGGAGGGAGATCACTTGTCATAAGGAAGATCACTGTTATTTGGAATGATGTCTGCTTCATTAACCCGCCATAAGAGGATCACTGTTATTTGGAATGATGTCTGCCTCATTAACCCTGTTAATTTTAGGATTACTGATTATGTATATATATATTATATATATAATAATACTGATTATTAGTATGCTGCTGAGAGAAGACAATGCCACTGTAATTGATTGTCTTTCACAGCCCATACTGTTTAATATTAATATATAAA
>MU213107.1:204124-226394 GCA_018584345.1 Thuja plicata | reverse complement strand
GAAAGAGTGCGGATGATATACGAATGTGTTTGGATAACCATTAACTAATGGTTATCATATATGGTAGTGGCTGTGATTATAATGAAACCCGATAACACTTAGTATCGGTTGAATAAACATCGACTGTTATAAATAGCGATCACTAATTACATTTAATATATATATATATCAATTCGATGCTATAATTTAACCAACCCGCCGTAAGATCACTATATATATATATATATATATATATATATATATATATATAGAATATATGTTTATATTAATCAATTCGATGCTATAATTTAACAAACCCGCCGTAAGATCACTATTATTGTTGTCTAAGATCACAACATACTGTCTTCAAGGCTTAACTTGTAGTATGTGGATCACTGTACATATAAGATCATTATCCAAAGCATGCTGTTTGTTTAGTCATTGATTATCAATTGTATGGGCGACCTTAGAGTTTGACACCTTTGCATACATGATCGACTAATAAGAAATTTGTTGATTGACTAATGCCTTACACAAAACCTTAGCATTCTGTTGTTGCTTCCTTTACACTTAATCATCACATCTCAACACACGTGCGCGCACGCGCACACACACACACACACACAGACACAGACACGTGCGCATGCGCGCGCGCGCACACACACACACACACACACACACACACACACACCCTATGAACCTGCAATATAGTGGAAGCCCTCTTCCCTAACATCAATGCCTTGCATAGTTGATAACATTTAATGACAATATCCGATCATCTTCAATAACAAAATCTTTATATAATCAAAGCATCAATGACATCATCTCAACAACTCCGCATTTGTCATCGATGACAACCTCTCAATGATGTGGTCAGGTATGGATCTCTTATTATATGTCTGATCTCTTATTATATGTCCGATCTTTTAATTTCTAAATGCTTTATCCGAGCAAGAAAATGTTGTATGGAGATGTGATATGCTTGTTGGAGCACATATTAAGTGTTGGTCAGATAAGATGAGTAATAGCAATAATAATTTGGTCCATACATTTTTCTTGGATCTTAGGAGAGAAATGTCTATGATATATTAGATTCCTGAAGTGGTTGTGGATTAGTACAAAATGAAATTACCTTTCTAGTGGACAAAGATAAGTGCCTCATGGAAGTTGCTAAACATAGGTTTTCATGGGTATCTCCATTACCCTATGAAGTAATAGAAAATGAGTGTGTACCTATTGTTGAAGTGCTTTTAAAGCAATCCAAGGACTCAAGAGTGAAAAGATTTGGAACATTTGAAGAAATTGTTGAGAATCAAATATCTGGTATGACAAAGAAAAAATATAGAAGTTTACCATCTATGGCTGTAGAGACCTCTACAAAAAAAATAAAAGTTCGGCTCGAAAGTGGAAAAGAGCAATGATATTGTTGCAGTAAAAAGAAATGCTGACTTACAGAAAGGGTTGTCTATTTTTGTAGATGTTGAGGAAAATGATGTACTTGAGAAGAAAGAATTAGTGTCCCTTACTCCTTCCAGGGATTACCCTCCTATTTAAAGAAGAGAAGGTTAAAAAGAACTGGTAGAAAGGATATCATTAACAATAAAATGTAATATGGCATATGAAAAGGTAAGTCATGCCGTTAGGAAATGCATAAAGGTCATTGATGATATTGTTGAATTGTACAAGTTCTCTTTAATGTGGCCTACTCACATAAAGAAGCTCGAATAAAATATAGATTCCTCTAAGTCTCAGCTAGTGGATATTGCTCAAATTTTGGATATATACAATGATAAAAGAGATGAAAGGAACACAATTTGTGAGCTACACTCCAATCTAACTATGTGGTAGGATTAGAAGAATATGTCCAAAAAATTATTTTGTGATTTGAAAGATATCTTGGAGATTTGGCAGTCAACTTTCATGAAGTTGGTGATTCAGAACAATTTGTACAGAATATACAAGATGCAAAAGATGCAAAAGATTGATTGATTTAGTATGAGTGTCACAATAGGACTCTTTGTGCTACTATGCTTTCTTGGGAAACTACTTTAGTTGGTTTGAAGAAGTAGTTAAAAAACATTTGGCCTAAGAAGTTGGTTAGTTAATGTTTATTCCTTTCTTTGATAAATATGTTTGTACATTATCTTTAAAGGAGATATCATAGGAAGGGGAGCCAAAAAAACCTTATTTTTGGCGACACATTTTTTGATTACCCTTTGTTCTTGATGTGTAAGGGGGAGACGTTTTCTTGAAGTTCACATGTGTTGGCATCAATGACAAAAGGGGAGATTTTTGCAAATATGGCATCTTGGTTGTCATTGATGTCAAACTTGTTGGAAGGATGAAGTATTGATGAGGTATTAACAGATTGGTTGACACCCTTTTTATGCTGGGTCCATATGTGTTCAGACAAGCTAGTTTGGTAGGATGAGAATTACTTTCATGTATATTTCTTAAACTCTTGCTGTTCTCTTGGTCTATAAAGATGTTCATATAAATATATACATGCATTCATGTTGTGTTCTAGATACTGCTATTGCGGTTTTGGAATCTCTGTTTATATCTAGTAGTAATGATGCCGAGTTTCTTGTTGAGTACTATGGAACAAATTTTTACAATTACGGTTTGTATGCATCTTTGGCTTGATATTAATAATGTAGATGTGTGGAATCTATATATAAATATCTTGATATACTTTTAGAATGGATTCACTACTTGCCTATTGATGCTTGGTTTGGTTTGAAAGACGTTAGTTTATTGTTGCTATTCTACTATTGTCTTAGATGTTTCCTTTGTAGATTTGTTCATTTGTTGCCATCGATAACATGGGTATTAGCACTATGTCTTCTGGTGTCATTGACGTCTACCATCTCGATGTGGCACATTAATGCTTGATTGTAGTTGACTTGGAAGACTGAGGCTATGATTAAAAAAAAGTGATCAATGTGTTTCATGATGCATACCGCCTTCCTAATTTTACCTCTTTGGAATTATGCAAGAATGTTTTTGGTAACATTTCTTTGTGGACCGATGACCTAATTGTGGTCTAGAGCTATTTCTATGGTCTAGAAGGTTTGTTTAAGGGTTTTTGTGTGTTCGGGTATGGACCACATTGAGTATAAGTGTTCGCAGTGGTCAACTTTGTGTAAATGATGATTATCTCTACTATTCAACCTAGCTATGCTTTTGGATGATCAAGTTGATACATAGTAGTATGCAAATGGAGTTAAGTGTGGATTGACGTAAATTGTGTTTAAATTAAATGTAAAGTTGATGTGATGCTAATGTGGAAGAGTAGAGGTACGAGTGTTTCAGTTTGATATAGTTGCAGTGGTTGATCAAGAGATCCTACATATTTTCAATTCATCATTTCTTTGTAGACCTGTATCATTCCCTAGGATCGTGCATCTCAGTTTTGCAAGTCCTTTGTATCTTGTCCTAAGGCTATGCACCTTAGCTTGCAAGTCCTTTTGAGTAGTGAGTTCCTTGTCCCGTGGTCTAAATATTTATAATCTATTATTCATGTAGTGAGTGTGATTATCACCATAGTTTTTCCCATATTGAATTCTCCATGTAAAAATTTGGCGTTCTATGACGCGTTGTCATTATAATATCTTTCATTAAAGGTTAGTTGGATAAATATAATTGATAAGAGTGTGATAGAAAAGTTTAAGGTTTGGTACTTATTCACCTCCTCTTAGTCGAGTTCCTCTACAAGAATCTTAACTACTTGATAAAGGTCTGGGATGGTACTTGAAAATGGCTATAGGGTACCTTAGTTTGATGGAACAAATTATGCCTCTGGGAAGGAGATGATCAAATCTTATTTGGACTCTATGCCATTTGGTATTTGGGCTATTGTTAAGGAACCTTCTACAACAAATGAAATCAAGATGCATGAGATTAATGCAAAAGATAACATTGCTATTATCAGTGGGTTAAGTGATTTAGAGTTGTGTACCGTCTTAAATTGTAAGCACCTACTATTTGATGCTCAATTAGCCCCCATTTTGGTGTTCTAAAGATTTCATGTTTATTATGCCTAATCCAATTGTGTAATGCCTACATTTCTGGCTTTCTTTCCACCTTCTTGATTCCCAATTTAAATTTTATCAACATTTGGTGGGAAGAGGTTGCTCACACTGACCTCTTGGTTTTTTCCCCGAAATTTGAATCGGGGGCCCGTCTCATTGGTTTAGCGAGATTCCCAGGTTCTTGTCAACCTCCTTTGAGTTTTGAGCTCTGAAATGTCGTGATAGGTATAAAAGCAACCTACTTCTCATTTGGACACCAAGGATAATCAAGAAATCAAGAATTCAAGTGCTCTCCAATTTTGCATCCAAGCATTCAAGATGAAGACTTCAAACATTTTTCAAGCATCCAAATTTTTTTTGAAGAAAATCTTCTCCATTGTAGAAAGTTTCTCTCCCACGATGACCAAGTAGAGGAGACCTCAATCAAGCAAGAAGATTCTTTGTCCATCCACATTCATTCATCCATCCATCCATTCTTCAAGAATAACAACATTGAAGATCTTTGAGGAGTATTCACAAATCTATGCATTTGTGAAAGACATCCTTAATTCTTCTACATTCAAGCAGCATACAAGCATCTGCATAGACATCACGATCTCAATATTGGTTTATGGAGGTATATGCATTTACAAATTAGATCTAATATTTACTTTACATTTAGAAGCTTTCCCTATAGGGAATTTATAGAAGTTGTGAAAACCAACTTCATAGAACCCAAAGAACATTTGCATGCAAGAAAGCTGTTACACAACAAGAATGGAAAAAAGAAGAATGATTGAGAAAATACGAGAGATTATATTATTCAGAGATCGAATGGATGTATAATACAATGAGATCAATCCTTATAAAAGGAGATTGAAAAAACCCTAAAGGGGTGCATTTAATAATTAGAATACTTATTAAATGCCTAAAATGCATAACTAAATTAATCTTAATAAATGAATAAAAGGTGACTTAATTAGAAACAATTAAGTGAAATACCTTTTACTCTAATACCCCCCTTAATATGATCTTAGGGAGTAGCTACAAACAAAGTGCATGAAAGAAAAATGCAACTACAATGCTAGAAAAAGGAGAAAACCACGTAGGAAAACTCTTCTGCAAAAAGAGATGGAAAACATGTATAAATGCTGGAAAAGTAGGTACAAATGCAACGTTCTCTCAAAACCATAAGTACAACCAACTTCCCCATGTGAGAGGATTGAGACTCCAAATCCCTCCAGAATGATAGAACCCCTGTATCGATGATCAGATCAATGTGGCTCCAATGCGGACGAAACAAAGAACAAACAAAGAAGAGGAAACCCCTGAATGTGAGGTGAAAATGGAAGGCCTAGTTGATTCTCAAAGGAGAACACATGAGAATCCTGTAATGAAATATCCAAAGAAGGTGGGATAACAAATGTGATGAATCTGTCATCTGAGAGGAGATGAATGTCCTCTTATGTGTCCTCAACAATTACACTAGGTGGCTCGATGCATAGAGCTACAATGTTAGGCAATGTTGAAGAGGAATCCTGTTGAACAAATGTAAACTCAACACGAGGTGGAGGTGTAGAAGTCACAACATTGGTCTCAGGAACAACACGTAAGTTCAAGTGACCTGAATTCACCTCAATAGGCTTTCGTGAATAAAGAGAGCGATTCTCTGACAGTGGAGATGGTGGACAAAAATGAGAGAAATAGTAAAAGCAGGAGATAAATTGTCCCTGTTGCAACAATATTTCCTATCTCACTGTCTCTGATGTGCACTGAATCTCGTGTGAATTCAACTGTCTTCCATATCCCACTGTGAGTAATCTAATAGATAGAGAGAATGTTAGAGAAAAAAGGTGGAACACATAGTACATCATTGAATGCACCGTCATCAATGTCAATAGAACCTTTCCCACATACAATCATAACAATGTTATTCCCCATCAAAATGTGTGGGGTAAGAGAAACCTCAAAAGAAGAGAATAAATCCTAAGAAGATGCCATATGGTGTGGAGCACCTGAATCTAGTAGCCGTCTAGAAGGGTGTGGACCGACGGTTTCACATATTGCATGACCCTTTTCTTTGTCTTTTCCATTTGTCTGGAATGACGACGAAGAAGAAGACCCGTGAGAAGTAGAAGAAGAAGGAATATCAATGTTTCTCTTCTTAAGAAGAGCTGTCAAATCCGAATTTTGTTTTTCATATCCATCTATCTTCTACTCATAGCAATGAGACTCATCATGATTGGGTTTTTTTACAATAAACACACTTAGGTCTTTCTGTCTTCGATTCCCCCCTTAAGAGAAGGTGGGCTAGAGGGGTGCTGAGAACTAGAATCCTTCCTAGAATCTATGGTTTGTGACTTCTATTTCTGCTCCCACTTCCCCGAAAATGTCTGAGCTACCAATGCTTTGATCTTTGATCCCGGGAGAGCATCCAATTGTGCAATCTTGGACTTCTCTCGTGTCAACCGATCATAGAAAACCTCAAATGTAGGCATGGTAAATCGTGGACCCAAAGCATCCATGGTGGAATAGAAGGTAGAAGAGAAAATCTAAAATGGACTTTGAAGCTTAGTAAGAATAAGAAAAATACACTCTTTGTCCATTTTGTTCTTACCACAACCCTGACAATGATTGCAATGATTTGAATTTCATAAGAAAATCCTCAATAGAGGGAAAATAATTAGGTGCCAAGGAAGTCAATTCTGCCTCAATATGTAGTTCCCTGAATTGATTAATGATGCCAAAAAGGTCTTCAAACTTAGTCCATATAGCCCGAGAAGTGCAACCCTCCACGTGAAAACATAGACTATCTGAAACACGCAAGGGCATCAAACCCATAGCCTCATCCATTTTTTCTATGCTGTAAAACCTCAAAGGGACACTGCAAAATAGGTTGATTCTCATCCAAAAAGGACCATAACCCCTTAGACATGAGAAGTCTAGTCATATGTGCCTTTAGGTAAAATAATTGTCTGGAGTAAGATGGTCACATGAAGAAGTTTCCACCATATTGAATGGGTTTTAAAGAGAGCTATTCGATTTTTGATATAGAAAGCAAGAAAAAAACACCCCCCACAACATAAAAATCCAAACCCCAATACAAATTTGAAAGTTGGAAAGCTATGAAATGCAAAAAAACACTTATGACTATTGCATGTGTATTTGATATATTTACTGATAAAATAGACAATAGATATGGAAATATCACTTAAATACCTTTCCAATGCCTATTTGTTTTCAAAAAAGGAGCCAAGACGTCGAAGTTATGCCTCCCGGAGTGCAAAAAACATCTTCTGTCTTTAATTGTGTAAAAGGATCGCAAAGAAAAAATATGGAAATGAGCCTAGAAAAATTAGAACGGGCTCAGAACCAGCTTTTCGACGATATCTCTTTTGCAAAAAATAGAGATTGTATGAGCAAGTTATGCTGGATTTTGTGAAGGTGGCTTAAAAAAGGTAGAAATTTTTTTTTATAGCCCTCAGGGGCTTAAAAGGTTCGGTCACTAGTTTCCCACATGACTGCAACGGGCACTGGGCAGAAGGTTAGAGGTGGCAGTGACAAACGGTGGGCAACATGGTAGGTGGCCACTGAGCGGTAAGCGGCTCAGCAGTGGCTTGACAAAGGTTGTTGGGAGGCGCCTGGTTTTTAACTGGTTGTGCCAAAAACCTATTAACAAATTAATAAAAAAATAATTTATTTTTATTGTTTCGCTTCAAAAAATGTGCCCTCTGTAAGAAAATTGCCCTTCCTACTCTTAGCGCAAAATAGGCATATTTTATATCAAAATTTGTGAAAACGGCCTCCCGAACGCAACTGTGAGGTCTATTTTTACTCAAAATGCACTTAATAACAGAGGTATGCCCTGGATCAAAAAAGGAAAACCCCAAATCCTCAAAGCTCCAAAAATAATCAGAAAAACATGAACAAGAAGCATCAGTTCTAGTGCTCTGATACCATGTAGAAGCTGTGAAAACCAACTTCATAGAACTCAAAAAACACGTGCATGCAAGAAACCTGTCACAGAGGAAAAATGAAAAAAATAGGATGACTGAAAATATGAGAGATTATATTATTCAAAGAGGGAATGAATGTATAATACAATGAGATTAATCCTTATAAAAGGATACCGAAGAAACCCTAAAGGGGTGCATCTAATAATTAGAATAATTATTAAATGCCTAAAATGCATAACTAAGTTAATCTTAAGAAAGGAATAAAAGGTGACTTAATTAATAATAATTAAATGAAATGCCTTTTACTCTAACAAAGTTATATTTATATTTCAAGGCTGATTCCTCAACCGAAGTTTGAATGAGGCACTCCTTTTTAAACAACATTTTTCTTGTTTTTTTTTGTGCAAATACAAGTGACATTTTGACCGGCTTAGATCTAGAAAGTTCAGGACCCCGCGAATAGTCTGTAACTGAGTTCAGTCAAAAGTGCTTGGAACAGGTTTCCCCAAGAGATCTCTTCCTAGGAATAGGACACCCAAAATGACCTCTTCCTTGAAAAATAACCTCAAATTGAAATATCAGGTCAATGCCATCTTTTGGTTTCTATTTTTGGTACCCATACAAAACTGTCTATTTTCTGTTAGTTTGCATGCACATAAAGAAAAATATTTCCCCCATTTCCTCTTAATTATCATATTCTCTTATCAATTGCTCATATTAGTGAAGGAATCTAAATACCTCTTTAGCACTTGGATCCTTCTAAGCCTTTTGGGTTATCTTTCCTTCCTAATGTACAATGGAAAAATTGGGTTGAACTCTGTGTGTGTGTGCGCGCGTATATCCTTTCCCATTCATCATTCACTTTTCTTATTGTACATTTTTGTGAACATGACTCATAACATTTCCACTTTTGATTTGATGGTTATATATGGTATTCATTAGGTTTGTTGTGCAATTGAGTTTTCTACATGTCTTAATATATTTATTTTGTGTAAACTTGATGAGTGTTTGCATATTCCTTTCTTTGCATTGTTTAGACATTACTCTTTCTTTATTTTTCTTATGCATGAGTGTCATAACATTGAGTCCTACCTATGCATTTTGGTTAGGAGAAGTCGTAGATTTATGAGTTTTTTGATTACGAGTCCTCTATGTTTCCTAAGAATGTTGATGACACTACTATGGCTACTAATGAAATTCCCACTATTGTTGAAAATCCATCTTCATACTCTTCTCATGGTGAAGATGAAACCTTAAGACTGCCTCCTACCGAAGTGCAAACACTTTCCCATGATTTAAATAAAAAGAGAAATGATTAAGTCAAGAGCATTATAATATAGAAGCCATCTCCTTGATAGAAGGTTTGAGGAAGTGGATCCACAATGATTAGAATGGTGTTGATTTGTTGTGTACTATTTCCCATCTTATTGATAACAATGTTAAACCTTTTAAAGATTGTGCTCAAGACATTGGTTTAACTCAACACTAGTGTTGAGACTTTTATTCATATTCCTACTTCATTACCTAGTGTTCCTACATTCACTCCACCTCTAATGACTTCATCCATTCCAAACATTAATCCTATACATGTTAGTCTTGGAAGTATTCCTAATCCTATCATTCCTCCTCCAAGTATTTTCCAACCATCATCCTTGCTCGCTTACAACAATGTGCCATTTTCATATTCCAATGTTCCATCCATTTCTCACAATGCTCCAAAC
Organism: Thuja plicata; assembly: GCA_018584345.1. NCBI lineage: Eukaryota > Viridiplantae > Streptophyta > Pinopsida > Cupressales > Cupressaceae > Thuja > Thuja plicata. The sequence continues at coordinate 216,725 of MU213107.1, read as the reverse complement.
CTTTCACATATGTCCTATACTAATCTCTCCACCGAATCTACTATCAATAGTCTTTCACAAACCTTGTCATCCTTACAACAACAAATTGCATCCATGACTCAATCCAAATTCAATATTCCCACTTGTGATGTTGCTAGTTCTTTGTTGTTGGATATCATTCATAGAATTATCTCTCAATACATTGAAATACCTCACTTGGAGACTTATAGTGAAAAATTGATCCCTTGGATTATGTAAAAACATTTCAAATATTATGTAGTGACTTCTCTCATGATCATAAACTCATCGCTACATTGTTTACTAGAACATTTAGAGATAAGGTCTTACAATTGTATTATTCTTTGCCTCGTTATTCCATCGATTCATTTGAAAAATTTGACAATGCTTTCATTCAACAATTTCAGAACAATACTGGTCCTAAGATTTCTTTGACTAATTGAATGCATTGTAAACAAGATGTTAAAAAAAAGTGACTGATTTCATTACTATATTTTAACATTTGCATGCTCAAATTTCTTATCCTATACCTGATATTGATGTTCAATATATTTTAATTACTAATTTACAAAAATACATTAGATAAGATTTTTATTTCTGAATTCTCTTCCTTTACTCAATTGTGTGCCATGCTTCATAATTAGCAGCTTCAAGTGAGTCAATTTGAGAGCACCACTCCAATGGCTGCAGTTGATAAGAGTGATGCCGCATCCTAGCCATTCCAAAAGTTTCAAAAACCTTAAGGCTTTATCAAGATAAAAAATTCATCAAAACAAATTGATGCATAAGTGACAACAACATCCAAATGTGTGGTTCTTTTCTCATCTAATTAAAAAATTTCTCATAATTTTACACCTCTTTCTGAATCATTGCATAATGTGATGTTGAATTTGATTAATTCTAATATTTTAAAACTTCATCCCAATAAATCCATTGATCCTTCCAAACAGACATCCAAATATTTTGATCCCAAAGCTTTTTGTTAATACCATTGTAACCTGGTCATGATACTGAGAAGTGCTTCTGTTTAAAGACTATTGTTCAAGACCTTATTAATTCTAATGCTATATCTGTTGAGGGTGTTAATGATCAAGGAAATTTTTTTGTTTCCCCTCCCAACCAAAACATGCAAATCTATACCAATCCCTTACCTTCTCATTCTACTAATATAATTGAGTCTACCCATTCCATTCCTACTTCCACCAATGTTGCTGACTCTCCTAAATTGTGAAATATGATGTTGAATGTATCAAGGAAAATAATAGTGTCAAACTTATTAATTAACCCAAACCCAAACCTAAACATGAGCTTTGCATTACATTTGATCCTAAGGAGACTATTAGGGCACCTGATGATCCTCTTTACATTTTCATGAAGATTAGTGGTCTTCCCTCTCATGGAGTCCTTATAAATTCTACTTGTATTCTGAATGTTATAACTGAAGAACATCTTTATACAAGAAACCTCCAACAAGATTCCTATGAAAAATTAGATGTGATTATTAAAGACTTTCAATTGTTTTACTTGTCATATCCATGGTTCTATTACCTTCCTTGTTGAAGTTGGTAAGAAATCCTTAGATGTCAACTTTTTTGTCATCCCAACTTTTGATCAATTTCAAGTTAGACTTGGCCTTTATTGGCTCACTTCCATGAGAGATATTGTCTCTCCTATCCATAAGTGTTTTAAATTTTCCCATAATGGAGAAATCATCACAATTAACCATAGGCTCTATCAAAATTTAGCTAGCCAAGGAAACTTTGACCTTGACTTTTTCTGGTCTAGCATGCCTCAATCAATTCAACATCGCCAAGATCATTTATTTTTATCTTATAAAAACCTCAAATCCCAAAAGATTTGGGAATTTAGAAATATTAAGGTAGTCCCATCTCCTTGCCTTGGATCTGGACTCCTTCCTACACTTTCCATACATTTATTTATGCTTCAGTTCCACCTCCCGTATACTACAAATGTCCTTTAGGTACTATATCTCAACCTAGTATGGTTCCTTCCATTCTTCCTTCTAAAGAAGAAAATGACCTAATGTTGATTAATTCTAAACCAACCCTAATTTTAAACAAAACTAAACATAACTGTTGTTCTCATGATCGCCATTGTAAATGTCATGCTAGGGTTTGTGACATTTCTTCCCAAAACATTTCCTCCCCTAAAACACCTTCTAATTCTTTGATTCCCTTTGACCAGCCTATGCATACTGCAAGGGAGGAAGTTAATGAAAAAAATAAAATAAAACAAACATGATGATTCCATTCATATTAGAGAATTTATTGTGATTGATTTGGATTGATGTAGGATCATCTTGGATTGTTTGGAAATCTTGCAACAACCAAAATATTTCCTTTCAGTTTGTTCATGCTTTCCATTTTCTATGTTTTGTATGGCATTCCTCCTAGTTGGCTCTTTAGCTCATGCATACCTTGTGGATTGTTCTAAACATCACGTGGAATCTTGGTTTGGACTTGCATTTGATCTGTTCTATCTTGGTAGAGATTATTGATATTTTGGGTCAGACCTATCTGTTCTTGACGCTAATGGCTTAATCTGAGTTTTTTGATATTCTGAATCTTTTCCGTGGCTTGCGGATCTGTTTGATGCATTGTTCAATAATCTTATGATCATGGTTGACCTCCTTGTGTGATCACACTTTAATTCATATCCATCTGGAGGTGTTCTTCATGATTTGGGTCCTATCTTATTTTATGCACGTCATGTTTATTTCATCTTGGGGAATGTGATCTTTCCTGGCTAACTTGTGGCTTGCAAACTTATATATATTGTAGCCTTTTTTCTTTGTCTAGGCAACTCTCAGTACTTAGTATTTTGGAGGTTAGCATCTAGTGTGGATTTGGATATATGTATCTAATTAGGCATGTGTGCCTTATATTGTAAGCTGGCATATGTGATGTAAATTCTCAAATTTGTGATAATGCGAATGTGGGATGTTGCACGTTTCTAGTACTGACACAGTCAAGGTAGGAGGGTCCAAGGAAAATGAATAGTCCAACCTTGCAGCAAGAGTTACATAGCAGAAACTGAAAGATTTTGAGAAGTAAACACACAAATATAGAGTATGGAACACATGCAACCTTTTCATTGACAGGTAAAACTGATACAAAGTTCTGCAATAGAAATTTAACATGCCTAGATCTAATGCCAGGGACTTATTACAAAGAAAACCTACTTATTCTTCCTGACCTACGACTTCTAAAAAAACTTCTTTAATCCCTAACTCAATGCTCAAATTCCCCCTCAAACAATATCCAATACCCAACATAAATACATGACCACGATTAAACAAGTCGGCCTCAAGATTACATTTTCCAAGATAAACAAAATGTGTTACCAACTAACTACCCAGTCGACCTCAGATTAAGAGATCTTTAACCAATTATTAAATCACAAGGAGTGATCATACAAATAGGTCAACATAATATGTAGACACATAGGAAAATGAGCCATAAGCACTCCCAAACAAGGAAATCCAACCGAAGATCCAAACACTGACCGGTTCAGAAACATGAAGAACACAATCTAAACATAGCTAAATAATCTAGCATAACTTAGGCACAATAAATCCAAAAGAGTTGTGATCATAGGAAAATATTCCTAATGATCTCATGAACACAAATATTTGACCACAACCTCCAAGGATATGTAGAACTCAACCACGACAGGAGACACTGCAACCGGTGACCAAGAATAAAAAACTCAAATGTTTTTGGATGATGCAAGATTGTAATGAAACCCAAGATGCTCCTGCATCATATACCCAAGGTTATTTGAAAAGTGAGCCTCTCACTTTTCTATGATGAAGGAAAACCCTATCAGTTTAACTGCACCTAAGAAATCCATGAAAAATCCTCAACTAGTCTATTCTTCCACTTAACAAGTTATTCCTCATAATGTTTTCCTCTAGTGCTTTGCCCAATTTTGGTATCCAAAATCTGTTCAACCTCCCCCTTTTTTCTTCTTAGGATACTTTAATTTACTCTTTGATCCATATCCTTCACTTCTATCTGATTCATGATATTCATACAAGTATTCTATGTTGAATATGCTTGATATGTCCATGTCCTCTGGTAACTCAACTTCATAAGAATTCCCTGAATCAAACTTTCTCAAGATCCCACAAGGTCCAAACTTCTTCATCTTCAACTTACTATAGGTACCTACTAGAAATCTACCTTTTCTCAGGAAAATCATCACTTCGTCACCAACTTCAAACTCTTTATGTTTACTCTTTCTATCAACTCTTTCCTTATACTATTAGTCATTCCTTCAAAATGTTTCTTAACTTTATCATGCAAATCCTTCATATGATTCATAAATATTTATGCTTTAATACTCCTCTTTTCTTCAACACTGATATCCCTCAATTTTGCTACTCCTTTAGGATGTAAACCATAAACAATCTCAAAAGGTGTTCTCCCAGTACTCCTATTCACTAAATTATTATAAGAAAACTCTGATTGTGCCAACACCAAAACCCAATTACCTACCTTCTCACCAACCAATCATCTCGGTAGAGTACCCAATCTCCTATTAACAACTTCAGTTTGTCCACGAGTCTGTGGGTGAAATTTAGAACTAAAATTCAATTCTATGTTAAGTTTACTCCAAAGTGTACTCCAAAGTTTAGGCAACTCTTGGAATCTGACAATGTCCTTGAAAAAAAAATCAACTATATGTACTGCATCTGATGTCTTTTTACAAGGAATGAAATGAGCCATCTTTGAAAACTTATAAACCACTACAAACAATGAATCATTACCTCTTTGATTCTTTGGAAAACCAAGCTTAAAATGCATTCTAATATCCTTCAAAGGCTTCTCTGGTACAGATAATGGTGTATACAATCTAGTATTTTGACTATTCCCTTTAGCAACTTGACAAATCCTGCACTTATGAATGAAATTCCTACCATCCTTATGAATATGTGGCCAATAATACTGATCCTTGATAACTGCCACTATCTTGTCAATTCCAAAGTGTCTATCTAATCCTCCACAATGTTTCTCCTTAATCAAACTTTCCCTCATAGATCCTGTTGGTATACACAAATGAACTCCTTGGAAAAAAAATCCATCCTGTATGAAATAATCCAACAAATAACTCCTATCGGTAACCAAAGGTTCCTTACAAGATTTCCAAGGTTCAGAAAAATCAAGATCATCCTTATACAAAGTCTTCAATTCATCAAATCCAAGCACTATGACCTTCATCTCTTTCATAAGATTCCTTATTATACTCAAATAATCAACAACTTGGTTAGACTTACCACTCCTATACTTCAACACAAATGAGTAACTCTATAAGAATTCAACCCATCTCATATGTCTCTAATTCAACTTACTTTGACTATGTAAATACTGTAAAGCTTGATGATCGGTATACAACACAAACTCCTTAGGCAATAAGTAATGTTGTAAATTCTTCAAAGCTTGAACAATAGCATAAAATTCTTGATCATAAAAATAATACTTTCTCCTTGCATCATTCAACTTTTTACTAAAGTAAGCAACCGGTCTACCTTCTTGACTTAGTATTGCTTTGATTGCACTTGCACTACCATCACAATCTACTTGAAATACCTTACTAAAATCTAGTAGGGCTAACACATGTTGTTCACTTACCTTTTTCTTCAACAAATCAAAGTTTCTTTGTGCTCCATGTGTCCATTTTAATTCCTTATCATCTCCCCTCATTTTCTCATTCATAGAATTGTAAACAATACTAAAATTCTGAATGAACTTCCTATAAAAACTCGCCAAGACATGAAATGATCTTACCTCACTAACACTTTTAGGTTCAAGCCACTCAACAATTACTCTAACCTTCTCAGGATCCATCTTCAAACCTTTCAGTAGAAATATAAATCCAAGGTATACAATCTCATTCTTCAACTTCTGCTCTCTTAACCTCTTCAATACTTGTGTTACATGAAATAGGTGTTCCTCTTTTGTCTTACTGAAAATCAGAATGCCATCTAAATAAACTATGACAAATTTACCCAAACATTCCTTCAACACTTCATTCATCAACCTCATGAAAGTACTTGGTACATTAAATAAGCCAAAATGCATTATCAACTACTCATACAAACCTTCATTAGTCTTAAAGGTAGTCTTCCATTCATCACCTTCTCTTATTCTGATATGATGTTAACCACTGCTCAAATCAATATTTGTGAAATAATTCGCTCCATTCAAGAAATCCATTATGTCATCCATCCTAGGTAAAGGAAACTAGTACTTGATAGTAATCTTGTTTATTTCTCTAGAATCTCTACCCATCCTCCACTGTCCATCCTTATTAGGTGCCAATATTGCAGGTATTGCACAAGGACTCAAAATTTCTCTAATTAATTCTTTCTGCAACAACTCTTATACTTGTCTATTCAATTCCTAATTCTCTAATGGTGTTAACCGGTGAGATTCTTTATTAGGAAAACTAGCTCCAAGAATTAGATCCATGCAATGACTAATACTCCTAACCGGTGGCAAACCATCAGGTACATTATCTGAAATCACATTTTTATACTCATCCAAAATGTCCTTAATCTCTTCAGGGTATTCACCTCTCAGATTTATATTAGAAGTCTTCTTTGGAACAATAGAAAAAATATTCTCACGTCTCATACCTTCCAAGAATTTACTTCCATCAACCATTCAAATTATAGTACTGGTACAACCTTCCCCTTTAAAAGGTTCTTCCAAAGGAAATAATCTCTATTTCATACCATTAGCCGCAAATTTATACATATTTCTTCTTGCATCATGTATAGCTTGTCTATCATACTGCCAAGGTCTACCCAACAAAACATGACATACATCCATAGGCATTATATCACACAATACTTCATCATGATATTTCACTATTTTCATCTTAACCCAACATTGTTCACTTACCAACACATTGTGATCATCTTGTATCCATGAAATATCATAGGCTTTAGGATGTTTCAATCTCTACAACTGCAACATGTCTACCATTTCCTTAGATGCCAAATTATCAGAACTACCACCATCAACAATATGCTTACATACCTTACCACCAATAAGATATCTAGTTTGGAACAAGTTCTTTCTTTGCCAAGGGTTCTCCATATTTTCATCATGGTACAAGGTTCTCATGATCAACGTCTCTCCCTTTCTAGCCTGTTTATTGTTAACTGATTATGAAGATCTCTCTTCTTCCAAAAGAGCTTTTCTTATGCCTCTTTCAGTCCTCTTTTTAGACCCACCTTTTTTTTCATTCAAAGGCCCTATGACCTTCTCCACCACACTTGAAACAAGTGCCCTTAAACACCCTTTTATCATCTCTTCTATATCCCTCATTCCTATAGCCGCCTTTGTAATAATTCCTTTCAGAAATCTTCTCCTCGGTCTTCCCTTTATTAGAGTCACCAATTGATCTACGACCTCTGCCTCTCTGGAATCTTCCACCTCTACCTCTTTTCCTTTGTTCTTGTCTTCTAGTTAACTTATCTTCAACCTTTAGGACATACTAGTAAGCATCTTCCACATTCCCAATCCTGATCATACTAAGCTCCTCTTGTATTGACATCCTCAAAACATTCATGTATCTTGCAACTCCCTCTACTTCATCCTACTTAAAGTCAGATCTGATATCCAACTTGTAAAACTCCTTGGTGTATTGTTTCACATTCATATCCTTTTGTCTCAAATTCCGCAACCTCTCAATCAAGCTGACCTGATAATCAGAGGATAAGAAATTTTCCTTCATCTTGTTCAACATCCTATCCAAATATTTGATTTTCTATTTACCTCTACTCCTCCTATCATTCTGCAAATCATCCCACCAAAGTGAAGCATGGCCTCTTAACTTAGTACAAACATAATTTACCTTCTTGTCTTCATGAGTACCTTCAAAATCAAAGTATTTGTCCATAGCTAAGATCCAATCCAATAACTCATCTTCTTCCAATCTACCATCATAATCGGGTGGATTAAAGTGTGGTCTGTTACTAACCATAGTAAGATCTCTAATAAACCTTTCTTCTCCTTTATCCAATTTAGGTTTTTCTTGGGATTATCCTTCAACCCGTTCTTCAATTTCTTCTTCAGCGTCGCTGATTTCTTCAATATGTCAACCTTTCATCTAGGCCATTTCAACCGCTTCCAATCTAGCAAAAATCTGTCTCAAAATTTCAACCATATTAGGGTCTGTATCTCTTCCACTTCTAGAACCTCTCCTAGCCATCTCAAATGAATCTTCTACAACTGTTATCTAGGTCCTTATTATGCTACCCAAAAAAAACCAAATATGAAATCACACACTTGGGAGATATGATCTATTCACCGAAATTGAAAACCTTTACTTTGATACCACCTAATGCAATCAAGGTAGGAGGGTCCAAGGAAAATGAAAAATCCAACCTTTTAGCAAGAGTTACACAACAGAAACTCAAAGATTTTGATAAGTAAACACACAGATCTAGAGTATGGAATACATATGCAACCTTTTCATTAACAGGTAAAACTGATACAAAGTTCTTCAATAGCAATCTAACATGCCCAGATTCAATGCCAAGGACTTATTACAAAGTAAACCTACTTATTATTCTTGATCTATGAATGCTAAAAAACCTTCTTCAATCCCTAACTCATTTCTCAATTACCCCCTCAAATAAGATCCAAGACCCAAAATAAATACATGACTACAACCAAACAAGTCGACCTCAAGATTACATTTTCCAGGATAAAAAAAATGTGTTACCAACTTATACCCAGTCGGCCTAAGATCAAGATATCTTTAACCAATGATTAAATTACAAGGAGAGATCATACAAATAGGTCAGCATAACACATAGCCAGATAGGAAAATTATCCATAAGCAACGCTGAACAAGGAAATCCAACTAGAGATCCAAACACTGACCATTTTTGAAACATGAAAAACAAATTCTAAACACAACTAAAGAATCTAGGATAACTTGGTTGTGATAAATTCAAAAGAGTTGTGATCATAGGAAAAGCTTCCTAATGATCTCATGAACCCAAATCTATGACCACAACCACAAAGGATCTGCAGAACTTGACCATAACAGGAAATGCTGCAACCGGTGACCAGGAATAAAAAAAACTCTAATGTTTTTGGATGATGTGAGATTGAAATGAAACCCAAGATTCTCCTGCATCAACTACAATGTTGATTTCTTATTGATGTTGTGGTGTTGATTTCCAGTGTGTTGACTCATACTGGATGGTTTGGACCATCTCCATTGTGTAAACTCTTGCCATGTTTGCATCATGAATGAAGAAGATACTCTTGATGATGATGATTTCAATGTTTCTAATGAAAATGATGTTAATGCTAATGATTCTAATGATATTTATGATCTTATTGACATTAATCATGATTTACCTGCTAGATTCGCAAAATAATTATCGCTAACTCCTAATGAAAAATAAAGTGAATCATCAGTAGAGCATGGTGCTTGTTTGGAACTTGTGATATCTCTATCTGGTGTAGTGCACCCATGACTGTCTTTGTTTTGATCCTAGAGGATCTTGTTTTTCATAAATGGATTGATATTAGAGGATCATCCTATTTTGGTTTCGGGATCCATGTGTGTATGGTCAAGGATCTCTTCAGCAACCTTATGAGCCTAGAGATGCCTTAGACCATTTGGATCACCTAGTTAGGTTTTTGTCTCTTTAAGCATGTTTTGTGTTTTTAGAGTCTTTAGGTTTAAATTACTTGGATTCATGTTATTATTAGTATTTTATGTAATTTGGATAGGTTTGGATTCATTCCTAAGGTCATTGAGTGCAAAAAGACAAGTTTTGCCAAATGTTGCAAAAGTTGTCAAAAAGTTGCTCATGCAACTTCCAAAAGTTCTTCGAGAGATGCAAGATGGTAGCCCAACAGTCATAGAGAATTTTTGATCAATCCAACTTCACATTTTATGTGTTATTAAGTTCTTACTTCAAACCAACATGGTTAGAAGTTCTGGGATGCAACTTTGATGCATGGGAAATGAAATATGAAGCGGTTTTGTGAGCATTTCTGAGTTGTACGACTGTGTAAGGTGTGAGTTTGGGAAACCAAGTTGATGTCTTGAATTTATTTTGTGTTATTTTCACTCTAAGATTTATTTGAAGTCATTTCATTTTTATTTGACTATTTTTATTTGAAGTTTACAAAAAGTAGTCTAGGAAGGAGTCTGTTTGAAGCATAGTTTGCAAATGGGGTCCTAACTTGCATTCTAACCGATGGATTTATCTAAGATCATGGAAAATGTAATTTAGGAGGGTATACTTAATGATTCTATAAGCTCAAGAAATGGATCGAAGGGTAAGACCCTCATGCATCAAGCCCTAGGTTGAATATCTCAATGTATTCAACCTAGAATGAAGGAGAAGGAAGTGTTGTGTTTCTCAAAAAGATTGGTTGAGTGAATTCTGAGTGGATTTGAGTTGGAGGGAGATATTTGAGGACATCTAAAGCACTGTTTCAATCCCATGCACCCAATTTCTAGTACTTTCCTTGAAATCCAAGCCTAATTAGGCCAATTAGGTCTACAAACGTGGTGAGAGTTAGGGGTTGCTGGAGTGGATTTGAACTTCAAGGCTTTGGGGTCTAATATAACTTCATAAAGGGTATCTGGATATAGCCTTAGTTTTATAGAAATTAATCAGGAGGAAAATTTAAGTTGAAAAAACCTCCTGGATAATACTACAAGGAATTCTAGGACAATCCTAGATAGGTACTGTACAAAAGGTGGAGGGCTGAACCAAAGGGTGATTCTTGGTCCTTAGGAAATAAGGAAGGTGTCCCAATAGTTATTTTGGGTTGGTGAATTCACTAGTGAAGACTTCTAGGTTGAGGTCTAAAATAGGGATAGTGTCCCTAAAGCCCAAAAGAGTAAGAGTATGAATTGGATTGTATCGAATTGGGAAAGGTTAGAAATTGGTTCTACCACCTTGGATAGGTAGGATACATTGTGTGGGAAAGGATCTAGGACCCTAGTAGAACCCAAGTTGGCTTGGGTGCTTTATTGAAGGCAAAGGAGGAATACTACACTTCTTGCTATCACCTCTGCATTAGGTGGTATCATAGCTTAGAAAAGCTCTTGGGAATAAGAATGGCAGAGAAGACTGATGATACTGATGTAGAGATTCCTATGAGGGTCACTAACATGGAGCTAGCCAATATTGTGAGGGAACAGGAAACTAATAATAAGATGGAAGCAGAAATAGAGAAATTGAAGAGTTCTCAGATAAGTAGGACTAATGGGGATGATTCAAAGTTAGACCAAGAAGAAGAAGATGAGGAGAGTGATGAAGAGAAGACAAAGGTACCAGAAGAGAAAATAATCTTAGAAGCTTTGGAGAGAGTGGGTAGGAGAGATAACAAACCAGACCTACCAATGTTTATGGGTAAGATGGACCTTGAGGAATGCATGGATTAGGTGGAAGCCCTAGAAAAATATTTTGAATGTGAGGATATCCCCATCTCACAAAGAAAAAATATTTCCAAGTCCAAAATTAAAGGACCTGCACTAAGTTGGTGGAACTTCCTACAAAGGGAGAGGGTAGAGAAAGAAAAGGACCCTATAACCACATGGAAGAAGATGTTAAGATAAATTCGAAAGTAATTTATTCTTGAAGACTTTGAAGTAACCCTACACAAGAAGTTATTGAATTTGAAGCAAAAGGATCTTGATGTGGGATCTTACACTGATGAATTCCACAAGATCTCCATGAAGGAAAAGGCCCCTGAAAGTGAGAAACAAAAACTTGCTAGATACATGAATGGGCTCAAGTACAGTATCCAGGATGAACTAAGTTTGTTTTATCCACAATATGTACACCAATGCTATCAGATGGCTATGAAGATTGAAGAAAAACAAAGGAGAGGAGAACATAATAGTAGAGGAAGAGGAAATGGTTTAAGAGGTAGGGGAAGTTTTCAAAGAAGAGGATCATCTCCAAGAACATAGGGAGAATCCAATCACCAAGAGTATGATAGAGAGAATAATAAAAAAGGTAATTTTAGAGTGGGTAGAGGAAATAGAAGAGGAAGGTCAGGAGGTAGAAGTAACTCCACATTCAGTGGAAAGTGTTTTTCCTGCAATCAGGTTGGTCACCAATCTTTTAGATGTCCAAACAAGGCTGGTACAATAGGAGGAGATAGAAGATTCAAACTCACTCAAGATGAGGAATGTCAAAGCATGACCTCCTAACACACCACTACATCTAGACCTGCAGACCTAGAGCAAGGAGAATGAAAAATTTTCAATAGGACACTCCTAAAGATGCCAACTCCCAAGGAGCTCCCACAAAGGAAGAGTCTATTCAGAACTCACTGCAAGGTACTTGGTAAGATTTGCAAAGTTATTGTTGATTCTGGTTCTACAGAGAATTTAGTTTCTAATACAATGATAGATAAGAGTGGTTTGAAGAAAATACCCCACCCAAGCCCCTATAACGTATCTTGGCTTAATAAGGATCAACAAGCTTTAGTAGATGAACAATATTGGGTAGAATTCCAAGTAGGAGAATATAAATATAAAGTTTTGTGTGAAGTTGTGGATATGGATGCATGTCATATTCTCC
>MU213107.1:185652-204074 GCA_018584345.1 Thuja plicata | reverse complement strand
AGGGTTTTGTTCACCTTTATAGGTTGAGCCTTGTATATATTTTTTGCAATTAACTCAGATCATAATTTTGCTCTCATTTTTGAGTAACTTCTGAGTTCTGCCTTTTGCTTCTTTCTGCTTCTCTCCTGTAATAGGTTATTTGCATGCAGGTATTCTTGGAATTCTATGGATTTGTATCTCTCAAATCCTACATGGTATCATAGCTCCCCTATTGCTGCCCGTTCTGGTGTTTTTGAAGCAGGTTTTGAGCTAGCCAATATTGTGAGGGAGCAGGAAACTAAGAATACGATGGAAGCAAAAATAGAGAAATTAAAGAGTTCTCAGATAAGTAGGACTAATGGGGATGATTCAGAGTCAGACCAAGAAGAATAAGAAGAGGAGAGTGATGAAGAGAAGACAAAGGTACCAGAAGAGCAAATAATCTTAGAAGCTTTGGAGAGAGTGGGTAGGAGAGATAACAAACCAGCCCTACCAATGTTTATGGGTACGATGGACCTTGAGGAATGCATGGATTAGGTGGAAGCCCTAGAAAACTATTTTGAAATTGAGGATATCCCCATCTCACAAAGAAAAAATATTTCCAAGTCCAAAATGAAAGGACCTGCACTAAGTTGGTGGAACTTCCTACAAAGGGAGAGGGTAGAGAAAGAAAAGGACCCTATAACCACATGGAAGAAGATGTTAAGATAAATTCAGAAGCAATTTATTCTTGAAGACTATGAAGTAACTCTGCACAAGAAGTTATTGAATTTGAAGCAAAAGGATCTTGATGTGGGATCTTACACTAATGAATTCCACAAGATCTCCATGAAGGAAAAGGCCTCTGAAAGTGAGAAACAAAAACTTGCTAGATACATGAATGGGCTCAAGTATAGTATCTAGGATGAACTAAGTTTGTTTTATCCACAATATGTACACCAATGCTATCAGATGGCTATGAAGATTGAAGAAAAACAAAGGAGAGGAGAACATAATAGTAGAGGAAGAGGAAATGGTTTCAGAGGCAGGGGAAGTTTTCAAAGAAGAGGATCATCTCCAAGAACATAGGGAGAATCCAGTCACCAAGAGTATGATAGAGAGAATAATAAAAAAGGTAATTTTAGAGGGGGTAGAGGCAATAGAAGAGGAAGGTTAGGAGGTAGAAGCAACTCCACATTCAGTGGAAATTTTTTTTCCTGCAATCAGGTTGGTCACCAATCTTTCAGATGTCCAAACAAGGCTGGTACATCAGGAGGAGATAGAAGAGTCAAACTCACTCAAGATGAGGACTGTCAAAGCATGAACTCCTACCACACCACTACATCTAGACCTATAGACCCAGAGCAAGGAGAATGCAAAATGTTCAATAGGAGACTCCTAAAGATGCCAATTCCCAAGGAGCTCCCACAAAGGAAGAGTCTATTCAGAACTCACTGCAAGGTACTTGGTAAGATTTGCAAAGTTATTGTTGATTCTCGTTCTACAGAGAATTTAGTTTCTAATACAATGATAGATAAGAGTGGTTTGAAGAAAATACCCCACCCAAGCCCCTATAATGTATCTTGGCTTAATAAGGATCAACAAGCTTTAGTAGATGAACAATATTGGGTAGAATTCCAAGTAGGAGAATATAAATATAAAGTTTTGTGTGAAGTTGTGGATATGGATGCATGTCATATTCTCCTAGGAAGACCTTGGAAATATTATGTTGATTACCAACATGGGGGGAAGAAAAATGTGTATACTTTGACTAAGAATGGGATTAGTTACACTATGACACCTCTCCCTGATTCTGAGAAAGACAAAGCCTTAACAAACAGTGTTACCTTAGTGGGAGAGAAGGAATTTTTGAAAGTTCTTAAGGAGAGAGGCACACCTTGTTTTTCCATCATAGTAAAGCCAAAAATAGAGCCTAAGAAGACACCAAAAGGTCAAGAACCCCAGAGAAGTGTTGGCCCCAAGGAAGTAGAAGATTTGTTGAACAAATACAAAGGGCTAGTTGTAGACAAGAGTACTAATGTTTTACCACCACAGAGGGATATTAGACACTGTATAGACATCATACCTAGTTATACCTTTCCAAATAAGGCTGCTTACAAGCTAACCCCTGACCAAAATGTAGAAGTTGCAAGATAGATTCAAGAGTTGATAGGAAAAGGATTCATTAGGAAGAGCATAAGCCCTTGTGCAGTCCCTGCAGTCCTAGGACCTAAGAAAGAGGGTACATGGAGGCTATGTACTAAATCTAGAGACATCAATAGGATAACCAACATATATAGGTTTCCTATGCCAAGGATAGAAGATCTCATGGACTGCCTAGGATGAGCAAAATATTACTCAAAGATTGATCTAAAGAGTGGGTATCATAAAATTAGGCTCAGAGAAGTGGATGAGTGGAAGACAACTTTCAAAACCAATGAGGGGTTGTTTGAATGGGTAGTGATGCCCTTTGGCCTCTCTAATGATCCTAGTAATTTTATGAGATTAATGAATGAGGTCGTTAAGCCTTTCATAAATCACTTTGTAGTTATTTATTTAGATGACATATTGATCTTTATCAAATATAAAGAAAAGAATTTGGTCCATTTAGATATGGAAATGAAGAGGCTACATGAAGAAAAGTTGAGGATAAATTTGGAAAAATGTGTGTTTATGCAAGAGGCAATAATATTTCTTGGATTTGTCATCTCCAAAGGTAATTTGAAAATTGATCCATCCAAGGTAGAAGCCATACTGAATTGGCCCACTCCAAAATCTTTTAGTGAAGTCAAAATTTTCCATGGACTAGCTAGTTTCTATAGGAAACTTGTGAGGAATTTTAGTGGGGTGAGTGCACCAATGATAGACACTACCAAATGGGGAAGGAAATGAAAATTTGTATGGACTTATGCTGCAGACAAGTCCTTTGAATACTTGAAGACAAGGGTCTCTCAACAACCTATCTTAACTCTCCCTAATTTTCACAAGGTGTTCACCATTGAGTGTGATGCTAGTAAAAGAGCTATTGGGGGTGTTCTTAGCCAAGAAGGGAGGCCTGTGACATTCTTCAGTGAAAATCTTAATGAGGCTAAGAAGAAATACTCTACATATGATTTGGAGATGTATGCTATGTTCCAATCTCTAAGAAAGTGGAGGCATTACTTATTGCCAAAAGAATTTGTTGTATTTACTTACAATCAGCTTTGAGTTTTCTTAACATGCAGGAGAAACTAAATCATAGACACCTCAAGTGGATGAAATATTTGCAAGCATTGACCTTCACCATAAACCATAAAAATGGAGTAGCTAACAAGGTAGCTAATGCATTAAGCATGAGGAATTTGGCTATACAAGAAGTGTCCTTGGAAAGTGTAGGTATCTCTATCCTCAAAGACATGTATCCTAATGATGCAGACTTCAAAGAAACTTACCAAGTTTTTTTGGAACTAGGAGATATATATCACACTAAATTTGCAGAATATATGATTCAAGAAGGATTGTTGTTTAAAGGGTGTCAATTGTGTATCCCTGATTGTTCCATGAGGGATAACTGTTAGAGTAATTATATTTTACACTTATTAATTAAATCACTTTGGTTTAATTAATTAAGTTATTTATTACTCTGTTTTCTTATGCTATCTCTTAGGTGCACATTATAATTAATATCTTTATTAATTATAATGTGCAACCTAGCTTTTTTAGGCTTTAGGGTTTTGTTCACCTTTATAGGTTGAGCCTTGTATATATTTTTTGCAATTAACTCAGATCATAATTTTGCTCTCATTTTTGAGTAACTTCTGAGTTCTGCCTTTTGCTTCTTTCTGCTTCTCTCCTATAATAGGTTATTGGCATGCAGGTATTCTTGGAATTCTGTGGATTTGTATCTCTCAAATCCTACATGGTATCATAGCTCCCCTGTTGCTGCCCGTTGTGGTGTTTTTGAAGCAGGTTTTGAGCTAGCCAATATTGTGAGGGAGTAGGCAACTAAGAATAAGATGGAAGCAAAAATAGAGAAATTAAAGAGTTCTCAGATAAGTAGGACTAATGGGGATGATTCAGAGTCAGACCAAGAATAATAAGAAGAGGAGAGTGATGAAGAGAAGACAAAGGTACCAGAAGAGCAAATAATCTTAGAAGCTTTGGAGAGAGTGGGTAGGAGAGATAACAAACCAGCCCTACCAATGTTTATGGGTACGGTGGACCTTGAGGAATGCATGGATTAGGTGGAAGCCCTAGAAAACTATTTTGAATGTGAGGATATCCTCATCTCACAAAGAACAAATATTTCCAAGTCCAAAATGAAAGGACCTACACTAATTTGGTGGAACTTCCTACAAAGGGAGAGGGTACAAGATTTACCAAAAACACCACCACAAGAGATTGATTGCATACTGGACAAGAGGATAGCCAAACAAACCAGAAGATCCACCTCTATGAATATCTAGTTAAATAGAAACAAAATTTAGTGGATGATTCTACTTGGTTAACACCTGAAGATATCAAGAAGACTGGTTTCAATCTAAAAGATCTCCCAACTCAAGGGACTTGAGTTAATTTTGTCTTAGGGAGTATGGTGCAGTGCACCCATGACTGTCTTTGTTTTGATCTTAGAGGATCTTTTTTGTCATAAATGAATTAATCTTATAGGATCATCCTATTTTGGTTTTGGGATCCATGTGTGTATGGTCAAGGATCTCTTAGGAAACCTTATGAGCCTAGAGATGCCTTAGTCCATTTGGATCACCTAGTTAGATTTTTGTCTCTTTAAGCATGTTTTGTGTTTTTAGAGTCTTTAGGGTTAAATTACTTGGATTCATGTTATTCTTAGTATTTTATGTCATTTGGATAGGTTTGGATTCATTCCTAAGGTCATCGAGTTCAAAAAGACAAGTTTTTCCAAATGTTACAAAAGTTGTCAAAAAGTTGCTCATGCAACTTCCAAAAGTTGCTCGAGAGATGCAAGATGGAAGCCCAAAAGTCATAGGGAATTTTTGATCAATTAAAATTCACATTTTATGTGTTCTTAAGTTCTTACTTTGAACCAACATGGTTAGAAGTTCTGGGATGTAACTTTGATGCATGGGAAATGGAATATGAAGCGGTTTTGTGAGCATTTATGAGTTGTACGACCATGTAAGGTGTGAGTTTGGGTTCAACCAAGTTTATGTCTTGAATTTATTGTGTGTTATTTTCACTCTAAAATTTATTTGAAGTCATTTGGTTTTTATTTTACAAGTTTTATTTGAAGTTTACAAAAGGTAGTCCAGGAAGGAGTCTATTTGAAGCACAGTTTGCAAATGGGGTCCTAACTTGCATTCTAACCAGTGGATTTCTCTAAGATCCTAGAAAATGAAATTTAGGAGGGTATAATTAATGATTCTACAAGCTTAGGAAATGGATCAAAGGGTAAGACCCTCATGCATCAAGCCCTAGGCTGAATATCTCAAAGTATTTAGCCTAGAATGAAGGAAAAGGAAGTGTTGTGTTTGTCAAAAAGACTGGTTGAGTGAATTAGGAGTGGATTTAAGTTGGATGGAGTTATTTGAGGATATATGAAGTATTTCTTCAATCCCATGCACCCAATTTCTAGTGCTTGCCTTGAAATCCAAGCCTAATTATGCCAATTAGGTCTGCGAACTTGGTGAGAGTTAGGGGTTGCTGGAGTGGAGTTGAACTTCAAGGCTTTGGTTTATGACATAAATTCATAAAGGGTATCTGGATATATCCTTAGTTTTCTAGAAAGTAATCAGGAGGGAAATTTAAGTTGAAAAAATCTCTGGGATAATACTACAAGGAATTATACGACAGTCCTCGATAGGTACTGTACAGAAGGTGGATGGTTGAACCAAAGGGTGATTATTTGTCCTTAGGAAATAAGGAAGGTGTCCCAATGGTTAGTTTGGGTTGGTGAAGTCACTGGTGAAGACTTATAGGTTGAGGACTAAAATAAGGCTAGTGTCCCCAAAGCCCAAAAGTGTAAGAGTTTGAATTGGATTGTATCCAATTGGGAAAGGTTGGAAATTGGTTCTACCACCTTGGATAGGTAGGATAAATTGTGTGGGAAAGGATCTAGGATCCTAGGAGAACCCAAGTTGGCTTGGGTGATTTATTGAAGGCAAAGGAGGAACACTACACTTCTTGCTGTCACCTTTGCATTACTATCTACCATGCTCAATGTGGTACCTCTTGCATATTTCCCTCATTCCCTAAATAATAAATAGAAAAATGGGGGGGGGGGGATATGATTGACTAGAAACTATTATAGGGTGGATTATTTTCTATGTTTTCTTGTTCATGTTGTACTTCCCCCCGTGATGTGCTTCTTGCTATATGTTTTTTTTAGATTTAAAAGGAATTAACCTATTGCTCCATTGTCAAACTAAAGGAATTAACCTGTTGTGACATTCCTCTATTTGTATCTAATGACCCTTGTTGCTCCATTGTCAAACAAAATGAATTAAACCGTTGTGACATTCCTCTATTTGTATCTCATTTTTTAATGTCATATACATGTTCTATTATTCGTAAATATGTCTTTGTGTTGTATGATTGAGGATGATGCAAATGAGTAGAAAACATTTCTTTTTGGTCTTCGCAATGCTGGCCCAAAAAGACTATTTTTTGTATCTCTTACTGTTAGCAATAATAGTCCACTAACACAACTAAGAGTGGGGGGGGGGGGGTGAATCAGTTGTGTGCCAAATAATTAAACTTTAAACTTTATAAACCAATTACTCAATGCAAATCTAAAAACATAAAAAACAACACCATAACACAAGAAATTGTTGTTGAGGAAACCCTGTTAAGGGAAAACCCCGATGGGAATTAGCACCCACAAATAATGTACTAAAAGTATTGTATCCCTGTTAGGAGATTTATCCCTGTTAGGAGCTGATTATTACATATAGTACATAGTCCCTACTAATGGACAAACCCTATTATGATTCAAGAGAAATAAGAGGCTCATTTCCTAAATGAGAAGGTTAAATCCACCTTCAGGACTCACAGTTCAAAGTACATATAGAGAAGTATACAATAACCAGTGAACTGACTGATAACAACTTGCTTTGCCTAAATAGTTTAAATGAAGCTCATAAAAAATACTCTCTTATCTACATCCAACAAACTTCACAATTACAAGCTCGCAACTTCCACATCATGCTTCATCATTATCTCATCAAGAAACAACTCTGCTTTATACAAGTTCACAATAAGCAATTAGGTCATCCTGTTAAGACTTCCCCAATGAAAAAATAATTATATAGACCCTTGCTATGATACACACGGTACCTTATACAAGTAAACATCAAATACAAATCATCAATTATACTCCAAGATTTTTAATCCACGCCCGCCATCCTCTAAACACGTTACACCACTGTAGTCGGCCACAAATAGATCTCCGCAAGACCACACACCTCAGCTGACATCACCAAGAACTCAGTGACCCAATAATCACAAGTAACATTCTCCAACATGTATTCTACCATTCCTTTATCTCAAAAATCATAACTCATTCTCGCATCCAAGTTATCCCAAAAACTCAGAGACCAACTCTGTCATAATCGTCTATCACTGCTATGTAACTAGTCTTCACCAAAACAACCTTATCTTATGCCAAAAATAATATCAATCCAAGAGACCTTATATATAATATCTCTTCTCATACCTGTATACATATCCATGCTCACATGCTCTGAAAGCCCATATAGTGTCCATGCACTTCTATCAGTCTTGCCTATACCAGTGATAACCAGTCCATCTGAGACTTTTGATGAAACCAACTGAAACATATGTTGACATCAATGAAAAAACATGAATTTCAACACCTCTAACAGAAAAAATTCCAACAATTTTCCCCTTTTGCATTGATGGAAACATATATGAAAATACATCAACCCAAGAGTGTCCTTCTTAATACAATCTTCTCAATATCCTCTTCAAATCTCCCCATAAAATAGTAGGGATTTTTCACTTGTATCTCTCCCCCTTTGACATAAATGGAAAAGGGTTCCATAAATATCATCCTTTTCTGACCATCTCACCTATGCAAGGTATAGATTTTTCAAATCTTTATGCCTACAACAACTAGGTGCTTGATCACACAAATATTTTATGTTGTATTCCTGCGATCACTCCCCCTAAGAAATGGATCCAAGCATAAAGTCTAGTGATTGATATAGCTCTGATAGATACTTGACTGATTCATTTATTCATCATTTATTTCTCACAAGGAGGGGTTCTCACCCCAAGCATACCTTTGAGATACTCAAAGGCATCTTTTGACAAAGGGTTTGTGAATATATCTGCTATTTTCTCCTTTGTACTAATGTACTCTAATCTAAGTTCCTTTTCTGCAACCTTGTCTCTCAAGAAGTGATATTTGATTGAAATGTGTTTGGTCTTTGATTACATAACACAATTCTTTGGCATATTTACTATTCTTGTATTATCACAATGTATAACCATAGGCTCTTCAAAAGTTATCTCAGTGTCTTTCAATGTCTACTTCATCGAAACAGTTTGTTTACAATTTATAACATCAACAACATACTTTGATTCAGAAGTAGACTGAGCTATATAATCTTTCTTCTTACTTAACCATGAAACTAACCTCTTTCCAAGGAAAAATACACCACCACTTGTGCTCTTTCTGTCATCAACACTTGCTGCCCAATAAGCATCAGTATAAGCTGATGAACTACAACTGATTATATGTTTGAATTCATTTGTTGATATTCAATTGAGTTGTAGAAGTGAGGATAAAAATTATTAGTTAATGTATTGTCATTGATGTCAACTTATTTGAGTATTATTATGGTGGAAAATATTTGTTATGAATTGAAGATCTAGAACAAACAATATTTATGTGGTCAGTGTATCGTTGAAAAATGGAAGCACTTCTATTTTGGATTGGTTTAGCCCTTTGAGTCAGTGATTTGGGGTCATGTAAAGAACCTTGAATGGGTCTCTGACTTGGATCTTAATTTTCCCCCTGTTTTGCCCCATTTCCCACTCCTCTCCGGCCTAAATCTGGCATTTTAACCTACAAATCTGAGATTCTTGACCTCAGGGTCAAAGTCAAACTTTATGGGTCAAGGTTGACCTTGAACTTGAACTAGGTCAAGGTCAACCTCAACCCTAACCTAGGTCAAAGTTGACCTTGATTCTAACCCAGGGTCCATATTTCAAGTTTCCAGATGTCGGGCTTCAGAAAGATTTAATTCCCACTTTCGGGCCGACTGTTTCAGTCTTCGAGGCAACGAATCTTGAAATTATATTTAATATAGGAACACTTCTAGGGATATAGGTCTAATTGGAATTTAATTCTCCTAGGTAGGCCTCTCTAGAATATTGTGCCCTAGATTCATATATAAGGAAGCCTTCTCCTCTCTTTTTCTCTAACCATAAATCATCAACCAAGCAAGAATGATAAAAGTGAAATCTAAGTGTGAACAGAAAGCTAAGAAGAAATCATCTACTCTCAAACATCCAAGCATTCAATCACCTTCAAGTATTCAATTCATCAAGGAGGTCCATTGGTAGCCTTTGAAGGATTCAAGCTCTATGGAGCCCTCTTGTTGAAGATTTCTCCATCCACATTCCTCCAAGCCTCTTCCTATTCAAAGATCCATTCAAGATTGGTGTTGAAGATCTACAAGAAATTTATTTGAGACATCCTACATCTGACATTCTACATTATACATTCATTTGGTGCACACATACTTGTGGATCCATGGATTTGAATCCGCCACAAAGGTTTCTATACAAGTAAGGTGAATTTGTTCATTTACTTTGTTTATCTATGCAATTTCAATTCAATTATAAGGTTAATTCCAAATCTAGGGTTTGACCAAGGCAAACCCCTCCCCCCAAAAACAAACCATTTTCTTGCAGAGAAAGGTTTGGAATAGCGAATTGGAGTGCAAATCCAGATACCCTTTTTGACAAACTGCCAGGATTTGGAAACATATTTTTTGTCAGACTGTGTAGGTCAGAATCATACTTTCTGGGTCAAAATCAGACATTTTGGGTCAAAGGTGACATTCATTTTTGGGTCAAAATCAGACTTGATCCAGATTCAGAAAATATTTCTGGGTTTTCTTCGTCTTTGCATTTCTATTCCTGATCCGATTGCAGAATTCCTAGAAACTCAGTACAGACACCCAAAAACAACATTGGTAAGATTTGTTGCATTTTGAGGTTAGTACACCTCTTCAATTCATTTCAATTAAATTTTTAATCTTCCTAAATCTATTACACACTCTCTTCTGTAAAATGGAATTTAGGGTTCTTCTCTCTATCCCTATCCTTAATAGGTTGATTCATTTATGCATTGATCCTTTCTTTGGGGTTAATCAATTTGGATCTTCCCTTTATGAAATTTGGGGTTAATAGGATAATATTACCTTCTCCACTATCTCAACAATATAATAATAAACAATACATTCAATTACTACCCCACATCATTATTTAATCTTACATATTTAATAAACCTTCCATTTTCTTATGTTACATTTTGGTGAACTCGCGATAGATAACTCTTTCTTTTTGGTGTTAGATTTACATTTTTATGTTAGATCTTGCATGCATATTAGATTAGCTTTATTTTATGTTCTTGCATTTACATTTCAAAAATTAAAATCAAAATTTTGTGTTTCCTAAATTGGTTCATTTGCATTGCATTGGTGCATGAGCTTTACTACTTCTAGTCATACTTCTAGTATCTGAGTTAGAAGAAGCCATAGACTTATAGGTTCCTTTGATCTTGAGTCTTCCTCTCCTTTCCTTAGGATCCTGGATGACAATTTGACCACTCGTGATTCCAATCCTTCTATGGAGCATAACTCTTCTCACTCATCTCATGACGAGGATGATGCTTTGAGATTTCCTCCTGAACAAGTCCAAAAAATTTCAACCAAACCTGATAAAATGGGAAATTGGCTTATTCAAGAAAACCATAATCAAGATTCTATCCAAGCTATAGAGGTTCTTAAGAAAGTCCTTCATGATAGTGATCAAGGTGTTAATATCTTGCTTGGTATCACTCATCTTGTGCATTTGAATGTTAAACCTTTAGCTCAAGAGGTTCAAGATCTAGGATTCACTCCTCCAGCCACTATTGGGGAACCTTCTTCCATTCCTTTACCTAGCATTCCTACTTACACTCCTCCTTTAATGACTACATCTCTTCCAATTCCATCTATTCCTGTGAGTATTCCACCGGTGTCTCTACCTACCTCATAGCCTTCTTACCATAGCATTCCTTTTTCTTATTCCAATCCTCTTCCAACTATGGTTCAAAGTGTTCCACTGGCCATGTCTTCCATTCCTGCCACTTCCTACACTTTTCCTAGTGTTCCTAATATTTCTATGCCACCTATTTCTTCTAATGATTCCATAATAATTAGTTTGGTTCAAACTCTATCATCTTTACAACAACTTGCATCCTTTACCCAATCCAAGTTTAGAATTCCCACATGTGACATGGATAGTCCTTTATCCTTAGACATTATTCATGCTTTTGTCCCTCAGCAAGCCGTTATGCCTCGTCTTGAGAATTACAATGGTAAGGGAGATCCTATTACTCATGTTAAAACATTTCAAATCCTTTGTAGTGATTATGATCATGACCATAGGATTTTAGCCAAGTTGTTTTCTATAAATTTTCATGATAAGGCCTTGCAATGGTATTGTTTTTTACCTCCTTCTTTTCCTAAACTTGCTAATACCTTTATCCAAAAATTTCAAAATAATATTGGTCCGCAATTTTCCTTAACTGATTTCATGCATTGTAAACAAAATACTAAGGAAACATTGACTGATTTTATTGGTAGATTTAAGCATTTGTATCCTAAGATTTCTTATTCTGTTCCTGATATTGATATTCAACATATGTTTATTTCAAATTTACAAAAGGATTTTAGAGATAAGATTCTGCTTACTGAATTTACCTCCTTTCAACAACTTTGTGCAACACTTCATCATTATCAATTATAAGTGAGTCAATTTGAGAGAAACACTCCAATGGCTCTTGTTCCAATTGATAAGAGTGATGCCACTCCTAATCCTAATAAGTTTCAGAAACCTAACAACTATGTAAAGATAAATAAATAGGCGAATGCAGTCGCTGATCAAGTAGTTGTTGCATCCAACAATGCCACTTATGCATCCACTACTTTCAGTATGAATCATACATTTACTCCTCTCTCTAAATCTTTAAATTCTATTATGAGTAGGTTGTTAAGTGCTAATATGATTACTTTTCCTCCTATTCAACCTCTTCTCCCTGCTACGATGGCATCAAAATCCTTTGATCCTAAAACTTTTTGTCAATATCATTGTCAGCATGGTCATGATACTGAGAAGTGTTATTCTCTAAAGCATAAGGTTCAAGACTTAATCGATTCTAATTCTTTATCTGTTAATAATTTTTATGGTAGTGGGAACAAATCTGTCTCTCCTCCTAATCAAAACCTTCAAATTTATATAAATACTTTACCTAAAGATGATACTAATACCATTGTTCAACCATCTTCTTTGGATATTATTTATGATTCAAAGATGGATGATCTCAATCATATTGTAAATCATGTGGAGCATGTTGTTTTGTATCAACCTGTATCTCCACCCCAGCCTCAATCTCAACCTCTTGTTCAAGTTCCTATACTTCAATCTCAACTTCAAGTTCCACCTAAATCTCAAAAACAAACTAAGGATAAATGACCTAGGGAACTCTCAATCACCTTTGATGATTTTGAGACTATTAAGGCTCCCAATGGTCCCCTTTATATTTATGCCAGGATTGCTAAGATACCTACGCATGGTTGTCTTGTTGATCTCACATCTTTAATAAATGTCATTACTGAGGAAAACCTTTTTATGAAAAATCTAAAATGTGATTGTTATGATACATCTGATGCATGGATCCAAACTTGTAATGGTTTTCTCTATCCTTGAATTGGTTCTATTAACTTGCCTGTTGAACTTTGTGGTAAATTTGTAGATACTACCTTCATTGTCGTTCCTACTTTTGATCAATTTCAAGTCAAATTTAGTTTTCCTTGGTTAACTTCCATGCATGCCATTGCTTCTCCTATTCATACATGTATTAAGTTCATTCATAATGGAGAAGTGAAAATTATTAATTATAGTTTGTATCAACCTTCTAGGCCTAGAGATTGTGCTACTCTTGATTTCTTTTGGCCTTCATTACCTAATTCATGTCCTCCTTGCCCTAATAACCTTTTCCATTCATATCAAGCCTATAAACATTACAAGATTGTCGAGTTAAGCATGCCTCAGATAGATATTAACTATGGTCTTTTCCCCACTCCTATACCTCATTTATCCATTACTTCTAGCTCTATTAATTAACCTCCCAGTGTAGGTTCTCAGCCTACTGAGAATCCTCCTCTCGAGCCTGTGAAACAACCAATTTTTGTTCCTCCTAGTTCTCAACATCTTTCAAATAAAGTGAAGTGTAACCGATCTGCTAATGAACGTCATAAGAAGCATAGGGCTAATGCTAGGGCCATTGCCTCTGTTCTTCAAAATTCTTTACCTTCCTTTGACCAACCTATGCCTGATGTGTTGGAGGAAGTTAATGTTCATAATGATGTTAAGATGAATGATTATGATGATTCTATTCACATCTTAGATCCCATTTTAATTAATCTTGATGAGGAAGATACTCTTGATAATCCTATCGATCCAAGTGATGAATATGAGACCATTGATATTGATATTGATTTACCTCATATGCTTTCGAATCAATTGATAATTACATCTAGTATCAAACATCATGATTCCCAAGAGGATCCTTGTTTGGAACTGGCTATTATTCATACTGTGTTGGATATAGTTCTTCTTGCAAGTTTTCCACCTTCCCTAAATGATATAAACTGAGATAGGAAGAGTAGGTGATGCGCTTGATTGACTTGTCCTTCATGGTAGCCCTTTTTGTGTTTGTCTACTGTATTATGCTTCTCCCGTAATGTGTTTGCTAAATGTTTGTTAGATTATTTTATACGACCCTTGTTACTTTGTTGGTGCAAGGTGATAAAGGAATCAAGCTTATTGTACAATTCCTCTATATGTATCTCTATTCTTCTATATGTTGTTTTCATGTTATGTTGTACTAGTCCTATTGTTCATATATGTTTTCCTTGTGTAGTCTACTTGGATCTACGACATGGTAGCACTGATTCTTTTTGGTCTCCATGTTGTGGTCCGAAAAGACTCTTCTTCGTAACTTTTGCATTTTATTTCCTCCATTGTGATTGTAGTTCTACTTTCTTTGGGGAATGATGTCAATTCATATGCTATAATATCATACATATATATATATATATATATATTATCTTATGATCATACTGACCCCACAATAGGTAGATCCCTTCTATGTTCTTTGTATATTTATGTGGTATTTCCCTTGATTTGTCTTTGTTTAGGGGCATCTCGTAGTGGAAATGTAATCAATAGAGTTGTTTATGTTTCTGTTAAAGCCATTTATCTTGTTAAAGTGTTAGCAAAGACTTTAATGTGGGGGCATATTCTCTACTCACTTTTTGCACACACGCACTTTCAAAATATTTTCAAACTTAAAATTTTTTCCCTTTATGGATTAAAGACTAATCCTTAAAGCATGGATTTTTACCTTACATGATCTTATGATCCCTCTAGTTTAAAATTATATGGATCTTTTGATCCCTCTAGTTTCAATTTACAATGTTTTGATCCCTTAAGGTTGGAAGGTGTCCTGAAGACCGGATCTCCCTGATGGGTTGACTAGTGAGTAGCCACATTCACTAGGTGGTTCAACTTCATCTTTCCAGTTGCACTGTTTCCTTGTGTGGTTCACATTGGGACATAAGTTCTCATTGGGAGAGGTAATCACACCCTCTCTCTTTCTCCCTTTCTTTGACTGTGATGTCTCTCTTATTGTAATCTTAGGTTGACAAAGAATTAATTCCCTAGGGGCTTGAGGATTGTTTTGTCCCTTTGATTTCAATATGATTATCTTTTCTTCATGATCTCCTTTACCAAGAGTTTACATTGAGTCCATACTCTTGCTAAAGTGGGGGCTAAATGTATCGTCAAAAAATGGAAGCATTTCCATTTTGGACTAGTTTAGCCCTCTGAGTGAGTGGTTTGGGGTCATGTCAAGCATCTTGAATGGGTCTCTGATTTGGATCTAGGTTTTCCCCTTGTTCTACCCCATTTACCACTTCTCTTTGGCCTATTTTTGGCATTTTAACCTATAAATCTAAGATTCTTGACCTCAGGGTCAAAGTCAACCTTTTTGGGTCAAGGTAAACCTCGACCCTAACCTAGGTTAGAGTCAACCTTGATTCTAACCCAGGGTCTAGATTTCAAGTTTGTGGATGTCGGGCTTCAAAAAGATTTAATTCCCGCTTCTGGGTCGACTGTTTCGGTCTTCAGGGAAATGACTCTTGAAATTATATTTAATATGGGCACACTTCTAGGGATATAGGTCTGATTGGAATTTAATTCTCCTATGTAGGCCTCTCGAGAAGATTGTGCCCTAGAATCATATATAAGGAAGACTTATCCTCTCATTTTCTCTAACCATAAATCATCAACCAAGCAAGAACGATCAAAGTGAAATCTAAGTGTGAAGAGAAAGATAAGAAGCAATCATCTAATCTCAAGCATCCAAGAACCTTCAAGCATTCAATTCATCAAGGAGATCCATTGGTAGCCTTTGAAGGATTCAAGCTCTATGGAGCCCTTTTGTTGAAGATTTCTCCATCCACATTCCTCCAAGCCTCTTTCTATTCAAAGAGCCATTCAAGATTGGTGTTGAAGGTCTACAAGCAATTGATTTGAGACATCCTACATCCGACATTCTACATTCTACATCCATTTGGTGCATACATACTTTTGGATCCACGGATTCAAATCTGCCACAAAGGTTTCTATACAAGCAAGGTGAATTTGTTCATTTACTTTGTTTATCTATGCAATTTCAATTCAATTATAAGGTTTATAACAAAATAAAGGTTTGACCAAGGCAAACCCCTCCCCCCAACAAAAAAACCATTTTTATTGTAGGGATAGGTTCTAAACAATGAATTGGAGTGCAGATCTGGATACCCTTTTTGGCAAACTGTTAGGATATGGAAACATATTTTCTATCAGACTATGCAGGTTAGAATCAGAACTTCTGGGTCAGAATCGGACATTTGGGTCAAATGTGACATTCATTTTTGGGTCAAAATTGGACCTGAGCTAGATTCATAAAAGATTTTTGGGTTTTCTTCATCTCTGCATTTCTATTCCTGATTCGGTTGCAGAATTCCCAAAAACTTAGTACAGACACCCGAAAAGAACATTCTTTAGATCTTTTGCATTTTGATGTTAGTGCATGTCTTTAATTCATTTCAATTAAAGTTTTAATCTTCCTAAATCTATTACACACTCTCTTCTATAAAACAAAATTTAAGGTTCTTCTCTATATCCCTATCCTTAATAGGTTGATTCATTTATGCATTGATCCTTTCTTTGGGGTTAATCAATTTGGATCTTCCCTTTATGAAATTTGGGGTTAAGAGGAAAATCTTACCTTCTCCACTATCTCAAAAATATAATAATAAATAATACATTCAATTACTACCCTACATTATTTAATCTTACATCTTTAATAAAACTTCCATTTTCTTATGTTACAATCGGTAAATAAAGAGTTTAGTAGACACCAAGAGACAATAATAACTAAGAAAAATATAGTGTATACCAAGCACAGTAACAACCGAGCTAGAGATTTCTGACACAACACGGTTAATACTAAGACCGAGAAATTTAATTCAAATTCAGGCCGACACGGATGCTGAGCTGGAAAATTGATGATTTTGAGGTAAAAGATAAAGTTTGTTATTTGATCAAACAATTATTAAAATTCAAAAAAGATCGGACAACAGAGATTGAAAGTGTTTTTAACATAACTGCCAAGGTAGGATTAAGCGGGAAAATTAACGATGGAGATTAAGCGGTGAGATTTGAAGGATGAAAAATAAATGATACATGATGTCTATATAAGAGACAAGAGATTCATTTTGAATAATAACATCATGTGCACATTATGATTACATGCAAATTTTATGCATGACTGATCGAACTAGTTAAAGACAAAAATGATCATTTTTCTGCAGACATCACTGAGAAAACAAAGAAAGAGGATTACCGAGCAAAAAGTATGAAGTATGAGATGAACTGAAGAAGTAAAATTTGATCAGAGGTATTCTGTACTTATAATATATCTGAATATCTACAAATCAGAGTTGTATTTGAATTAGATCATTACTATATCAGTTTAATCATTGTTACAGATAAATCTCTTAACCGAGTGGGACAGTGAGTCCTTGTTATAACATTCAGAGAATGTTGATTGTTTTCTTGTTGACCCCATAGTGAATACATGGTCAAGAGAGAACTGTTAGTTTTAAATCCTCTAATAAGGTCACATTTAATAGTGTGCATTCTAACCTTTAACAGGGTTGGCTCTTTATCGAGCTCACTTCAAAAGAGTGAAAATATTTTGGGTTACTAGTCCCAGGTGGTTTTTCCCTTAGTAGGGTTTCCATGTTAAAAATCTGTGTCAATGTGTATGAATGTTGTGGATTATTATTTTACTTTACACTTTATTTTATTGACCTAGATTGATAATCACAATATTAATTTACTGACACTCGGTAAACACTATTGATGAAATTTTATGTATGTGATAAAAACCTACCTGCAAGGAACAACACTAGAACATGCAAACATTAAGATTAGTCATTAAAATAACAAGATTCAAAGAAGGGTTAGCATATTCAAGATGAAATCCCAAAACAAGTGTTTAAATCACAACCTCCGATGAGCTTGAACAAGGGCACCCAATGCCTTGTTGATGTGCTCTTAGAGATAAATGTGGGTGTGCTCTCCCAACAAAAAACTAAATCCCACTATTTGATTAAAAATGCAAGCTAAATGAAACAATAAAGAGCTCAAGAACAAGTATGAGGAACTTGTCTCAAGCCTTCATCAAATGTAGATGAAAGTGTAAACACTATGCTAATATGTTATGCAAGATTAAATGAAATTAAAACTAGATTCATTCCATTATCCCTAAGATGTGATTTCTAGATTCAAAATGAAACAAACATGAACTAGGATTAGTATTGCTATGAAAATGCTAAGTGCTCTAAAACTAAAATGGCATAATAACAATGCAAAAATGAGAGATGGATTTGCTCTTGGAGAGGCCTCTATTTATAGATTTTTGGAGGGAAAGGGAGGATTTGAATGAGGTGGACAAGCCATGCAAAAAGTTAAACCAAGCCTTTAAGGTTTGAGAGGCTCAAGGTTTGCTCACACATGTGTGAGAAACCCTTGGGGAATGGAATGGGGGACAAGAAGGTGGTTGCCTTTAAGGAAGTTGGTGGCTTCCTTTTTGAGGA
>MU213107.1:163201-185397 GCA_018584345.1 Thuja plicata | reverse complement strand
AGGTATGATTAATAGGTTTTATCAATTTAATCCAAATTAAATTTGAATTAATTGGGTTTAGAAGAATATTAGAAATGTGAGGGAATAAATAAATTAAAAATTTATTTAAAAGGGGATTTATGGAGAGGTATGTATTAATAAAATTAATACATTAAGAAGAGTAGTATTTAAATTAAATTCAAATACTAAAGGAAGTGAATCATATTTAACTAAATAAATTTGATTAAATAGATAGAAGATTATAACAGATATAATTAATTAAAATTAATTATAGTGTTATGGGAATATTAATTAAATTAATATAAGGACGATTTTGGACGTCTACAGTTTAAAGTTTACAAAATACATTTTCACCGAGTTGATTTATATGATTGAATTTGTTTTGGTATACATCTGGAGTAATTTGGGACTATAGGATAATTTATGAGGAAATTGATTCTAACTGATTCAACCCCCTATCACTTATTCTAACATAAGCATGCAAAGTAAAATTATCATAATTTTCATACCATAAGCTATATTCTAGTATTCCTTTCAGATATATGAATATCCTCTTAACTGCATAAATATGCATCTCTTTAGGATCTTCTTGTAACCTCACAAAAATTCCAACTGCATTAGCAATGTCTGGTCTACTGTGAGTTAGATGTTGTAAGCCTCTAATCATGGATCTATACTTTATCTAAAAAACACTTTGAGATTCATTGGTAGTAGTAAGCTTGCAACCAGTAACCATAGGTTTCCCAATAGGTTTACAATCTTTCATTCAAAGCTTTTTCAACAATTCTTTAAGATACTTGGTTTGAGAGATGAAAATACCATGTTTGTCTTGAGTAATTTGCAAACCAAGGAAGAACTTAATTTCACCAATCATAGACATTTCAAATTCATTTTTCATTTCCTCAGAAAAATTATTACTCATTTCATCATTGACTCCAAAAATAATATCATCTACAAAGACTTCAACATTAAATATTCCATCTTCACTAGTTCTCAAATACAATTTACTGTCTGCACTACCTTTTTTGAAACCAAGATGTTGTAAATACCTGTCTAACTAAGAATACCATGCTCTAAGTGCTTGTTTCAGTCCATGTAATGCCTTTTTAAACTTGAAAACCACGTCTTCATCATTTGTCAAAGGAAAGCCATTAGGCTGTTCAATGTATACTTTTTCCTCTAGATCTCCATTCAGGAATGCATATTTCATATCCATCTGATATACCTTAAAGTTCCTGTGTGCTGCATAAGAAAGGAACCGATAGGGAGAATCCTAGTTACCTTCTAAGTTGTCTTGAACTCAAATTAGGTCACTCCTAGGACCTCTTAGGGTTTCATAAATCCACCCTCTAACACTTGGAAAGAACCAATTCCTTCCCTCTACCAAGAATCTTCCTATCTTGAAAGGTTCCTAATCTTTGTTCTTTGCAAGAACTCTCCTCACCTATGCTTCCCAAGCCCTAACCATTGGTTTGTATTTTAGGAGGGATAGGGATTCATTCAAATTCATCCTTGATTCCCAAAATGGGTCCTATCTTTCCAAGTTTGTCCATTTCTCCATCGCTCATTAGTTTCCTATCTTTTAGGCCTTGTAGCCTTTTTCACCAATTAGGCCTCCTATAATCTAGGAATCTAAATTTTTAGATGAAACTCCTCAAAGGACCCCCAGATGTGTTTTTTAAGTTCAAACATATGATACTATTCCTCCAATATTTTCTTGGTTTTAGGTCCCAACTCTATCCGTACACCCTGTTTCAGAAATAGGGCTTTTTGTTCAGTTTTAGACCAGTCTTTGGTCTTTGGCTTCAAAACTTGGAAATATTATTTCTTGGGAATTCCTCATTGTTCTTTAGTACTTGAAAAACACATATCAACACATCCATGGCCTTCTTGGCTCATGAACACATCCCTCCTGCATTTTCTAAACACATCTTCACAGTCTTCCTAACCGGGCTTCATCCATAGCTCGCCTAGGGAAAGACTTTAAAAATAGGTGCAAAAAATTTTAGAGCTCCACCTTGTGGATTATTGAAGCTCAATGAACCTATTCTCCATCCCCAAGAGGTCATATAGAACAAACAATGGGAAATGGAGTTAGGTCCACATCTTTGAAACATTGTCAAAACTAGACAAAAAACTGTACAAACACAAAAAATTTACAAAATGCAAAGGAAATGTAACTAAAAAAAAAAATAAAAACTTAAAAAACACTACCACATGCCTAAAAATGATGTCCAATGGTTACAGTTTAGAAACTAATCCATGCAACCATAAAATGAACACTGTTCCTTCAATCTGCTATTCTGTCATTCAAAAATTGCTTTGCTCAAAAACTCAATTCCGTACAAATGACTTCCAACCCCTCAAATTAGGGTTTTCCTTCCTTATATTCCCTCAAAACATGTGTCTCACTCCTTGGATGAACTTAGTCCACTTTAAACACCGAAACCCTTAAGACAACCAAAATGTTGTCAGCAACTTTTGAAAAGTTGCCAGTGTTGCATATCAACATTTTTACATCTTTTAAATCTTTTCAATTTTTGAGTGATTTAACTCCAGTCTAACCTAGATAACCTAAGTTAGACCACCTAAGGTATCAAAGGACCCTAAGAACATCCATTACATCACCCTGCCAACTGATGACATCATCAAGTACAATGCAATAAATGAACTAGACTAAAAGCCTTTAGCCTAGAAAGTGAGCACTAACAAGATCTACTCACACCATACTTGGTCCACATGACCTTATATATTTACAATTCCATTCAAGAGGGTCTTTCACACACAATCACAACAAAATGAGATAGCCAACTGGCTTCTCAGGGGTGTTCCTACACCAGGAACAATCTTACTGCTTCTAATCTCACAACAAGAGCAAATTTTTCTTCAAAGTCTATGCCTTCTTGTTGTGAGTAGCCTTTACAAACCGGTTTAGCCTTATTCCTTAAAACAATAACTTCTTCATTCATTTTGTTTATGAAAACCAATTTAGTCCCTTTAACATTCTTATCCTTAGGTCTAGTAATCAATTCCCAAGTGTTTTTTTCTCTATGTGATCCAATTCTTCTTGCATCACTTTAGTCCAAGATTCATATTTGCATGCCTCATAAGTATTTTTTGGTTCTACTTGTGAAATTAAACAAATTTCATTTCTTATTCTTGATCTTGTCATCATTCCTTTATTTACATCACCAATAACTTGATTCTTAGGATGATTTTTATTAACATACCTTGGTTTCTTTGGAGTCTCAATAGGATCATTCAAGCATACCTCAACTTAATTTTCAAATTCAAGATTTTCCTCTTGACTTGTAGTAATCCTCATATTCTCTGAAATCTTATTACAGTCATACATTCTTTCTTGAATCTAAAACCTCTCATCAATTCTCACATTATCACTTTCAACTATCTTCTTCAATCGTAGATTGAAACATTTATAAGCCTCACTCTTAGTGGAATAACCAAGGAAAATTCCTTCATCATGTCTTGCATCAAATTTTCCTAGCTCATCATCCCTTTTGATATAACATTTGCTACCAAATATTTTGAAGTATTTTACAGTAGGAGCATGATTAAACCAAAGTTCATAGGGTGTCTTATTGGTACCTTCTTTGATATGAATTCTATTTAAAGTGTAGGCTGTAGTACCAATATATTCTCTCCAATGCACATGCAAAACAATCCCTTCAAGAAACATAGTCCTGGAAACATCTAGTATAGTTTTGTTTCTTCACTCTACAATCCCATTATGTTGTGGTGTCCTAGGAGTTGATTTTTTTTGTATATACCATGCTCTTTGTAGTAGGTATTAAACATATCTAATGTAAAATCTCCACCTCTATCTGACCTTAAACATTTTATCTTCAGACCTAATTCATACTCAACTTTTTCTTTGAAAATATTAAACTTAGCAAAAGCTTCAAACTTTTCTTTAAGAAATACAACCCACATAATCCTAGAATAGTCATCAACAAAGAATATAAAATACCTTTCTCCATATTATGATCTTGTTCTTGTAGGACCACAGAGATCTGTATGCACCAGATCCAACTTCCCCTTTGCTGAGTAATATTTTCTATGAAAACTACTTCTAGTTTATTTCTCCATCACAAACTCTCTACACATGGTGTTAGAAGGCTTCACAATTGTTAGTAAATCTATGAATGCATTTGTGATACTTTCTTTCATAATGTTACCAAAATTTATATGACAGAATCTCCTATTCCATAACCAACTGTCATCAACCTTTGCAACAAAACAAGTATGTTAGAATGAATTTAGAATAACTGAGAGGGGAGGGGTGAATCAGTTATCCTCAGGTCTAGATGTAGCAAATAAAACTTTTTGTATTTCAGATCTACTCGGAAATAGTAGAATATGTCAACAACTTAATCATATAGTTTACTGTATAATGTAATTATCTTGTATAAACATAATAGTAAAACAAACCATAAGCATTCACACAAGTTGACACAAGTATTTAACATGGAAACCCAATATGGGAAAAACCACTAGTAACATGATACCAAGTTTCACTTTTCTGAAGTGAGCTCTGTGAGGAGCCAACCCTATTAAATGTTACAATAACACACTATTAGGTGTGACCTGGTTAAATGATTTAATCAACCTGTCAGGAGTGGCCTTGTTAGAGGACTTAGAACATTCCACCTGAATGTCACCTTGTTAGAGGATTTATACAAATCACTGTTAGGTCAACCTTGTTAAAGGATTTTAACTTATACAATGGTTAGAAAGTAATCAGCAGTTGTGATTTGATACATACAACTTACTTTGCAAATTCAAATCCAATTACAGCTCTGATGCTAACTTACTGGATGGATTGCATTATCATTTCAATCTTCTGATCTGCTTGGAAATCTGTCAAGCAATCACACATGCAACTTTCTGCTTCTGTATTCAACCTTCTCTACTAGGTCATGCCAAACAGTAAATCAACTATGAAACCCTCTTGCATACACACATCCACTTGCACACTTAATGAATAACCCCTTGAGGTTATCATATACCTATCTGTCTAGGTTAGATAAATCTTTTCCGCTTAATCAAGATCATAGATCTTAGGTTAGGTCAGATCCAATGGATCATTCCATCATTACATTACATTTACTTCTCCAAAGTAGTCTCTAATTAAATCTTGAAACCATGCATTAATTATGGTTACCCATATATTAAATGAGGTGGATCAATCTTTAATTAACTTTATATATCCCAATAAAATTGACTAAGTCGGCTAGAGATCTCAAATCTCATCATTAATCCAATTACTGTAAGTCGGCCAACATCACTATTTTCACTCGGCAATTTCAATGGTGCTTGGCACTGAACAAACTTGCTCGTCACAAACAACTTCACTCAACACAAGCAACTTCGCTCGACACAAGCCAAACTTTCTCAGCACAAAACAACTAGAAAAACTATCTTTGAAAGATAAACAACTAATTACTTTTCCAGAGTGCCAACTGATCAAGTACCCTTTTACTTGCCTTAACTAAACCATTCACTTGGTATTCTTGTTAAATCTTCTTCATCAATCAATAGATATGGTACTAAAACAATAACAATAGTCTCACCAGTTAAGGTTTGACATCAATGACAAAATAACAATTGCTTGCATTGTCACTTTCCAACAAAGTAGCCTCTGTAGTATTCAAATCAAACACATTACCTCTTGAATTTTTACCTGATGCAAACAAATCTCCTGTTTGACTTCTGATAGTACATTTCCCATCATTGAACTTCAAATGATAGCCCTTGTCTGCAATCTGTCCAACACTCAACAAGTTGTTCTTAAGTCCATCAATAAGCAATATATCATCGGTATAGCTTTACCATCAAGGGTAATCAATCCTAATCCAATGATAAATTTAGGAGTGTTATCACCAAATCTGATTACACCACCATCATATTTAGTTAGCTGAACAAACTTATTTTTATCACCAGTCATATGATGTGAACAACCACTGTCTATGATCCATTCTTATTTCTTTTCAACATGAAAAACTAAGGATTTTTCTTCATGAATAGGCTCACCATCTTTAATAGAAATAAATCCAATTTCATCATAGTCCAAACCATCATCATCAGACACACCTTCACTAGCATAATAACATTCCTTATCTTTAGAATAATCTGATCTATGAAACATAGGTTTATGCTTGGGAACCCTTGTGGGACATCTACATGACCAATCTTATTACATGAAAAACACTTCAGGGATAACTTACCTTCAAATTTACCCTTACCTCTATTTTCTCTTCTTGAAATCAAAGCCACAAGTTCATCTAGTTTCCTTTCCTCTTCTACTATCTTTTCCCAATCATCAGCATATTCACCAAGCTCTTCATACCTGTTACCTTTGCTTGGTGCTCGCAAGACTTGATAAAGTCTTTTTATCATTGTGCACATTCGCCTTGAATGTAGATTGCACCTTAGGTAATGTATCTTCTAGATCCACGGCCTCAAAGGTAGTCAACTTAGCAATCAATACCTCACTATTGAAGTTCTCTTTCAAGGGTATGATCTCTTCTATCGCTTGGACTTTAGTTTTATAGATAGGTATGAAAGATGTGATAATATTTTCCATCACTTCTTCTTTAGTATATGGGCCTCTTGAGTTTCTAATTCCTATAAAAACCTATGTAACCCTATGTACATATTCTCTGACATTTTCATCATATCACATTTTCAAAATCTCCATTTTAGTCTTCTAATTCTGCAACTTTTCCTGCTTAGTAAACTTGTTTGCTTCATATAGTGCCTCTAGTCTTGTCTAGATTTTGTGTGCAAAATCCAAGTCTTTAACCTCTGTGAATTCACCCTCAGAGAGTGCATTGATCAATGCTTCTCTTGCAACCATATTACAACTAAAAAAATTCTTTTCACCTTCATTAGCTTTATCTAATTCATCTTCAGGCTTGATCTACTCATCCTTCTTAGTAATCATCCAGTAATCAATCCCTAAGCAGAGTAGCTGAGTTCTCATCTTGTTCTTCCAACTGTAAAAATTTTTAGGATCAAATTTTAGACTCTCCTTTCTATAAATGTCATATTTAGGATCACCTCAACCTATTAAGATTTCTCTTAGAAGATAAAATAATCTAATACCAATTGTTAGCATTAATAGTCCACCAACACAACTAAGAGGGGGGGATGAATCAGTTGTGTGCCAAATATTTAAACTTTAAACTTTATAAACCAATTAATCAATGCAAATCTAAACACATCAAAAGCAACACCATAACACAAGAAATTTTTGTCGAGGAAACCCTATTAAGAGAAAAAACCTGGTGGGAATTAGCACCCACAAATAATATACTGAAAGTATTGTATGCCTGTTAGGAGATTTATCCCTGTTAGGAGCTGATTATTACATACAATATATAGTCCATGTTAAAGGATGTACATTGTTAGGAGTCAATAGAAATAAGAGGCTCACTATCCAAATGAGAAGGTTAAATCCACCTTTAGGACTCACTATCCAAAGTACATATAGAGAAGTTGTCATGCCCAAAAATTTACACCCAAAACACAACAACTTTTTTTTGAAAAGGAATAATAATGTCTTGATGAAAGAAGTTGAGAAATTAACTCAAGTTTTCAAGCTAGGTTAAAGCATACAAGCTAGAGTCTTAGTTTACGTTAGAAGCAAGAACTACAATTAGGGTCGATGGGAAATCATGACTACACGTCAACATCCCTCAACCCACTTTTTAAAACACCAAGGTTTATGTTGTTAAAATATTCTAGTTAGGTTCTTGACCTAACTTTTTCTAAGTAGGAAGGTGAACCATAAAAGGGGTATTTGAATTCATTTTACTAAGGTCCCCTCTATAGCATAATCGTCTTGATATGGCATTAAAAACTAACACTAACAAAGTTGAAAAAATGAAATTATATTAATACCTTAAAAGAGTTTTGAAGATGTGAGAACCATTCACGATAATTTTTATAAAGGATTTAATCAATATTTTACCAATTTTGTTATTTAAATTTTAAATAATATCTTTCTACGATGTTTATGACTCTAAATTTATGATATTACTAAATCCAATTCAAAGGATAGATAACTAACTTTAAGTTACGTCGATCCATCCAAATCGTAATTAACATAAATGATTTAATAGATTAGGTTATTTTAATTTCCTTGTTAGAATTTCCTCAATTAATTATCTATATAGAAAGTCACTAAAAAAAATCTTCTCACGATTCTCATTTGATGCTAAATCATCTTTATAAATTATTATCATCGGAACACATTTCGAGAGGTTTATTAATTATATAAATTTAACTCAAATTCCTTGAGTTCCTATATTCATTTTAAATAAAGATCCAATAAATTAATCATTTAGTTACTTAAATCTAGGATTATAATATTAATATAATTTATCTTCAATAACAATAATTAAAGTTGAACTATAACATTTTAAATTAATTTCATTAGCAAAGTTGGTTAAATAAAAACAATTTAATTGTACACAAATCCTTCAATCCCTCAGAAGTTATAGATAACTTTCTAAATTACCTTATTCGATATCTAAATGGAAACTTTTATTAAGCTTAATTTTCATGGTTCAAATTTAAATTAAATCTAGTAACTCATAAGTGTACATTCATTTTAATCTTAAAGTAATAAACTGAGTTAAATCATTTGTCCAATACTAATTCTCAATAAGGTATACAATCCATCAATTAATAGATTAAGCTAAATCACAGGTTCCTAATCTCTCCCATTAAAATTTAAACAAATATGATTAAATATCTAAGTCTATAGTAGGTCTTTATCTAAAACTTTCAATAGTGTAAAGACATTTCGATTTTAAGTATTATCCATTAATAATTTAAGAAATCTCTATTGTTCATTATTATTATTATTATTATTATTAGGTCTTTTCCTATTAAAATTATAATTCAATTAATATTAATAGATTAGTCTTAAGGGTTCACTCCTTTATTTAATTCAATTAATTAAGTCATTGAAATGTTTATCTTTTAGTTTCTATATAGTGCTTCTAACTATTATAGATTAACTTAATCAGATTTAACAATATTCCATATCTCCGAGATCACCGTTAAAGCATTAACTTTAGAATTAAATCTACTATATTTATAAAACAATTTTTAACAATATAAAATTTCAAAAGCAATTAATTTGGGGAAAGATTTTAATGATGATGGGGTTACAACCATAGCCACCAAAAGCGGTAACTCTTTGTTTTAAAGGTAAAAGTAACCTATTAAAAGAATACACATAACATACATCTCCCTTTTGAGAAACCCTAACCCTAATATGAAATTAGGATTAGGGCCCAATAAGCAAGCCAAGAAGAAAGTCTTTCCTTTTGATGTAGCCCAAAAACCCTTAAGAGAAATTACTTAGAAGATACACAACAAAAATGTTACAAAATTCAAGTTCTTCATTAACTTCTCCAACTTATCCTCCTCTACAATGAAATAAAACTCCCACTTAATACAATTCGAAAAAATACCATATTTGGCAGATTTTTGGGAAAAATAGATTTTTCCATTTTTGGTAATGTTCAAAACTCATCCTATGAATCCCAATTTTTCCCAAGAAAAGCTCCCAACTAAGGCAAGTTGAATTGCCAACTAACGCACAAAATCAAAAACATGATTTTGGATTTATTACAAAAAACAAAACTCAAAAAACTAGAAAGAAATAGAAAAAGCCAATTTTGGAGGTCAAGATGAAATTTTAGGCTCCCGAAAAAAGGTCAAAATGGCCACCAATTGAGCTAGCTAAGTTGAAATTTCCATTAACTCTTCTTCACGCATCTGCCTGTAAAATTTCAGCCAAAACCCACATTCGAGTCAAAAGTTATGACCCTCTGAAGCTCCTGCATCATTCTCCCTTGCTTGAAAAGAACACAACTCCTGCAAGTTCCGGTTCTCAAACTGCATTTAGGCTCATCTAGCTTCTTCAACTCTGATTTTGTAATCCAGATGCTATCTTCTTGTGCCAATCTTCCCACTATACAAGATATTTGTGGTAGTCACCTTGACGAGTTTGAATTGTGCTCTTGTCTAGAACCTGTGCGACCTTTTCCTTTTTCTTGATTGGGACAGTGTGTGTCCAATCCACCTCATCCTCATTTTCAATAGAGGCATAATCACCATGGAAAGTATATAAATCAAAGATGTTAAACATAGGAGAAATATCAAAACCACTGGGGAGCTCTACCTCATAAGCATTATCATTAATCTTCTTCAGAATCTTGCAGGGACCAATTTTATTATATTTCAGTTTGTGATAAGTCCCGGTAGGAAACCTCTCCTTGCATAGATAAACCATCACTAGATCACCTGCACAAAAAACCTGATACCTTCTAGTAGCATATGTAGAAGCTTTATACCGCTCATTGCTGTCTTGTAACTTCTGTCTTACATCTGCCTGCAACTGGAAGAGTTGTTCAGCAAAGGCTTCTCCATCATCACTAACTCTGTCACCCAAGGGAAGTTGCACCAAATCGAGAACACCCTAAGGATTTTGACCATAAACAACTTGAAATGGTGACTTACTAGTTGACTTGTTCACAGATCTGTTATAAGAAAATTCCTCCTGGGGTATGCCAAATCCCATTGCTTGGGCTTCCCTCCAACAATACATCTCAACAAATTACCCAAACTTCGATTGACCACTTCTATTTGGCCATCAATTTGTGGATGATAAGCACTACTAAACTATAACTTTGTCCCCATCTTCTTCCATAAGGTCCTCCAGAAATGACTCAAGAACTTAGTGTCCCGATTAGAGGTTATTTTTTTTGGAACCCCATGCAATCTCACTATTTTAGAAAAGAATAACTTGGCCACCCTAGTGGCATCACTAGTTTTCTTACATGCAATGAAATGAGCCATTTTTGAGAATCTATCCACAACTACAAAGATATAGTCATTACCTCACTGTGTATGTGGCAGTCCCAATACAAAATCCATACTCAAGTCTATCCATGGTCCTATTGGTACTGGCAATGGCATGTACAAACCAGTGTTTTGGGAGTGCCCTTTGGTTACTTGACAAATTTGGCACCTTTTCACAAACCTGGTGATATCTCTCTTCATCTTTGGCTAGTAGTACTTATCTTCTACCAAGGCTATTGTTTTATCCTTCCCAAAATTCCCAGCCATACCACTACTATGAAATTCTCTAATAATATTTTCCCTCATTGAGCCTACAGGAACACACAACTGTTTTCCCTTGAATAAATAACCTTCTTGCATAAGATACTCACCTTGAATAGTGTCTGTGTGCCCAGGTACTGGATTCTTCAACTGATCAACAACTTCCCAAAAGTCACTATCAGATTCATACAAGTCCTTGATTGCATCAAAGCCAACTACTTCTATTTCCATGACGGTGAGAAGCACACCACATCTGCTTAAGGAATCTACAACTTGATTCTATTTCCCTGATTTATGCTTTAGAACAAAAGTAAACCCTTGGAGGAAAGAGACCCATTTTGCGTGTCTAGTGTTCAATTTATTTTGTGTATTTAGATGTTTTAGAGAAATATGGTTTGTAAACAACACAAATTATTTGGGTACCAAATAATGCTTCCAATGTCTCAGAGCTTGCACAATTGCATGGAACTCTATATCATATGTAGAATATTTCATTCGCACATCATTCAATTTTTCACTAAAAAAGGCAATGAACTTACCTTCTTGGCTGAGTACAACACCAATGTCCACATGTGAGGCATCATAGTCCACTTCAAACACTTTGTCAAAATCTGGTAAGGCCAATATAGGAGCTTCAGTGATCCTCTTCTTTAGATACTGGAAACTCTCTTCAGCCTCTTTGGTCCATGAAAACTCTCGACCCTTAGTGAAATCTGTCATAGGTGCTACAATGCTGCTGAAATTATGAATGAACTTTATATAGAAAGTGGCCAAGCCATGAAAAATTCTCACCTCAGTGATACTATGTGGACTATGCCATTCAAGAATGGCTTTAACTTTATCTGGATCCATGCTGATACCATCTACAGAAATGACAAATCCCAGAAAAACAAGGCTTTCTTGCATGAACCTACACTTCTTCAAATTAGCATAGAGTTTCTCTCTTCTTAATACCCACAATATGATCCTCAAGTGTTGCAGATGTTCTTCCCTTCCCTTACTAAAAATCAGTATATCATCAAAATAAACAACTACAAACTTGCCAATGTAGGGACGCAACACAGTATTCATGAGTCTCATAAAAGTGCTAGGTGTATTTGATAAACCAAAAGGAATAACGTTCCATTCATACAAACCATCCCTAGTTTTGAAAGCAGTTTTCTATTCATCCCCTTCTTGGATGCAGATTTGGTGGCACCCACTTCGAAGATCAATCTTAGTGAAATGTGTTGCTCCAGCAAGAACATCCATCATATCATCTAAATGAGGGATAAGAAAACGATACTTGATGGTTATCCTATTGATTTCTCAACTGTCTGTGCACATCCTCCATGTTCCATCCTTCT
Organism: Thuja plicata; assembly: GCA_018584345.1. Lineage (NCBI taxonomy): Eukaryota > Viridiplantae > Streptophyta > Pinopsida > Cupressales > Cupressaceae > Thuja > Thuja plicata. The sequence goes on along the minus strand of MU213107.1, from coordinate 172,891 downwards.
TTGGGGTTAGTAATACTGGTACAACATAGGGGCTCATGCTTTCCTACACTAACCCTTTATGTATGAGCTCAATTACCTATTTGTTTAGTTCTGCATGTTGTGTTAGACTCATTCTGTAAGCCGATTGATTGGGAAGGCTAATTGATTGGGAAGACTTGCTCCTGGGATAAGATCAATATGATGTTGGATATCTTGTTTTGGGGGGATCCCATCAGGTAGCTCCTCTTGAATGACATTTGGATATTCTTCCAAAACCACAGCTACTTTTGGAGGTATTTTCAAGTCCTCCTCTTTCCCTCTTTGCACTACCAATGTGTAACAAAACCCTGTTACTTTCATCTCCTTGAAAGGTTCCTTTTCAGATAGCATGCTTTCATCTTTTCCTTCATTCCTGAGAGGTAACAGGATTACCTTAGATCCATCCTTCCAGAAGGTGTAAGTATTCTTCTCTCCATTATGAATAACCTTTCTATCATACTGCCAGGGGTGACTTAATAGGACATGGTATGCATCCATTGAAATCACATCACACCATAACTCATCCTTGTAGACCTTTCCTATGGAAAATTTAACAAGGTACCTCTTATCTACTGTAACTTTATTTCCCTTTTTGAACCATGCTACCCGATAGGGATGGGGGTGCTTTTCACACTAGAGATTTAGTTTCTCCACCATTGCTTTAGAAACCATGTTCTCACAACTGCCTCCATAAAAAATTACTTGAAATACCTTTCCACCTGAGGTACATCTTGTTCGGAATATGCTAGTTTTGAGCCATGAATCATTAGCGCCTTTCTCCTCTATATCTTCCTTTTCTGGAATAATCATTGTCCTCCTCATCATGAGAATTTCTCCAATATCTAGAGACACTTATTGTTCTAATCCTTCATTGTCAACCTAGGCTAGGTTCACTCTGGATGGCCCTCCTTGATTTCCATCTTGCATGTTAAAATTGGAACACTCGAAGGCCCTGTGTCCTTCTATTCCACATCTGAAACAAGTGAATGGTCTTCTCTGGCCTTCCCATCCTCTTCCATTACCATAGCCTCTACCACGTTGAAGCCCCCTTCCTCTTTGTTGATTCCATGGATTCGAACGGGTTTCTTCTTGTTTCTCACTCCCTTGACTAGAACTTGAGCCTCCTCAAAATGGAGTTGATGTACCTCTTCGTCCTCCTCTATTCCTTTGATTGTACTACCTAGTTTTTTTTTCTTTAGCCTTTAGAGCCAACTGATAGCCATCCTCCATACAGTTGATCTGATGCATGTTTAGCTCATCCTAAATAGTGTATTTCAAACAATTTAAATACCTTGCAGCCATCTGTTCATTACTTTCTTGATGTTCTATACGGATGGACAACTTGTAAAATTTGTCTGTATAATTTTGTATAGAAGACAAGTTCTGTTTCAAATTCTGAAACCTTCGAAAGAGTGTTTGAGCATAATCCACATGTAATAATTTTTCTCTCATCTTTTTCTCCATTTTTCTCCATTTCTTGATTTTATCCTTCCCTTTCTTTGTTCTTTCATTTTGGAGATGATCCCACCAGATCATTGCATGTCCCTTTAACTTGATGCATGTAAACCTCATCTTCTTTTCTTCTGCCATAGACTTCCATGTTAGAATAGTCCCAAGGGATAACTAAGAGAAGGGGGGGGGGGGGGGGGGGGANGGGGTGAATCAGTTATCAACTACTTTACTTCTTTTCTTCAATTAAATATAGAATAACATTAAGCATTAACAAATTTAGATAGCACAACATAGAACACAACAATTTTGGTTACGGGGAAACCAAATAGGTAAAAACCCCGATGGGAATTAGCACCCACAAAGAACTGTACTTGAGTATAATTATCCATGTTAGGAGATATTGCAACCCTGTTAGGAGTTTTTCTTTACAATGCAATAAGTACAGTGACCTGGTTAAGGGTCTGATCCTATTAGGAGTCTTTTATAAATAACCCTGTTAGGGGTGGGGACTCACTGTCCAAAAAGCTCACTGCTAAAATGATGAAGGCTGCAACCTTTAGTAAAATAAATATGCACTATATCTAATAAATGAACTGTTTGAGTAGACCTGATGTCTTGATCAATTCCAATGTGTTGTATACTTCCACTTCTTCTTCACATAGATCTTTTCTTGATGAATGAAATGTCTTTACTATCCCAAAACAACAGACATTCTATTCAGTACTTTTTTTGTCTCTTTTCTTATCATTCAAACTTAGCGTTCACCATATGAACTACTATAAGTCTTTCCAAAAGATGTGATCTTTGTCAACTTTAGGAGTCCCTTCAATACTTCTTTAGTCAGCCACATCAAGCACACAACCTGATTAGAATCATGCAACCCAAACTGAATAGACGTGATGCATCACAAGGTTGGCTCCACCAAATTAACTCCAACTTCATGATTTTGATAGAAAACATTTGGTGCCTTTAGATAATTATATTTAACTCATAACTAAACATTAATACAAACACACATATTCCAAAGATAGGCACAACTCAAAAAATAATGTAATTATGTCGGCTCTTCACAGATAATCTTCAATCACTATAACTTCCATAACTGATTAACATAACTCAACTGAAACTTCATATTTGACTCGGTGTGAATGCACATAGCATCTAGAACATGTATACACCATGGAAATAAACATGCATAGCTCCAAAATATATGTACTGATAATTGCATATAGAACACCGCTGTATATTATATGTTGTCATCAATGACAAAAATATAATCAACTATTTGCACAGAGGCAAATCTCCAACAATCCCCCCTTTGACATTGATGACAACATATAATATCATCAATTCAAAGTGTCTTCCTTCTTTTTACAATCTTCTCAATATCCTCATCAAAGGTTTCTCTTCACTGCTGCTGCTCTTCTAACTATATACTCCCCAAGAGTATATGCCCCCCCTTACTAATACTCCCCCTTTGACATCAATGGAAAAGGGTGCCAAACATTATTAGGCACATGTACTACTCTATAAGTAGAGTAGTCAACGATTCATTAATCACCACAGACTGATGTTCTTGCTGTAAGTTCTAATTAGACTCAGGAAAGGGAATTACTCCCAGCTTCTCCCTGAGATACTCAAAAGCATCTTTTGATAATGGCTTTGTAAAAATATCTGTTAATTGTTCTTTTGTGCTCACATAATCCAACTTTACTTCTTTGTCTGCAAATTTTTCTCTTAGAAAGTGGTATTTGATCTCAATGTGTTTTGTCTTTATGTGCATCACAGGGTTCTTTGACATATTGGTAGTACTAGTGTTATAAAAGTGAATAAAAATAGGATAATCAATCTGAATACCAAAGTCTTTAATCATCTGTTTGATCCAAACCATTGTTGAACAATTCAATGCTGCTGCAACATACTCAGCTTCTGCTGTTGACTAAGAGATACAATTCTGCTTTTTACTTATCCAAGTGACCAACCTGTCTCCAAGAAATACCACTCCTCCTGATGTACTCTTTTTGTCATCAACACAACCTTCCCAATCAGCATCAGTATACACATAAAGTTGTATGTTCTCTGAGTTAGGATACCATAAACCATAGTCTATAGGCCCTTTTAAGTATCTAAATATTCTTTTTATTTCCATTAGGTGATTTTGCTTGGGTTCAGTTGCAGATCTTCCAATGATGCCAACTGCATTAGAAATATCAGGTCTAGATTGAGTAAGATATATGAGTTTTCCAATCATAGACTTGTATAGAGTCTTGTCAACTACTGTGGAATCACCATCTTTAGAAAGTTTGCTTCCTGTTATCATGGGGGTGCTTACTGGTTTGCAATCTTCCATTTTGAAAGTCTTCAATATCTCCTTCACATACTTAGACTGATTTATGAATATGCCTTTTTCTATTTGTTTTACATTCAATCCAAGAAAATATTTGATAGGTCCAATAATACTCATTTCAAACTCACTTTTCATTTCTTTGGCAAATTCTGCACTAAGTTTGTCATTACCTCCAAAGATAATGTCATTAAAAAAAATAGCAATGAGTAGTAATACTTCATCTGTCTCTCTTATGAATAAGTTACCGCCTGCTGCTCCTTTTCTGAATCCTATCTTTGTTAAGTAACCATCAAGTCTCTCATACCAAGCTCTTGGGGCCTATTTAAGTCCATAAAGTGCTTTCTTTAGTTTGCATACCATGTCTGGTTTGTTTGAAAGTTTGAATCCTTCAGGCTGCTCTATGTAGACTTCCATTTAGAAAAGCTGACTTGACATCCATTTGATATACTTTAAAGTTCTTGAATGTTGCATAGGACAAAAACAAGTTGATAGCTTCCAATTTTCTCACAGGGGCAAATGTATCAGTGTAGTCTATTCATTCTCTCTGCGCATATCCTTTACATACTAATCTTTCTTTGTTTCTTACCACTGTGCCTTCTTCATTCATTTTGTTCCTGAATATCCACTTTGTTCCAATCACATTCTTGTCATGAGGTCTAGGGACCAGTTCCCATGTATCATTCTTGATAATTTGATCTAATTCTTCTTGCATAGCACTTTTCCAATTTGAATCATTGCACACATCTTCTACACTTAAGGGTTAAATCTGTGAAAGTAAGCATACCTCTTCATCAACAGTTGAGCCTTTTGCTCTGGATCTTGTCAAGATTTTAGCACTCTAATTTCCAATGATGTCTTTCGTAGAGTGGTATTTGGATGTGTATTTTGAGTTTTTAGGAGTGACACTTTCATCTATAATCTGTGATTCTTCTTCACTTGGTTCAGGATTATTACATGAAACATCAATACAGTCAAACATTTCTTCAATAACCATGTCCTTATTGATGGGTCTGGGCTCATCTTCAATCATGGGAGCACATTCATAGTATCTTTCTTGAATCATAAAATTCTCATCAATATTCACATGAGTACTTTCAATGATCTTCAATCTTAGATTAAAACATCTATAGGCTTTGCTTTTAGTAGAGTAACCAAGAAAAATACCTTCGTCACTTCTAGCATCAAACTTGCCAATGCTATCATCTCTCTTGATGTATCACTTTCTTCCAAAGATTCTAAAGTATTTTACAGTAGGTACATTACCAAACCAAATTTCATAAGGTGTCTTGTCTGCACCTGGCCTCAATTGTATTCTATTGATAGTATAGACTATTATATTGACAACATCTCTCCAATAGGTATGGGTAACCTTTCCTTCAATCATGATAGTGCATGCTGTGTCAAGTATTACTCTATTCCTTCTTTCTGCAATCCCATTCTGCTGAGGGGTTCTAGGTGCACTTAACTATCTTTTGATTTTATGTTCTTCGCAGTAATCATAAAACTGTTCAGAGGTGAATTCTCCTCCTCTATCAGATCTCAAACATTTTATTTTCAATCCAGATTCATTCTCAAGCTTAGCTTTGAATACTTTGAACTTTTCAAAAGCTTCATATTTGTCTTTTAAGAATGCAACCCACATCATCCTTAAGAAATCATCAACAAACAAAATGAAATACCTTTCTCCATAGTATGATCTTGTTTGAGTAGGTCCACATAGGTCTGTATGTATCAGATCTAATTTGTTTTCAGCAGAGTCTTGTTTAATTCTGAATGAGGTCCTCACATGCTCCCCCATCACACATTCCCTGCACATAGTGTCAACTAGTCTTGCAATACTTGGAAGGTCTCTTACTGCCTTTACATTACTTATCTTGACTATGTTGTAAAAATTGATATGACAAAGTCTCTTGTGCCATAACCAACTGTCATCCACTTTTGCAAAAAAACAACTTACTTGAGAGTTAAGCTGGAAAACATTACCTTTGGTCTTTGAACTTGATGCAATCATGTATCCTTTTTTTTGTTGATAATACAACTGTTGTTCTTGAATTCCAACTGATATCCTTTGTCTAGCAGTTGTCCAACACATAGTAAGTTATGATGCAAACCATCAACATAAATAACATCATCTATCTTGTTCTTTCCATCTAAGGTGATAGATCCTCTACCTATGATAGGTTTGGGAGTGTTATCTACAATTATAACCATGCCACCTTTGTACTTATCTAGATGTACAAATCTATCTTTGTCTCCTATCATGTGGTGTGAACATCCGCTGTCAATGATCCATTCAGTTTTGATGTCATCTTTGAAAACTAATGCTAACTCTTGTGTTTTTTCTTCATCTTCTTTGTCCATTTCTTCAAGCATCTTCTCAATGTCCTTGATGGCAATGAATCCAATTTCATCTTCTCCTGAATCATCATCAGTTACACCATCTTCATCATGATAGAATCCCTTAGTGTACATGGGCTTGTAATCTGATCTGAACTTCTTAACTCTTGTAGGACACTTGGATGCAAAGTGACCAACTTTGTTGCATGAGAAACATTTGAATGGTAGTTTTCCTTCATATTTCCCTTTACCTTTCCTTTCTTTCTTGGAATTCATAGCAATGATTTCTTCTAGTTCTATATCCACTTCTTCATTATTACTAAAGCTGCTTATAGATTTCTTACTGTGGACTGAGGCTTTGAAAGCTGTCTCACTTTTAGGTTTTGTTTTCAATCTTGATATCTCAAATGCAGATATTTTGCTAATCAAGGTTTCTCTTTTGAAGACCTTTGAGAATTGCATATTTTCATCCAAGATGTTAATCTTTCTCTCATAGTCTGCTATCAATGTGGTCATTAGTTTGTCCATTATATCATCCTCTGAAATTTCTCCACCATTGTTCCTGATACCTGATACTACTTCATTAATCCTCTGATTGTAAGATCTGATGTTTTCTTTAGGTAGCATCTCTAAATTATTGTATCTTTTCTTCCATGTTTTTCTACATGCATTATTTGCTTGGATATCTCCTTCAAACATATCTTCTAAGTATTTCCAAATAGAGTATGCTTTATCTGCCTTCTTGATTTCAGAAAATTCACTGTCAGATAGGGCACTGATTAGGGCTTCTTTGGCAATTTCATTTTGAGTGAACACTTCCTTTTTTTTAATTGTAGAGTCTTCTTCTGCAAGGTCTTTTAAGGTGGGAACATCAATTTCATGAGTGGAAATATCATAGATCTCAAATCTAATGCACTAAAGATGTGTTATCATTTTTTTCTTCTAGTGAAGATAGTTTTCTCCATTAAACTTAGGACTCTCTTTCTTGAAGTATGCCATCTGATCTACCTTAAGTTGTTAGGCTTTCTTTCCAAGGGACTTGGCTCTGATACCAATTGTTAGAATAGTCCCAAGGGATAACTAAGAGGGGGGTGGGGGGTGAATCAGTTATTAGCTAGTTTAATTCTTTTCTTCAATTAAATACAGGATAAAATTAAGCATTAACACATTAAGATAAAACAAGATAGAACACAACAATTTTGGTTACGGGGAAACCAAATAGGTAAAAACCCCAGCGGGAATTAGCACCCACATAGAATTGTACTTGAGTATAATTATCCATGTTAGGAGATATTGCAACCCTGTTAGGAGTTGTTCTTTACAATGCAATAAGTAAAGTGACCTAGTTAAGGGTCTGACCTTGTTAGGAGTCTTTTATAAATAACCCTATTAGGGGTGAGGACTCACTGTCCAAAAAGCTCACTACTAAAATGATGAAGGCTGCGACCTTCAGTAAAATAGATATGCACTATATCTGATAAATGAACTGTTTGAGTAGACCTTCTATCTTGATCAGTTCCAGTGTGTTGTATACTTCCACTTCTTCTTCACATAGATATTTTCTTGATGAATGAAATGTCTTTATTGTCCCAAAATAATAGACATTCTATTATGTACTTTTTTTGTCTCTTTTCTTATTAGTCACACTTAGCGTTCACCATATGAACTACTATAAGTATCTTCCAAAAAGATGTGATCTTCATCGGCTTTAGGAGTCCCTTCAATAATTATTTAGTCAGCCACATCAAGTATGCAACCTAATTAGAATCACACAACCTAAACTGAATAGACATGACGCATCACAAGGTCGGCTCCACCAAATTAACTCTAACTTCATGATTATGATAGAATACATTTGGCACCTTTAGATAGTTATATTTAACTCATAACTAAACATTAATACAAACACACATATCCCAAAGATAGACGCAACTCAAGAAATAATGTAATTATGTCGGTTCTTCACAGATAATCTTCAGTCACTGTAACTGCCATAACTGATTAACATAACTCAACTGAAACTTCATATCTGACTCGGTGTGAATGCACATAGTATCTAGAACATGTATACACCATGGAAATAAAAATGCATAGCTCCAAAACATCTGTACTGATAATTAAATATAGAAAACTGCTGTATATTATATGTTGTTATCAATGACAAACATACAATCAACTATTTGCATAGAGGCAAATCTCCAACATTCCATTCAAAAAACTTTCCCATCTTGTTTAACCAATCTATCACTTCATCTCGCTTAAGACTACCTGAATAGTCTGAAACATCAACTTTGATTGCTTCATTTTTTCCCTTCAAGACTCTGAGCAGTCTCTCTTCGAAACTCATTGCTTCTTCTTGTCCTTCTTATATTCCTTCAGCTCCTTGGTTCACCTCTCCATCAGATTCATCTTATTCTCTTTGTAATCCTTGGTTTTCCAATCGGTTTGTGAGTTCTGCTACTTGTCTTTACAAGCTTATCATATCTCTCTGTGTTTGGGTAAGACCTCTACCTCTTCCTCTTCCTCTTCTAACCATTGTCCCGCTCTAATACCAAATGATGTAGCCCAAAAACCCTTAAGAGAAATTACTCAGAAGATACACAACAAAAATGTTACAAAATTTGAATTCTTCATTAACTTATCCAACTTAGCCTCCTCTACAATGAAATAAAACTCCTACTTAATACAATTCTAAAAATTACCATATTTGGCAGATTTTCAGGAAAAACAAATTTTTCCATTTTTGGTAATGTTCAAAACTCATCCTATGAATCCCAATTTTTTCCAAGAAAAGCTCCCAACTAAGGCAAGCCGAATTTCCAACTAACCCACGAAATCAGAAACATGATTTCAGATTTATTACAAAAACAAAACTCAAAAAACTAGAAAGGAATAGAAAAAGCCAATTTTGGAGGTCAAGATGAAATTTCATGCTCTTGAAAAAGGTCGAAATGGCCACCAACATAGCTATCTGGGTTTGAATTTCCATTAACTCTTCTTCACACATCCGCCTGTAAAATTTTAGCCAAAACCCGAATTCGAATCAAAAGTTATGACCCTTTGAAGCTCCTGCATCACCTTTCTGTCTCTTTTTCTTCCTCTTCACCAAAATCAAAATCCCTAAGGCCCCATTTGTTTGGGGAATTGGAATTTGACTCAAAAACTTATTATCACAAAATCAGGTTTTGAAATCCCAGTTTTGCATCTTGGGGAATTGGAATTTGACTCAAAACCTTATTATCGCAAAACCAGGATATGATTTCTAATTCCACCTATTCAGTGGGAAGATGATGCCACTCATTTTGATGTCTAAACCCGGTTTTTCTTGACGAATCCAAAATTGCAATTTAGAGAAACAAACGTCGGATTCACAAAAACGGGAAGTGTCACTCCCAATTCCGCGAAACAAACGGGGCCTAAGGACTGTTCTTTTGTTTGCAGGTTTGAAAATGGCTCCATGGGAGGTGAAGAAAGTAAGCGAGTACATTCATAGATTTATGTCAATGTATATACATACATCAGTGTATATATATATA
>MU213107.1:143204-153454 GCA_018584345.1 Thuja plicata | reverse complement strand
TATATATATATAAGAGTAATATTTTTTGAAAGCCCTAGATCATCATACGATTAATGGGTAAACAAAAATGCATTAAACATAGTTATTATCAAACATAAATGTACATAAGTAGGTAATTAAGCTTACTTAAGTTATACATCAGATTTAAGCAACATTCTTATGAGAGGATTATATTCTAAACATTTAGGATTCTACAATTTTCATAGACTTAAAAAGAAGATTTAATAAATCTCCTACAACTTCATTATGCATCAGAATTTTAATATTTAGGAAAAGAAGAATTTAGATAACTCATAGGGATTTTGATTTCTTTCTTACTTTCCAAGAGATAATGTACTATCATGAAGACCCTTCATTTTTATTTTATTGTATATATATCCACACACACACACACACGTGTGTGTGTGTGTGGATACTAAAGGAAAAATAATAGATTATAACAGGAATTACAAAATAAACACATCTCAAGATTTTTTTAATCTTACAGATTATAATAATAATTTTTGGATTAAATGAAATGACAAATAAAATGTAAATGAGCATGTAGACTTATATAAGACTTTATACACTTCTGTAAATAAAGTTGCAAGCACATGTTTAGATGAGCTTTTGTAAATGATATATTCATACTAAGACTTACAATTTTCTCTCATACAAAATCATCAACAAATATGTAAACCCTCAAGCTTCTTAAAAATCAACAACTACACTCCTAGAAGATAAGACACAAAATTTACAGCCTAAAGCTTTTACATAAAAATCTTACAAAATAGCACACACTTTCTCTCTTTCCAAGTTTAACCCTTAAAATCTAAGAGCTCCAAAATCTGCAAATAGAAAAGAAGAAGAAAAAAAGACCATGGGGTACTCACCTCCCAGCCTAGGTCTTTTCTAGACCACCCCAAGCTAGGGGAATCAAGATTAAATAGGTTTCTCACAAAACATAACATTACAAACATTCCATCACACAAAAAACAACAACAAACTCCCATTGAAGGCCTGCACATAGGGTCTCCAAATGACCCATTAATGGGGTGAAGGAGGACCAAGAAACCAATAAGGAAAAAAAATGCCATAAAAAGTTTTACATTGCCTTCACAAGGCCTATAAAACAACAATATTTATTCTCAACACCAAACCTTACAATAACCATTACATTCTCCACCCCAAGACTAATCTCCCATGAAAACATTAACAACACAAACTTCTCAACACAATACAAACAACTTTCTCAAACATGACATGGTACATCAGAAAATCAACACAAAATTCTTGCACAATGCATTCTTCTACAATATCTTTTATTTACATGATTCGATCCAAACATGAAGATAGTTCAACCAACCTTGATCAAGCAATGACATAAAGGAGTTGATGGAGAGCTTCTGTTCCTAAGTCCTTCCCTCTCTTCCCAAATCTTCTCTAACTCTTATTTGTCTCCCAAAAAAATGGAGAGTGGGTGAACAACCTCCAAATCTTGGATGAACCCCACTAAAAAGGCTCTACACATTCCCCTACTTCATAGAGGAATGAGCCTCCTCAAAATAAACAAAATGAAAGATTATTTAATCTATTTATTGAGAAGCTCATTTTCGTGCAACTTGAAAACCCAACTTTTGGTGGTGTGCCCAAGTCCACTATGGGATGGCTAGAAATGACCTTAAATACACCCTAGGGGCTTATTTAACCCTCTTAAAGTCTAGTTGAAGTTGACATACAAATTTCCTCTTGTTTGACCAAGCTCAAGGCTTTTTAACCAAAAGAAATATCAAGGGTCCCCTACAAGGTTCTACCCTAGGTCTACTTGCAACCAATATTCACCCCAAATGGACATGTCATCGCTACATAAACACAACATAAGTGTCAAATGACACACACACAATTTATACATCACAATACACATGACTTGTCCACTTGAATTCATGTATTCACAAATAACATTTAACAATTACATACATACATTTTACAAAATTAAATACATCACAATGAGGCTTTATCTCTACCATAGAGAACAACCTTGGTTTTCACTGATTTCACATAGGTTTAACCTTGATTCCCTAATTAATACCATGGCCATCTTCCCTGCACACTAAATGTGAATATTAGTAGTCCAAGGAATGATATGCATCGTAATGAAATATATACATTATTCAGAACCTCTACAAAACTTCCCCATAAACAAATTTAGTTTTCACTATACATTCGCAAGCATCCCTTAAACATTTAACTTTCATTTCATGTTAGAATTCATATTACATCATAACTAAATCAATTCACAATTCTCCAATTAATCACATAAGAATCAATTAGTCCATCACATAATCATAATGTTCACCAGATCAGTATTCATACTGCAAAATCCATATCTGTAACATAGTAATCTAATCTGACTAACCAAAGTGTTTCTAATAATAAGAAATCATAACATTACCTTGCTAGTCTTATAGTTTAACCAATCTAATATTTAATTGCATTATCCTTTTAATCTTAAAAGCACCTATCATTTTTCACAATCATAACTCATCCCTTTTAATTTACAATTTCCTTACCTAATTCAATCCACGCTATTCAAGATCTTATCTGCTCATCATAATAATCAATTAATCAATAAGTCCTAAAGTGAACCATCACATAATCATAATGTTCACCAGATCAGTATCCATACTGCAAAATCCATATCTGTAACATAGTAATCTAATTTGACTAACCAAAGTGTTTCTAATAATAAGAAATCATAACATTACCTTGCTAGTCTTATAGTTTAACCAATCTAATATTTAATTGCATTATCCTTTTAATCTTAAAAGCACCTATCATTTTTCACAATCATAACTCATCCCTTTTAATTTACATTTTCCTTACCTAATTCAATCCACGCTATTCAAGATCTTATCTGCTCATCATAATAATCAATTAATCAATAAGTCCTAAAGCGACATAATGCTTCATAGAGAAGTCAACATAAGTAAGAATAAAATAGGGTACACTCTCACGAGGGTACTATATGGTCATCTATGCAATAATAACTCAATCTACAATGCTCATAGTGTCAGACATAAAATGGAAATGAGGGAGGCTCGACAAAAGTATACAATAACTAGTGAACTGAGTGATAGCAACTTGCTTTGCCTAAATAGTTCCAATGAAGTTCATCACAAACACTATCTCTTCTCTACATTAAATAGACTTCACAATTACAATCTTCCAGCTTCCAGATTATGCTTCATCATTATCTCATTAAGAAACAACTCTCCTTTATACACGTTCACAATAAGAAATTAAGTTGGCTTGTTAAGAGTTCCCCAATGCACAAACAATGATATAGACCCTTTCTAAGATACACACGGTGCCTTACAAAAGTAAACATCAAATACAAATAATCAGTTATACTCCAAGATCTGTAATCCACGCTCTCCATCCTCTAAACATGTTACACCACTGTAGTCAACCACAAATAGATCTTTGTGAGACCACATGCCTCAGCTGATGTCACCAAGAACTCAGTGACCCAAGAATAAAAATTAACATTCTTCAACATGTTTTCTACCACGCCTTAAGTTCTCAAATCATAACTCATGCTTTCATCCAATTTATCCCAAAAATTCAGAGACTTGTTGGAAATGAGTTGAGTAACTGAGAGGAAAGGGGTGAATCAGTTACCACAAAAAAAAATCCAAGTCGCTTAGATGTCTTAAACAAATTTATCACTATTGCTCAGTTAACACATATATTCTAATGTCACTCGGATAACATAGCAAATATTAAGATATTAAATGTGATTATCCTTAGTAATTAATTGCAAAAGCTTAAACCATAAAGCAAATAACATGTACATAGATAAAACCAAGATTTAAAATGGAAACCCAATATGGGAAAAACCACCAATTGCAACTAGTCACTATTTTTCACTCTTTCTGAAGTGAGCCCTGTTAGGAGCCAACCCTGTTAAAGGTTACAATAACACACTATTAGGTGTGACCCTATTAGAGGATTTAATCACTCTATAAGGAGTGGCCTTGTTAGAGGTCTTCAAACACTTCAATGCAAAAGTGTCACCTTATGAGAGGATTTACAAAAGACTGTTAAGTCTACTCTGTTAAGAGATTTTGATCACTGCTACAATTGTTAGAGAGTAACAATGGATTGACCTGTTTTGATAAGCAACTATCTTTGCTGATTCAGATCTCTATTATGGATTTAATTACTTGATCCTCATTCATTGGATATTCTGTTGTAGTTCTATGTGTTCTGTCCTCAATCAGAATCCCATCTAATTTTGCTTTCACTCTTCATGTCATGAACACATATCTCACCTTCTTCATGATACTTATTCAATCCAAAATTGACCTAATATATATATGATAAGCCTTGTCAAGTTGGCCTTAATAACCTTCTAAATAAATAATAAAACTTATGTCTGTCGGCTGCATATGACCATATAAACATAAAATGTAAACTGTTGTTAGTCGGTTGGCACTAACTGTTTAACTCGGTCAACACTAAAATACTTCAACGCCCGACCAACACTATAATGCCCGAGTAAACTCAGTTAGAACTAAAAATCACTTTGGTCTTCTTCAATTCCCGAGAGTGCTTTGCATGAACTAACTATGCTCGGATAGGATTAGACATTTGTGTAAATATCACTATATTTGTGTAAACATCAATGACAATACATAATTGCATAATTGTCATCAACAATCTCCCTCTTTGGCATTGATGGAAACACAACATGTCATAATACAAAGAGTTATAGAGAAACAAAAATAAGAATGGAAATTTATTAATATCCTTAGATTCATTTTGATTCTCATCCAAAAACCCCCTCTGTCATCACAGTGTCTGAAATACATATTTCTCCCTCTTACATTGATCTCTGTTCTCTGATAAAGTTTCTCCCTCTATCATTAATCTCTCCATTAGTAATCTCTCCCTCTTTGACAACCAATGCCAAAGACACCAACTGATATATATATATATATATATATATATCCAATGAAGTTGTAATATACCTGTTTGTACTAATTCATATGAAATAAGCTATGTATATCTGCATCAACATGTTAAGTCTGTTTTGTAGCTTGGTTGATGCATCATTAAACTGTGTTTTAGTGAGCCTCAGTTAGGGGAATCACCCCTAGATTTCCTCTAAGATACAAAAATTCATCCTTAGGTAATGGTTTTGTGAATATGTCTGCAATTTGTTCTTTAGTATTCACATATTCCAATTTTACTTCCTTGTCCTGAACCAATTCTCTCAAGAAATGATACTTTATTGCAATATGTTTAATCTTAGTATGCATCACATGGTTCTTTGAGATGTTAATAGAACTGGTGTTGTCACAGTAGATAATAATTGGTCCTTTGATTTTCCTCCTTCATACCTCACAATAGTTGTTGGAACCATATGATATTTGAACAATTTACTGCTGCAACAACATACTCTGATTCTGCTGTAGACTGAGAAATGTAGTTCTATTTCTCACTTTTCTAGGAGACTAACCTCTTTCCAAGAAATAATGCTCCACCAATTGTGCTTTTTTTGTCATAAACATTTCCAGCCCAATCAACATCAGTAAAAGTATTCAAATCAAAGTTTCCTCCTTTCTTGTACCATAATCCATACTCTTTAGTACCCTTACGATATGTTAGAATCCTTTTGATAGCCATCAAATGATTCTCTCTAGGATTAGCTAAAAACCTTGCAACAATACCAACTGCTAATGCAATATCAGTTCTACTGTGAACAACATATTAAAGTTTACCAATCATGTATCTGTAGGTAGTCTGATTTACTTCCTTTGAATCATCATCCTTAGACAACTTATGTCTAGTAGGCATAGGAGTTCCAACTGGTCTAGAATCTTCCATCCCAAATTTCTTCAGTATCTCTTTGATGTATTTAGACTGGGTAATGTAGATACCATCCTTCATCTGATAAACTTGTAATCCAACAAAGAATTTGATTTCACCAAACATAGACATCTCAAATTCCTTACTCATAGCTTCAGAGAATTCTTTGCATAAATAATCATATCTAGTAAACAATATATCATCAAAAAATATTTTTGCTAATAGTATCTTGTTCTGAGGTCCTTCTTTGATGTACAAGCTACTATTATCATTAGTTATCTAGAATCCAATTCATATCAAGTAACCATGCAATTTTTCATACCAGACTCTAGGATCTTGTTTCAATCCATACAATGATTTGTGTAGTTTACAAACCATATTCCTTTTGTTAGGATCTACAAAACCTTCAAGTTGCTCAATATAGACTTCTTCTTCAAGAAACCCATTCAGGAATGCAGATTTTACATCCATTTGATAGACCTTGTATTCTTTGTGTGTAACATATGCCAGAAGAGTTCTGACTCTTTCAAGTCTTGCAACAGGATCAAAAGTTTCTCCATATTCAATACCATCTTCTCGAGCATATCCTTTACATACTAGTCTTGCCTTGTTTATGGAAACTTCACCTTTCTCATTCATCTTGTTTCTGAAAGCGCACTTAGTACCAATCACATTCTTATCTTTAGGTCAAGGTACAAGAGTCCAGGTTTTGTTCTTTTCTATCTGCTCAATCTCTTCATTCATTGCTTTGATCTAGCTTTCATCATTCAATGCATCTTTAATAGTGCTAGGTTCAATTTCACTAAGAAAACATGTACCTTTGATTTTGTTCCTTGTAATTACACCTTCTGTCTGATATCCAATTATTTTTTCAGGTGCATGATGCCTTTTGACATATTTTGCAAGTACAGGATCCTTCCTTCTTGATTCTGGGCTTGTTCCACTTGGTTCACCATGCACAAAATTCATGTTCTTCTCTTTTGTCTGATACTTAGGTTCCACTATTTGAGACTCAGGCACCTCTATTTGAGACTTGGGTGCCTCTGTTTGTGACTTGGTTCCCTCTATCCGTGACTCAATTTCTTCTATCTGTGACTCAGTTTCCTCTACTAGAAGCTCAAGTTGCATAGGCTGCAACTCAGGTTGAACTATTTGAGTTTGTACATAGGAATTCAATGGTTAATAGGGATGCTATCCAATCACCATTGCTTGTGTCTTAGGTATAGTATCAGGTTCATAATACATAGAGTTTATGTAATCCTCAGGATCTTTACTTCTCTGTTCTTCATTTCTCTCTGCAAACTCATCAATCTTTACATGCACACTTTCTATAAATTTATGAGTAGTAAGATTCAAACATTTATGTGCTTTTCTTTTGCAGGAGTAGCCTAGGAATATACCTTCATCACCTTTTACATCAAATTTTCCATTTCTTACTTCCTTCAATATGTAACATTTACTTCCAAATACTTTAAAATAATGAACATTAGGTTTATAGCCATACCATAATTCAAAAGGTGTCTTCTCAGTACCTTTCTTTAGTTGAACTTGGTTCAAGGTGTGAATTGCAGTGCTGATGGATTCCTTCCAGTATTTGGTAGCAACATTCTTTTCAATCATCAAGGTTCTTGCACAATCCATGATGGATTTGTTCCTTCTTTCTGCAATACCATTCTATTATGGTGTACCTGGGGAAGATACTTGTCTTTTGATTCATCTTTCATTGCATAATTCATTGAATTCATTAGAAATGAATTCTCCTCCTCTGTCATATATTAGGCATTTAAGTTTCTTTCCTATTTCTTTTTCAACTCTGGCAAGGTACCATTTGAACTTCTGAAAAGCTTCTAATTTTTCTTTGAGAAACATAACAATCACCATTCTGGAATAATCATAAAAAAATAGAATGACATAATTCTCACCTATGTAACTTGTTGGTCCAATTGGTCCACATAAATAAGTATGTACCAATTCCAAGTCTTCATCTATATTGTAGTTCTTTATCTTGAAACTTGTTTTGCCCATCTTCCCAATTTGACATTGTTTGCATATTGCTAATTCCGGTTTCTTCAAAATAGGAACACCTCTTACTCTTTTGTTCTTTCTTATGTTGACCAGGTTATCAAAGTTCACATGACATAACCTTTTATGCCATAACCATCTTTCTTCTACTTGTGCAATAAAACATGAACTTTCAGTGTGATCAAGATAGAATAGATTACCTTTTATTTGCTTGCCAATTCCAAATAGGTTTCCCTTATCATCCAGGAGCTTGGCCTTCCCATTCATAAATTCTACCTTGAAACCAATGTTATTCAACTATGCCACACTTAGTAGATTATGCCTTAGTACTTCAACCCAATAAGAATTATCACACTTGATTCCTTCAGTAAGAGCAATACAACGTTTACCTTCACATAGCAGGGTTCATCATTTCCAAAACTGACACTCCCACCATCATAGTGTTCAAGATGTTAAAATTTGGTTTTATCACCAGTCATGTGGTGAGAACAACCACCATCAATTATCCATGTGTCATTCTTGCTAATATGAGAGTATAGTGCTATCTTTGCATTATCTTCATTATCTGACTCATCCTTAATAGAAATATAAACCATTTAATCTTCATCTTCATCACTATCAGATTCTTTAGCAATATAACAAGATTTCTTACCTTTGTCCTTGTAGCTTTTGTAGATTTTGAAATCTTTCTTGCCTTTTTGTATGTTGAACTTTTTCTCACCTTTGTCTTCCTTGTTTGGACACTTAGTAGCAATGTGACCAACCTCATCACATGAAAATAAAATTAATGGTATTCTTCCTTTGTACTATCCTTTTTCTTTTGCATCTCTCCTTGCAAGTAATGCTTCAATGATTTCTAGATCTTCATCATCACTATCTCTCAATCTTTTTTCCTTTTATCTTTCCAAGGTTTAATTTAGCTTTGAATGGAGACTCAATATTGCTAAGATTAGGAGAATAATTGTCAAAGTTATCCAAATCAAAAGTGTAAGTCTTCCAACCAATCCATCTAGAGTTATACAATTACTACATCTCATCTCTTGAATAGATGAAACTCTAATTGCATATATAGGAAGTAAATTTCTCAATACCTTACTAACCACTATTGTATCTTCAATCACTCCACCAGCAGCTCTGATGACACTGACACTTTTCTTGATTCTTTCATTGTATTTTTTAATGTCTTCTCCTTCTTTCATTTTCATCTGATCAAATTGACCTCTGAGACTTTTTTCTTTGGCTCTCTTTACATTGACATCTCCTCCATGAATATCATGCAGTTTGTTCCACATATC
The DNA here is from genome assembly GCA_018584345.1 of Thuja plicata. NCBI lineage: Eukaryota > Viridiplantae > Streptophyta > Pinopsida > Cupressales > Cupressaceae > Thuja > Thuja plicata. The sequence continues at coordinate 144,284 of MU213107.1, read as the reverse complement.
AAAGGCATTAGGGAAGTCCTTGACTTCATCAAATTCAGAATAGCTGAGTGCAGAGGCTATATCAATCATCATTATGTTGTGATGCTTCATGTCTATCATCTGATCCACAATCAAAGGTCTCAGTGGTTCCACATACCTATGGTCCAAGAATTGCAAACCAGTGTCTCCAATGGTAGATAGATGTAGCCTCATCAAATATTTCCATGTAGCAAAATTGTCTTTGTTAAGCTTAGGGATCTCCCTTCTATAAGAAATCTCTGATCTTTAGCTTAGGCCTTGAAATCTTCCCTATAAGCACTTGAAACTCTGATACCAATTGTTGGAAATAAGTTGAGTAACTAAGAGGGGAGGGGTGAATTAGTTACCACAAAAACAAATCCAAGTCCCTTAGATAACTTAAACAAATTTATCACTGTTGCTCGGTTAACACAAATATTCTACTGTCACTTGGTTAACATAGAAAATCTTAAGATATTAACTGTGATTATCCTTAGTAATTAATTGTAGAAAAATAAACCATAAAGAAAATAAAATGTACACAGATAACACCAAGGTTTAATGTGGAAACCCAATATTGAAAAAAACCACCAATTGCAACTAGTCATTATTTTTCACTCTTCTGAAGTGAGCCTTGTTAGGAGCCAACCCTGTTAAAGGTTACAATAACACACTATTAGGTGTGACCCTATTAGAGGAATTAATGACCTTGTAAGTTGTGGCCTTGTTAGAGGTCTTCAAACACTTCAATTCAGAAATGTCACCTTATGAGAGGATTTAAAAAAGACTGTTAAGTCTACTCTGTTAAGAGTTTTTGATCACTGCTACAATTGTTAGAGAGTAACAATGGATTGAATTGTTTTGATAAGCAACTGTCTTTGCTGATTCAGATCTCTATTATGTATTTAATTACTTGATCCTCATTGATCAAATATTTTGTTGCAGCTCTGTGTGGTCTATCCTCAATCAGAATCCCATCTAATTTTTCCTTCACTCTTCATGTCATGAACACATTGCTCACCTTCTTCATGATACTTATTCAATCCAAACTTGACCTAATATATATATATATATATATATATA
>MU213107.1:127216-137401 GCA_018584345.1 Thuja plicata | reverse complement strand
TGTCCTAATCCTTTTGATAAGAGTGTTGACATGAAAGAATTTCCTAGAAAGGTTGAAATTCCTCAATATGAAAAATATGATGGAAGTGGAGATCCACATGATCATGTGCAACAATTTTATACCACTAGTTTTGAGTTTCATCAAGATGATTCATATCTCATGAGGTTATTCCCATGAAGTCTTAGTGGTCAAGCCATGGAATGGTTTACTAAGATAACTCCTCCTGTTAAGAATTTCAAAGAGCTTGTTCAAAGATTTGTTCAACACTTTGCATACAATATTTCAAGATATATCACTTTGTTGGACTTGTGTAACTTAAAGAAAAATCAAGGAGAGTCCTTTGTTACTTTCTTGCAAAGATGGAGACAAAAGTGTTCTTGTTATTCTGGAACTATTCTTGATAATGAAAGGATTGATATTCTTGTTAGCAATTTGGTCCCTAAATTGTGGTATGAAGTTAAGAAAGTGGTTTTTGATTCATTTGACACCATGGTTGAGACTGCATGCTAAATTGAGGATGTTTTAAGAGAACAAGGTATTTTGACTAAACATGGAAATAACAACAATTCTAACAAAGATAAAGGGAAGAACCAATATTGGAATAAGAACAAACAAGTGGTTGATGATGGAGTTGTGGATTCCTCCCAACATAAAGATCAACTTGTGTTACACTTATCTAGTACCTTTTAAGCTACAAATATCAATACATCCAATCAACAAGAAAGTAAGCCAAGTTACCAAGGTAAGCCTAAGAGTGAAAAGCGTCAATTTGAAAAACTTGGTGAGACATATGGGGAAATTTTGCAAAAACTTATTGATAGCAATCTGGCACATCCTCTAGATGTAGCACATTTTCATATACCTAAAGAAAAACCATGGTGGTGGAAAGAGAATGACTTTTGCATATATCATAATGGTATTGGACATAATGTTGAAAATTGTTGGAGAATCAGGCATCTTGTTCAAGATCTCATTGAGAATGGAAAAATTACAGTAGGTGGATTAAAAACCAACGCCGATCATATGGCATTCAAGGAACCTTTTCCAAAACATGAAAACGGGGAAACCTCTAAAGTCAAGAATGGCAAAGCTATGATCAACTATACTTATACAGATGTAGAGAATACCATAAACATGCTTGAATTTGTGGAAGAAAATGTTAACATGATGAGTGGCCGAGATCCTTATGGTTATGATCTAGATGAAGAATCTCCTCCTATTTTTGATAGAGAACCTATTGTGGTGCTAAGGGCTCCCAACTCTAGAAGGTCATCCCAAGCCCTTAATGTTGTTACCCAAAGTCAAGGTCCCATTGTCATTAAAGGACCAAATTCAAGTCAATCTAGTAAAACTAAGCAAGTGGCATCTAAACTGGTTACCTTGAAGCCGACTGTTAATCCTAAATTGAACTATAATCTTGTTGATCAGTTACAAAGAACATCCACTTAGATTTTGATCTTTGAGCTTTTAGAGTTGTCTCCAAGATATAAACAAATCCTTGAGGATGATTTGCGTATGGCAAATGTCCCCAACAACATAGATATTGATCAATTCTAGAATATGGTTAATCACATTGCTAGCCCTCATTACCTTACATTTTTCAAAGATGATGATAAAGCTTTGAGCCATCCGCACAATATTTCCCTTCATATTGAGGTCATGATCCATAGAACCTGTGTTAGGTGCGTGTTGATAGATGGGGGTGCTGGGCTTAATATTTGTTCTTTTAGTCTTTTGAAAGAATTGGGTAATTATGAAGAAGTTATAGATACCAGAAAGAGAATTACTATCAAAGCCTATGATGAGGCAAAAAAAAGTTCCAAGGGGTTGTTTGTCCTTCCTATTAGGATTGGCCCTGTTCAAAAGGATATTTTGCTTCAAATAGTTGATGCTGGACCCCTTGCATATAATATCTTACTTGGTAGGCCATGGATTCCTAATATGCAAGCAGTGCCATCTACCTACCATCAATGTGTTAAGTTCCCCTACAATGGCATAAATATTTGTATACCTGGGGATAACACTTTATCTATTAATACAATTTCAGCAGGGGCTCATGTTCCCCTCAATAGAGAAGCAGAAGATTTTGATGCTACTTTAGAAAAATGTAAAGACAAATTTAAGACAATAGACCTTGGTATGGGGGGGTATCAACTCAACTCCCTCACCACATTTCTAGTTTCACCTCGGTCTTATGGTAAACCTTCAAAAGAGATGAAGCCTTCCTCTTCTGCTATGACATTGTTTGGAAAATTTGTAGAATCATCAGTGCCTATTCAAAACAAGAAAGAGGAAACATTTGTTAGAGATTGGATCTATAGAGAAGAAAAGTATAAACACAATGAGAACTTCTCTCCTTCTCCTAAAGCTTATGGGAGAGGATATAATTTTGTCAAGAATATGGGCTATCCTGGGTATGGCCCTCTTAATCACAATTTGGATGCTAGGTCCGAACCTCTTGATCATGCTCAATTTGGATGCAAGTCTAAGAAGCCAGTTGGCCTAGGATTTGAAAAATGCAAAAGGCATACCAATCCTCTCTTTGAGAAGTTGGAGAGTGATGAAAAACCATAATATGAACTTGATTTGACAAATCAACAAGATATGTATGAAGATTGGGTCCCTTCTACTACTCTCCTTTGGGGAGATTCAAATATTTCTGTTACCCATGCATCACTTGCAACTTTAGAACAAGAATCAGATATAGAGGATCCTTTGAGAGAGTGTCAAAGAAAGAATCTTATTCATTTAATGGAAAGAGAAAATTCTACTTTTGATGAAACTAGACCTTCAACATCTCGATGTCCCAAGCCTTCATGGTGTAAGCATCCCAGTCATAGTTCAGATACAAGTTCAAATGAGTATGAATTGGACTCTTTTTCAGAGCCTTCAACAATTGATAGAGATGTTGATGTTGTGCACATTTATAGTTCTCAATCCAAGTTAGCCAACAAGTCACATGTAGTATTAGAGGTTTTGAACCCACATGTTGCCTTAGTGGATGATTTTATGCTTGTTAGGATGAATCTGAATTTGGGTAGCTTAGAGGGATACTTGACAGACTCAGAATCTTCGGTCACCAGCGATAATATCATCCATATTTATAGCCTTGAACCAGTCATTGATTTATCTCTTGTTCATCCTAACCTTATTGATTGGTCTCAACACTATCAAGAACTTGAGCTTTTGACATTCCAAAATGATTATGAGATAGCTTGTTACCTAAATTCCATTGAACTCATAGTCTCTTCCACTAGCGAATCGGCTACTAGTATGACAAAGCCAGACATCAAGTACCTTAGTCCCAAGATAAAGAGAAAAGAAAATAAAAAGAATAAGAGTTCTGATTGCAAAAACCATTGTGTGGCGGTGTCAGAACCAAAAAAAGTAAAAAGAAATGACGTATCCAAAGGTGAAAACCTCTCTAAGGCACCTAAGGATGAGGTACTTGATCATCTTCCTAGCTATTTTCAAGATCACTCTTTAGTGCTTATTGAGCCAACACAAGCAGTTAATTTGGGTACAAATGAGGCTCCCTAGATAGTGCATTTGGCTAAATCTTTGTCACCAACAGAAAAAGAGACTTAAACTAAGTTCTTACAAAGAAAGAAGGTCAATTTTGCATGGACTTATTCAGATATGCCAGGATTGGACATCAATCTTATTATGCATCACTTATCTATAGCTCCAAATGTCAAACCAGTTAAACAAAAATTGAGGAAAATGCATCCTCATATAGCTCTTCTAGTCAAAGCTGAATTAGAGAAGCTCCTTGGAGAAAAATTCATAAGAGCTATTGCCTATGCTAAATGGATATCAAATATTGTACTAGTTTCCAAACATGACAAAACCATCCAGGTTTGCACAGATTTTAGAGATCTTAATAGAGCATGCCCAAAGGATGACTTTCCACTCCCCAATATAGACATGATAGTAGATATGACTGCGGGTTCTGAAATTTATTCCTTGATGGATGGTTTTTTTGGGTACAATCAAATTAAGATAGCTCCTGAAGATCAAGAAAATACTGCATTCACTTGTGCATGGGGAACCTATTGTTGGAACGTTATGCCTTTTGGATTAAAAAATGCAGGAGCTACTTATGTAAGAGCTATGACAACTACTTTTCATGATATGATGCATAAGAATATGGAAGATTACATGGATGACACCTTGGCCAAGTCTAAACAAAGAGATACACACTTAGACGATTTGGAAGTTGTAAGGAAACTCAGGTGCAGAAACAACTTCCTACACTAATCTCTAAAGGAAAGTATTGTGCAAATTATTTTAAATCCTTACAATTTCAAATTCGTTAACTAATTTAACAAAGATATTGCAACCATATACCATGCATACAAAAAAATAGAGAATGAAACAATGATTTACCCTAGGGAAAACCTTTCGATAAAAAACCCTAGCACTCCAAAACCTACACAATGTATTATCTTCAACACAACGGTTACAACACACTTGCAATGCAAGTTTTTTCAGGAGACAATCAACACACACTGACAAATCTAGTAACACCATATTATATACCAATAGTACACTCTTTTTTTATCCTTTCTTGTAACCCTAAAAAATGCTTATATCATTGTGCTTTCCTTTTTAGGGCAACTCCCAAAGATAGTCGTATTAGGGTTTTACCATTCTCTGAGAAAATATGAACCCTAAATTTTTTTTTGGGGCTATGCCCTAAACCCCACGGTTGGGATCAAGGATTGGAAGAGTGTACAGTACTCAACTTTATCAGTTGCCACATGTCATTGCATGTCTTCACCTATCATTGAAATCTCCTAGAAATAGCTCTTACGTGTTATAGGAATCTGTCATAACCATTTTAGCCATGATCTCCTTACACACAATTCATGATGCCAACACATCAAGTGGAGTGACACATCAACATGACAACTAGACATGTACACTCACACTTAATTACATTATTTGCAAGAAATACATTTTACAAAACAAATAATAAGAATAGGAATTATCCAAGGTTGAGACACCTTATTTCTAACAGAAGTAATTCTAGATCGTATGGAACAATTTCAACTAAGGCTAAATCCTAAAAAGTGTGCATATTGAGTCACCTATAGAAGGTTACTCAGATTCATTATTTCAGTAAAAGGAATAGAGGTGGATCCTAAAAAAGTTCAAGAAATCATAGACATGCCACCTCCTAAAAACATTACTCAAATGAGGAGTCTTCAGGGACGTCTTCAATCTATAAGGAGATTCATTTTAAAATTGAAATATAGAGTTCAACCCTTCAATAAGAACTTACTTAAGGGAGTCAAATGTGTTTGGAATGAGGACTGTCAAAAAAGCATAGATCAAATCAAGAAGTACTTGACCAATCCTTCTATTTTAATGCCTCCTATCCCAGGGAAACCTCTTATTTTATACATTTCAGTGATAAAATATTTCTTGGGGGCATTACTAGCTCAACTTGATGAAAATGGGAAAGAAAGAGCAATATACTACATTAGCCATACTCTTGTTTCATATGAGGTTAATTACACTAGCATTGAGAAAGATTTCCTTGCTGTTGTGTTTGCTTCCAAAAAGTTGCGACATTACATGCTTGCACATACTATACACCTCATAGCCAAAATAGATCCACTCAAATATTTGCTAAGTAAGGCTACTCTCACGGGTAGACTTGCTAAATGGATGATGGTACTTTCAGAATTTGACATTGAGTACATTGAGAGAAAAACAATCAAAGGACAAGCTATAGCAGATCAATTGGCTGATTTCCCATTAAAAGATAATGCACCTATTCAAGTTGACTTTCCAGATGAACATCTTATGTATATGACTAAAATAACTTAGAAGATGTTCTTTGATGGATCTTTTATACAAAATGGTTCATGAGCTGGTGTTTTGTTTGTTTCCCCTCATGGGTACACGATCCCTAAGTCTTACAAATTATTATTCCAATGTACAAACAACATTGCTAAATATGAAGCTTTAACTAATGGACTTAAGATAGCCATAGAATGGAGAATCACAGAGTTATAGATTTATGGGGATTCACAGCTGATAATCAACCAAGTTAATGATGAATATCAAACAAAACATGAGAAAATGGTAACTTACAAAGAAAATGGTTGATTCCTTAAAAATATACTTCACATTTGTCACATTTTAGCAAATCCCTAGAGCAGAAAACAAAGCAGTTGATGCTATGGCTACACTTGCTTCACTTCTTCAGTTAGAACAACATGAATCAAGATTTGAATTCCTGTGGAAGAGCTACATCACCCTATCTTTGAATCCCAAGAAAGCCATATCATTTGTACCCTTGTTGGTCACGAATCATCCAGTTATGATGCCATTTATTCATATCTTCATGATGAAATTATACTTGAAACCTTTAATCAGTCTGAATGCCAAAATCTTACCTGAAATGCCTCTCGCCATTCCCTTATCACTGGTGATTTGTATAGGAGGGGTCTCGATGGAACACTTCTTAGATGCTTAGAAAAGGAAGAATTCAATCAAGCATTAGTTGACATTCATGAGGGCATCTGTGGGAGACACTCCAATGGTCTTGCCATGGCCCAAAGATTGCTTAGGGTGGGGTACTATTGGCCCATGATGGAGTAGCTTTTGCAAATCCATGTGAAAAGTGTCAAAAACATGGTAACCTGATACATGCTCTAGGTAGGGAGCTCATTCCTTCTATATCTCATTGGCCATTTCAATGCTGGGCCTTTGACCTCGTTGGGAAAATTCATCCCAACTCATTAAGTGGACACAAATTTATCATTACTGCTACTGATTAATTTACTAAATGGGTAGAAGCTGTCCCACTTTCTATTGCCTCAAGCAAGACAGTTTCTCTATTCATTCTAAACCATATCATCTGTTGATATGGAGTGCCTTCCAAGATTATTATTGACAACAGAGGCCAGTTTAAAAATAAGGACCTTAAACAACTCTACAAAAAATTCAAGATTAAACAACATTGGTCCTCCATTTACTTCCCGCAAGGAAATGGTCAAGCAGAGGCATCAAACAAGGCCATTCTTAAAATTTTGCATAGAACACTGTAAGAATGGTAGAGATTGGCATTTACAGATAAATCTAGCTTTGTGGGCCTATAGAATGAGTATTCGTACTCCTACTGGGGATACTCCTTTTTCCCTTGCATATGGTGCTGAAGCAGTGTTACCTTTGGAGGTTAAGATTTCTTCACTTCGAGTTTCTCTCCATGGTCTATTTATAGATGAAGACTACCATGCCATGAGATCTCAAGAGTTAGAACTTCTAGATGAAAAATGTCAAGCATCATTTGACCATATGAGGGTCTATCAAAAGCCTATGTCTAAAGCCTTCAACAAAAAGGTTCACCATAGAGAATTCCAAGTGGGAGATCTTGTCCTACGTGAAAATCCTAAGAATCAATAGCATAGAGATCAAAAGGGTAAATTTGAACCTAATTGGCTTGGACCTTACATTATCACAACTTTTGGGACAGGTGCTTATTTACTATCTATAGAGGAGGGATAATAGCTCCCTACTCCTATCAATGTTTTGCACCTGAAGAAGTTCTATCCATGATGCTCGTTTTGTCTGGGGGCATCCTTTTGTACATAATTATTGATCCTGAAAAAATCCAAAAAATGATATATTGTCAAAATTTTTTAAAAATTAGAAAATGTCCTGAAAAAATGATCATCTTAGTGAAAACCTAGCAATAGGCACTTTTGATGTATCTTTAAAAAAATTACATATTCCAAAAATAAAAAAAAATCAAAAAATTTAAAAAATATAGAAAAAGTGCCTTGGTGAAAACCTGGAAACAAGCGCCTTGGTAGCAAAAATTCAAAAAAATTATAAAAAGTCCTGAAAAAAAAAGAAGAAAAAATGAAAAAAGTAAAAATGAAAAATTGTAATAAAATCCAAGTGGTGAAAACCTGGAAACGGGTGCTACTTGAGGCCTTTGCACCCCTGTTTCTTATCGCGCGACCTCAACACTTAGCCTTTCTCCATCATGCCTTGTCCTTGTTGCCTTGGTTTGAAATTGGTCTTTGTCTTTGTCTAGGGGGCATAACTATGTTAGCTTTGGTCTCTTGGATGCGTTGGTCTTTAGGACACCTCGCAAATGGTGTTTTTCAACACCACCCCAACTGTATTTTTCAATACAACCCTTGACATCGAGTGTTTTTCAACACTTATCAGTTTGGTCTTACCCCATTTTGTCATGTGGTCTTACCTGCTTGCAAGCATACGATCCTTATCCTCATAACTCAGTATTAGTTAACACACTTAAATTTTTAAGCGCAACACTTAATGTTTGAGCTATGTCATGATATTTTCTTTGTGTGCTGACTATTATTGATTTTCGTTGAGTGTCCTTATGTAATAAGTCTCTCCGGGATGCATAGCTATAGGACTTGGGGCATGGGCATGTTTTTATTTGCTTCCTACTTTATGCTTCACTATTTTTACACAATCGTTCTGCTAGTCATCCTGGCCTCTATGCCTTGATGCGAGCGTGGTTTTTCTATATTAAATTGGGTAAGCTAACATCATAGTCATCTTGACCTTCATGTCTTTGATGCTTATGTTAGAATCTTTCCACATTTCAAATCTGATATACATCACATTCATATTTTCATAGTTGCACTCGTGACTAGTGATGGTTGTGTGATGTTTCTGATATAAATCACATTCATATCTTCATGGTTGCGCTTGTGACTAGTGATGATTATGTGATTTTCTGATGTCTGTTAATAATTGCCCAATAATGAAAATAAGTTCCTTAACATTCTCTTATGAATGATGAATACAAAGTCCTATGTTACAGTTGCTCTATTGCAAGTACACCTTTGCATTTTCATATAGCTTGCATTGTTAGATCTCATGTTAGTTTTCATTTTAGGCTGTATTATGAGTTTGAGAGGGTTTCCTTCATCTTTCTTGTGGATTTTAATAAACTTTGATCACATTATGATCTTCATTTCCTTATCTTCTTTCGTGATCTCAATCAAAATTTTCTATCTTAATCAGTTGATTAATTTTGGGGCATTCTCTTTCTTGAGGCAAATTATGTTTCTTCTCTCAATTTCTTTCCACCTCTTCCAAACTTCTATCTTCTATTTGCTTTCACCCCACTCCTTCTAATTCAACCTTGGGGCATAATCTTTCGTGCTTAATGATCTACCTTGGTTTTGTGATCTTTGTATCTTTCATCTTACATCAAGAACCTTTTCTTTAGTTTGATTTGATCAAAATTTATCAATTTGCAGTTTCTCCTCTATCTCATTTTGATTTCAATCACGAGGGGGTAGTACCTATCAAACTTCAATCTTTGATTCAGCTTTATCAATTATATCAGTCTTACTTGAGATTCTTATCTCTGACATGTCAATTACTTATTTCGGTGTTGACTTTGTCTTTTTCAATTATGCTTATTTCTGTGCTGATGTGTTCCCGAATCGACCACACATCTGAGTTGTTTTGTGATCCCAAGTCGACATCACACTTCAATTGCATTCTTTGACTACATGTGTTCCCGAGTCGACCACACATTTGTCAAAGAGGGGCAAATGTATGCACCCTAAAATGGTCACCTAGACTTTGGGCCCCATTTTATTATTTTGTCATTTTATCAAATTTCTGAATCAATGATTTGCAATATTTTCAATTCAAATCAATTTCCTTGATCAAATTTTAATTAATTCAATTATTTTAATATTTCCTAAGGTTTGATCATTTTTATTTAATTAAAAAATTTAATTTCTCTCTTTTAATTAAATAAAATTCATCTTATTAAATTAAATTAAATTCCTCCCATTTAATTAAATAAAATTCTTCTAATTTATTTAATTATAAAGAAAACCCCTCTTTTAATTAAATAAATCCCCACTTAAAGCACTTTATTTGATGAAAAAAGAAATAAATTAAATAAAAAATCCCCTTTTCTTCACATCCTCCTAAGTGGTGTACTTTTTGCCTCTTAATCATAGCCTTTGATTTTTGCCTCTTAATCTCAACCGTTCACTTTTCTTTATAAGGAAATCTCTCCTTCTCATTCTCATATGATAGAATTTTTAGTATTGTTATGCTGCAGGTTTGGAGAACAATTTTGGAGGAGGATTTGAGCACTCAAGCTTGGATATTGCAACTTCTCTCTTCTTGTCTTCTTCTTCTTGCATTCATGGCTATTCA
>MU213107.1:115973-127120 GCA_018584345.1 Thuja plicata | reverse complement strand
TAGAGTAGATCTCATTTTCATGCATTTGAATCTCTCATTTCATGGTGTACTTGCATAGGCACTAACTAGGTCAATCTGAGGGCCTCCATTTCAAACCTTTTCACTCCATGACTAGAGAGCTATGGATTGATATTTGAGGCCTCATTCTTGAGCAACCTTGAATGAAATGATTCATAGAAGTGTGTCAACATTTTAGCACACACCTTTCAGTTATTATTTCACATTTGGCACACATACACAGTGATTTATTTCAATTTCTTAGGCGAATGGATAAGAAAATGATGCTTTCCTTAGGTTTATTGTTTATATTACATTATCAATGCTTGTGCATTACTCAGTGGATCATTTTGGAGACTATGCTTCCCTTAGGAATGATCCTTATTTTTTGATTCCTTTTGGAGACAATCCTTTCCTTAAGGATTTATACTCCTATGGAAGATTTCCTAAGTGGACTATGTTTCATTTGGTTATCCTTTTTGATGGGTTGACTAGAATAACAAAACTTTCTAGACTATTCATTACATCTTTTGTAGTATTATTTTATTCACATGACCCATAGTAAGTCAAAAACTTACTAGGCTAGTTGTTCATCTCTTTGTCTCTTTTTTTTTTTCAAGTGTTGCTTCTTTTTGTCTTGGTTTTGGATTTGATGAGGACTTAAGTCACTTGGGGGCTTTTTATCTCATTGTCTCCTTAACATTGATAGTTTTTTTTTTCAGTGCATTGATCTAGTTTATTGTGAGCTAGAGGTAATCTCATACTCGGAATAAAGTGGGGGCTAAATGTACCATCCTAAATTGTAAGCACCTATAATTAGATGTTCAATTAGACCCCATCTTGGTATTCTCAAGATTTCATGCTCGTTATGCTTGAACTAGCCCCATATCGCCTACATTTGTAGATTTGTTTCTACCTTACCAACTCCCAATTTAAATTTTATGAGCTTTTGGTGGGAAGAGGTCATCCAGGCTGAAATCTTCCTTATTTTTTTCCCAAAATTTGAACCAGGGGATCCGCTCATTGGTTTAGCAATATTTTTAGGTTCCCATCTATGTTCATCAAGTTTTTAACTCCAAAATGTTGTGAGAGGTATAAAAGAAACCTACTTGTCATTTGAACATTAAGGATAATAAGATAATCAATAATTCAATTACTCTCCTACACTTTCGTATCCAAACATTCAAGATTAAGATTTCAAGCATTTTTCAAGCATCTAAAGAATATTTTAAGGAAGTCTTCTCCATTGTATCAAATTTCTCTCCTATGATCGCCAATTATAGGAAATATCAATCAAGCATGAAGATCCTTTGTCCATCTACATTCGTTTATCCATCCAATTTTCAAGGCAAGAGTTAATCAAGTATACCAAAATTGAATATATTTGAGGAGGATTCACGAATCTATGCATTTGTGAAAGTTATCCTTGATTCTTCAATATTCAAGCAACTTATAAGCATCTTCATAGACATCAGGATCTCAATATAAATTTATGGAGGTATATGCATTTACAAAGTAGATCTAATATTTACTTACATGCAATTTCATTTCTATTTCAAGGTTGATTCCTCAACCAAGGTTTGACTGAGGTAAACCCCTTCTACATAAAAATTTTCCTAATTTCTTATGTGCAGATATTGGTCATTCACATTGACTCAGATCTGAAAAGTTTAGGACCTCGAGAATAGTCTTCCACTAAGTTCAATCAATAGCGTGAGGAATAGGATGCCCTAGGAAACCTCTTCCTAGAAATAGGATGCTCCAAGTGACCTCTTTTATGTAGAACAACATCAAATTGAAACCTCAGGTCAGTAGCATCTTCCGGTTTCTATTTTTTGTACCCACACAAAGCTGTCTATTTTATGCTTGCCTGTGTGCATAGTATGTCAGTTATTTCTCCCATTTTATCTTAATTATCATATCCTCTTATCAATTTTCCATATTAGTGAAGGGATCTGCATACCTATTTAGCCGTTGGATCCTTATAAGCCTTTTAGTTTATCTTTCCTTCCTAATATACAATAGGAAAATTTGATTGAACTCCCTTATCCATTTCTCTCCAAATATCTCCTTCTTTACCCATTCATCATTCCCTTTTTTTATTGTACAATTTGGTAAAGATAATATAAATTTTGAGTGAAGATATGAAGTATATATAAAGGAGGAAAGATTAATAAAATCAAGCTATAGAACCTAAATCATAAATTTGAAAACCTAAGGATGTTTGAGGATGAAAACAGTGAAGGTGACCTATATCGAGTAAATGAGAATGTAAGTTCAATCAGAGGTATAGGTGGAACTACTTTAAATAATGACGGTGTATGGAAAGTTATGATAATTATGAGAAGAACCTGCAAACCCTTGTTGTATGACATTCAAAATATTCAAGATATGGATAAATATACAATGGATAAGCTGTAAGTGATTTTATTTTCTTTTGAGATTGTTGATCTTGAAGATTGTCAACATGACAAGAAGGATGTTACACTTAAGGTCACAAAGAAGATTGAATATGTACTAGAGACAAGTTATAATTTAGATGAAGAAGAATAATTTTTTTTGAGAAAACAAAAAAAAATGATCTGGAAGGTATGAAGGTAAGTTACCCTTCAAGTTTTTTAATTGTGGAAGAATAGGTCACTTTGCTACTAAATTTAATTTTAAGGAAGATGACTTTGAGAAGCCTAATGAGGATAAGAGAAATGATAGTTATAGAAGAAATAAAAGATAAACAAGGACAAATAACAAATCCAAGGGTGAAGAGTTTTTTTTAATGTGGAGATTCAATCATTAGAAGATGAAGATGAAAATTATTTAAATTATTATCTTTTATTTTTTGGCTATAAAGAGGAGTGATAGTAACAAATTAAAAAGTCATAATATTGCAACAAATAGTGAAAGATTAATAGTTGTGAATGTTGGAATTCTAATGGATTTTGGGTGCAGTCATAGGGAGTTACTTGTTTGGTTGTCATTGATTCCAACTAAGTCAGAACAATCATGAAATATAACAGGTGAAGTAAAGACAAAATTGGTAAGAAGGATTCACGATCAGTAAAGCAGGAAATTGGTTAAGTCCAGAATATTTGTAGACAATGAGGAAAACACTTTGGTGGTGATCATGGTAGTAGTGGAATCATGATGAGAGGTCATAGGTACAACATCAAAATGTTCATATTTCATTTTGGTTCCAACCACAACTCATTTGGTTGATCGGTAAGAGAGTTTTTATGTCACAAACACTGAGATAGGTAAGAACACTTGTGTTCTTGAGAAATTGTTTGTAGATCCCAGATCAATGAGCGGTATAGTAGGTGTGATAATATATGATGATGTAATGACGTAGAATAGAGGTTATGAAGTGATGAATTGGCATTTATGGGATTGATGCAACTGTATGAGCTGAATTTATGGCAATGCATGTAATACCCACCCCTTAGTTTTATTTTCTATTTTAGTTGCCGAACTCTTTTAGGCATTTTCATATATGTGTGGTTTGTTTCAGTTGGTTTTGAGGATATTCATGTATTAATTTTCATTATGTTATTGATCCATTATTTAGTTGTATTATTCATCTATTTGCATGTGATTTATTGGTATTTCATGATGGTTATGTATATGTTATGATGTCATTTTGATTATGGATTTCTAACAATACTGACCCTATATTTGTATGCACATGGATCATATGTATGCTTTACTTTTCTATTTGACATGTTTGGCATGGCATGGGACAGAGTCGCAGTTACTTGCTTCGATGAGATCCACACGATAAACTAGTCTCAACAATTGCTTGTTATATTAGATGTATGCATATGTTCATCTTTGTGATGACAAGTTTGCAGGTATCAGGCTACCTTTTCCCTGAATTGGCAGGAGTAAACATTCCCTATCGCAATATTTCAATGGTAAGAGAGGGGAGATAATATTTAGGCCTAAATCCATACCCTAAACCCTTATTTTTTTCTTATAAATGGACAAGAATATGATTAACTATCCTATCTGAATCTGTCAAGTGATGTGGATTTGTGAGCCTTTTTGTGTGTTCTTGGGTGTCTGTTTTAGTTGTTTTTATGTTTGGATGGTTTTCAGTTGATTTAATGATGCTTTTGGTTTGATTTATTTAATGAATATTTATGGTAAATATTAAAGTTAATTATTGCACCTTTAATAAGATTAAAACATTGATATATTAAATTTATGGCTATTTAATAATTAAATATTAATTAAATACCTATATTTAAATTAATTGATTTAATTATTAAGTCTTGATTTAAATAATTGAGATTTAATAAATATTAAATTCAATTATTATAATAAATTATGCAAATTAAATTATTAAGTGTTGCTTTAAGTTGCATGATTAATTGATTTATTTAATTGAAATATATTCTGATGCATTTTAAATTATGACTTTGTTTTTATATTATAAAGTTTAGATGTGCATGCTTTAAGTGAAAATTGAAAATCTTTTAATTATTATTTAGATAATTAATATTCCATTAGGGTTTTCTTTTTGAAAACCTAATTGCCTAGTTTTCTATATCTTTGGATTGAAAGCCTTTTTGGAGGTTGTTCAATCAGGGAGAAGTAGAAATCAGGTGATTGGAGATTTGTGGAAAGCTTAGGAGCATTTTTTGGATTCTTCATTACTTTGGATTTAGATTTGTTTCCTCTCATAAATTACTAAGGTAGGATATTGATCTTGTTAATTCTATCTTTCAGATCTCTGTCTTCTATGCATTTGAAATGCTAGGATCCTTTGTTTGAATCTTCCTTGTTTGTTGTTGTGTGATTTTATTGTTTAAAGTTGAAGGAATATGTTATTGGATCAATTCTGTGGTTTCTCTTTCTTAATTGTATGCCAGATCTATGTTTTGGGCATAATAGTTTCATTTTATTATATTGGTTGCAAAATGGGCAACAAAGTTTTCATTTAGAATGATTTAGTTTTCAATATTGCCCTTGGGGTTTCAGATATGTGGGAAAAGTCTTCTTTGAGAGAAATTTGGTATTGTTGTAAAAACTAGCGGGGCATTACATTTGGTATCAGAGAATACATTTCTACACTAGGAGCTCTGAGAAATTTATATGCCCATTAGTTGTCTTTTGGTTTTAAAACTTGAAACAAACATAGACATAAAACTTTGATGTATTTAAAACTACTACTTTGTGATTATTTGTTTTCTTTTGTTTTTATTTGGTTTTGGTTTTGGTTTTGAGTTGTTGTTTGGTTC
Source organism: Thuja plicata (assembly GCA_018584345.1). NCBI lineage: Eukaryota > Viridiplantae > Streptophyta > Pinopsida > Cupressales > Cupressaceae > Thuja > Thuja plicata. The sequence continues at coordinate 121,886 of MU213107.1, read as the reverse complement.
TTTTGGTTGCTTCAGGTACGGTGTCTATTGAGTCTCGAGATGTTGCTACAAGCCTTGAACAAGATCAGGCCATGAAGATTCGACACCTTGTCAAAGAGCTTAATGACCTCACTGATGGAGGAGTTTGAGTCTTTCAATCCTGGGCCTTTAGGGATGTAGTTATTAAGGCTATGTTGGTTGATCATAATCATCCTACATACTCAAAGGGTGAGCTAAACCAACAAATTAAGGAACTCTCTCATGGTCATAGTGGTGGTTTTTTGTATAGGAAATTCTGTAACCTTCAGCGCATCAGGCGCCATTCAGCTATCAAGCGTGTGTAGAGTGTGCATCAGGATGTCAGTAGGAGTAGTTTTTAGCAGTCTAGCGCACCTTCGGTTAGAGGAGGTGGTAGTAGACGAGCTTGTTTTTCATGTGGGCAGTTTGGACATATTACGATCAATTGTCCTCAGTGTTCACCGCAGTTCTCAAAATAGAGGCCAGTAGCTTTTGAGCCTACAGTTGAGAATATTGGTGGATCTCACGTAGTGTATGCAACCCTCTAGCTATGTATCATACTCCTATGGGTGGGGTTACGAGTAGAGGACCAACTGTTAGAGTAATTTAAAGTGATTCCACTTATTAATTAAATCATATTGATTTAATTATTAAGTCACTTATTATCTCTCTTTTACTTAAGCTAAACTTTAGGCATTTAATAATTAATTCTTATATTAATTATTATTATGCAACCTAGATATTTCCCCTTTAGGATTTCCCTTTGAGGGTTTTGGTATCCTTTTATAAGGATTCCCTCTTTGTAAATTACTACAATTGGATGGTTATTAATTAATTGAGGATGTTATTGCATTAAGAGTTTTTCTCCATTGTTTTGCACAATATGTTTCCTCTTCCATCAATCTGTGATTTTTGGCCTCCATAGCTTTTTTGCTTCTCTCTTTCTGTGACAGGTTTGCATGCAGGTTATTCTTGGGAGCTATGGGTTGACAGTTTTTATCAACTCCAATATGGTATCAGAGCTCCAGATCTTCATGCCCCTGTTCTCTTCATGAGAGATTTGGCCTTGTTCTTTAATCTGTGTTTTTGAGATATTTTTGTCTCAGATTTTAGTAGTTTTGGGAAAGATCTTTTGTTTGGAGTAGTTTGAGAAAAAATTGACATCTGGGTTGTGTCTGAAATACCCCCAAAACCCCTATTTTCATATAAGGCACACCTTATTTGGACACAGTTGAAATTTGGGCCCTCTTTTTTGCTTGTATGACCTTGGCACATTTTTTGAGGTGAAAATCTGCCTCAGTTTTCGTGCCACTGATGTCAGCAACCACAGGCCCTGAGATTTTTTAATATTTTTTTAAAAAATAAAAAAAATATTTTTTTTTTGTGTTTTTTTTAATATAAAAAAGAAGGCATGTGTTTTTTTATGTTTTTTTTCTTAAAAAAAAATAATATTTTTTTATTATTTTTTTTCATTAAAAAAATAATATTTTTTTTCTGCCATTTTGGTGGAAAATTTGGAGGCAGAATTTTTTTTGGAGAAATTGCCAATTTAGCAGGGCTCTGCCAATTTTGGATGAGGTTTCATGAGGTTCACTTCTGTTTTGACCTGTCGGTGGTTTTTTGCTCATATCTGGAGCAAACGGAGGCCGATTTTTGACTTCCTTATATCGCTGAAAAACTCTTTCCGAGACGGACGTCTTTCTGGAGGATAGATTTTTTGAATTTTCCATCTTATAGGTTTTTTCTCCTATCAAAGTCAGCGATCATTTTTGCACTCCAGAAGCCATATCTTGCTCATCCAGACTCCTTTTTTTGACTTTCGCATGGGGTTGGAAAGCTACTTCTGTTCTCTTTCTTATTCTATGGGTCTCACACCTAGATTCTACTCCATGTATCTATGTATTCAATTTTTTACTTTATGGCATTTTGGTAGATATCTTGAATATTTCAAGTCTTGGGATCGTTTCCTTCTTTGAACATTGTATACACCTTTCTCTATAGCTTTCTTTTGTAAATGCACTGAAATAAAGTGCCTGTAACTGCATATCTAGGATCTTGTACACCTTGTGCTTGTTTGTACTCGCACTCAGTTATAAAGTGCCATGGGGGGGTTATGATATTTTGCCTTTTGTGCTCATCCACCTTTGTCAAGTGAGTGTCCCTTCCATGACATTAGCCTTAGGATGTGTGTCTAGAAGATCATTTCTTCTACTTTGACACCGCCCTTTATCCTGTGCTTGTACCCTCTTCTGCACTATTGGTGTTCCTGATTCTTCTTTTTACAGTTGTTTTTTGGCATTGCATTTCAGTGTTCCTGTCAGACCTCTCCATGTTCAACATTATGGGGGGTATCTCCTATTGGTTCTAATGCTTCCCTGGTTCGATGGAGTGATCTATGTATTTAGTATTTGTTCCTATGTACTAGGCGGATGTAGTGGCTGGTACCTATGCTTTTCGGTGAGATGAACCATTTACCATATGGACACTCTTCTTTCATTCCTATTTTGGAGGCATTCTTCCATCTTTGATTGATCAACTCTTTAGGATTTGTTTAAAGTCTTCTCTACCTGATCATGTTCTATTACAGTGGAGGTTCCAGCAGTTATTTTTTGACAGTGTTTGCAACTTCATGCTTCAGAGGTGTTCTACATGTTCTTTCTTTGTTCCTATTTTTTGGGACTTTCTCTAGTTTGGAGGCTTCTTCAGTCCTTCACTAGAGTTCATCTCTTTTTGGAGTAGGGTTTTTCCCATGTGGTTTTCTCTATTTCTCCTCTTTACAGAGATTTTTTGTATTGGGTACCTTATTAGGCCTTGTTGTCGGAACCCATTTTCCTGCTTTCAGTAGCTATTTCTAGGTTTTAGCTTCTCCCTAAGTTTATCTTAAGAGGGGATGTTAGAGTAATAAAGTGATTTCACTTATTAATTAAATCATATTGATTTAATTATTAAGTCACTTATTATCTCTCTTTTACTTAAGCTAAACTTTAGGCATTTAATAATTAATTCTTATATTAATTATTATTATGCAACCTAGATATTTTCCCTTTAGGGTTTCCCTTTTAGGGTTTTGGTATCCTTTTATAAGGATTCCCTCTTTGTAAATTATTACAATTGGATGGTTATTAATTAATTGAGGATGTTATTGCATTAAGAATTTTTCTCCATTATTTTGCACAATATGTTTCCTCTTCCATCAATCTGTGATTTTTGGCCTCCATAGCTTTTTTGCTTCTCTCTTTCTGTGATAGATTTGCATGTAGGTGATTCTTGGGAGCTATGGGTTGATAGTTTTCATCAACTCCAATACCAATAGCTAGTTTCTGCATTCCTACAATGGGGAATGATCCCCAGTGTTTGAATCAGAGACCTGGGAAGGGTCCTATGGGACCCACACTTTGAGTCTTTGGTGACTCAGTAGGATGTCTTGTGTTGAGAGATTCATATCTTTATCTTTGTTGTAGGCATCCAGGAGTAAGTCTAGTTTTAGGGGAGGAGGATGTAATACCCACCCCTTAGTTTTGTTTTCTATTTCAGTTGCCGAACTCTTTTAGGCCTTTTCATGTATGTGTGGTTTATTTTAGTTGGTTTTGAGTATATTCATGTATTACTTTTCATTATGTTATTGATCCAATGTTTATTTGTATTGTATCATCTATTTGCATGTGATTTATGGTTATTTCATGATGGTTATGTGTATGTTATGATGTCATTTTGATTATGGGTTTCTAACAATACTGACCTTATATTTGTATGCACATGGATTATTTTTATGCTTTACTTTTTTGTTTGACACGTTTGGTATGGTATGGGATAGAGTCGTAGTTACTTTCTTCGAAAAGATCCACATGATAAACTAGTCTCAACCATTTCTTGTTATATTAGATGTATGTATATGTTCATCTTTGTGATGATAGGTTTGTACGTATCAGGCTACGTCTTCCCTGAATTGGTAGGAGCGAGTGTGCCCTATCGAAATATCTCAATGATAAGAGAGGGGAGATAATATTCAAGCCTAAATCCATACCCTAAAACCTTTTTTTTTCCTATAAACGGACAAGAATTTGATTGACTATCCTATCTGAATCCGTAAAGTAACGTGGATTTGTGATCCTTTCTGTGTGTGCTTAGGTGTCTATTTCAGTTGTTTCTTTGTTTCAGTTGTTTTTGTGTTTGGATGGTTTTCCGTTGATTTAATGATGCTTTTGGCTTGATTTATTTAATGAATATTTATGGTAAATATTCATGTTAATTATTGCACCTTTAATAAGGTTAAAATATTGATATATTAAACATATGACTATTTAATAATTAAATATTAATTAAATGCCTATATGTAATTAATTGATTTAATTATTAAGTCTTGATTTAAAAAATTAAGATTTAATAAATATTAAATTTAATTATTGTAATTAATTGTGCAAATTGAATTATTAAGTGTTTCTTTAAGTTGCGTGATTAATTGATTTATTTAATTGAAATATATTCTCATGCATTTTCAATTATGACTTTATTTTTATATTATAAAGTTGAGATGTGCATGCTTTAAGTGAAAATTGAAAATAACAAATTTCTTTTCATTATTAATTAGATAATTAATATTCCATTAGGTTTTTCTTTTTGAAAACCTAATTGCCTGGTTTTCTATATCTTTGGATTGAAGGCCTTTTTGGAGGTTGTTCAATCAGGGAGAAGAAGAAATCAGGTGATTGAAGATTTGTGGAAAGCTTAGGAGTATTTTTTGGATTCTTCATTACTTTGGATTTTGATTTGTTTTCTCTCATCAGTTACTAAGGTAGGATATTGATCTTGTTAATTCTAGCTTTTAGATCCCTGTCTTCTATGCATATGAAATGCTAGGATCCTTTATTTGAATCTTCCTTGTTTGTTATTGTGCAATTTTATTGTTTAAAATTGAAGGATTATGTTATTGGATCAATTCTATAGTTTCTCTTTCTTGATTGCATGCCAGATTTGTGTTTTGGGCATAAGGGTTTCATTTTATTGTATTGGTTGCAAAATAGGCAACGAGGTTTTCATTTAGAATGATTTAGTTTTCAATATTGCCCTTGGGGTTTCAGATATGTGGGAAAAGTTTTCTTTGAGAAAAATTTGTTATTATTGTAAAAATTGGCTTGAAACTCTTAGATATGTAAATCCCTTACCTTGAAAAGAAAACTGCACCCTTACTAGGTTCCTGTACAAAAATTGGGTCCATATTTGCATGGAAACAAAATAATAGAGTTAATTGCATGTTTAAAAATTCTCTTAAAAAAAAGAATTAGTATTAAATTTAGAATGTTTTCCTTGGTTGCATCAAATTGCATGTTTTATTATTTAAGTAATTTAATATTATTGCATGTAGATCTACAATTGCATAGTAAAATATAAAATGAGGATAAATGCATGTTCTCTCTTTTATTATGAAAATTAATTAAATAAGATTTTTTAAAGAATCAATATTTATAAGATATATTTATTTGCATGTTATTTAAGAAGGATTTATTTATTTGTATTAAAATAATTCTTGTTGCAATTTACATGCAATAGTATTTTATTTTTAGAAATTATGTTTCTTTATAAATTCTATTTTTAGAAATTACGTCTTTTAGAAATTCTATTTATAAAATAAAAAAAATAAAAAAATAATAATAAAAAAAATAAAAATAAAACTTTTAGAATTCGCATGGAGTGGTATTCTATTTTCAAATTTTTTTTTTGAATTCGCATGGAGTGGTATTCTATTTTTAGAAATTATATTTTCAAAAAAAAATAAAAATAAAAAATAATTAAATTAAGTGGATGATTCCAATAAACTTTTACTTGTAATTATATTTAAATCTTAGTAATTATTAAAATAGATTAATTTATATGTGTTAGATTTTATAAATTAATCTATAGAGATTTTATTTGCATCTT
>MU213107.1:80652-100129 GCA_018584345.1 Thuja plicata | reverse complement strand
TTTCATATTATAGTTTTTAGTATTGTTATGTTGCAGGTTTGGAGAGCAATTTTGGAGGAGCATTTGAGCATTTGAGCTTGGATATTGCAACTTCTCTCTTCTTGTCTCATTCTTTCTTGCATTCATGACTATTCATATAGATTAGAATCATGTTTATTTCCATAGATTAATCTTGCATTTGCATTTCCTTTCATAGATTAATATGCATTGTTATCATTTAGATTAATTTTCTTTTATACATTTCAATCATATAGATTAGATTTCATTTTTATGCATTTGAATCTCTCATTTCATGGTGTATTTGCAATAGACACAACTAGGTCAATCTGAGGGCCTTTATTTTACATTTTTACACATCCATGACTAGAGAGCTATGGATCGATATTTGAGGCCTCATTCTTGAGCAACCTTGAATGGAATGATTCATAGAAGTGTGACAACATTTATGCACACAACCCTCACTCCACGACTGCTCATACAACCTCAGGTAGCCCTTACTCATCCACCGGTCTAGTTCACCAATCCTTCGGTGAATATTCCTGCTCCAGTAGTAAGCTCCGATTCTGCTCCAGGGCCTAAAACCCAAGACAGTGGGGTAACTCAAAGTTTAGTAATAGACAATGTAGCTAGAGGGAGTTATGTTTTCACTCCACCACCCCACATACTTACTCCAACTTCCCTACCAACTCCAACAACTCCTCTTGCACCAACTCCATCTCCATCTACTACCACCATCTCCTCATCTCCCACTCCAATCATACCAACACTTGTTCCCTCAACATCAATCCCTCCAACATGTGCCACCTAGGTTTCTGGAGAAGCCGTGAGTGCTAAGGACACACCACCTTTCCATACCACACTGGAGGCCATGACCGGTTTGAAGTCAAAGGTATCAATTAATACTTTCGATGAAGAAGCCTAGGATGAAGAAGAGGATAACATGGTAACTGAACAAGGAGAGAAAGAAGGAGGAAGGGAAGAAGGAGAAATGGATGTGGATGCTGAAGGGGAAGGAATGAAGGAAGGAGGGAATGAACAAGGAAAAGGGAAAGAAAAGGAATCGAAAAAAGAAATAGAGCCAGAAATACAAAGCCTCACTTCGATCCTCCAGGTTGCACCATATGAACCTGTAACTACATCTGGTAAACCTACTTGGTTTACCAAGGAGATAAAACCTAGGAGAAGAACCTACACCAGTGAATTGGATGGAGAGGACACAAGTATGACATCGGTGAGACAAGCTTTCCTCCAGGTAAAAATCAATGTGCCTACAAAGATCATGTCATATGTAACTCAAGACATTGGGGGTCATTAGAAAGCCCAGATAGCTATCCCTCCCCTGAGCACTTCTCAGACGATAGTTTCATCAGAAGGTTATACATTCAAGGAGGTAGATTTTGGCGAACCTACAAGAGAAGGGAGAAAAACACTAGCAGCTTTAGGGCTGAAGAATGCTCTAGGGTTCATGAATAAAGATGAAGAAACCATCAAAAATTTAATGGACCAAAATGAAGCCTTAGAAGGGTTCATAAAAAATATGTTGGGTCCCATTGACCCAAATTTTTTAGAGGCTTCACTATAGGCCATGCTTGATAAAAGGGCTACACCAAATTTGCCGGCAGGTTTGACTCCCTCTTTTATCTAGGCAAGCGCTGATTGGATAAATGACTTTGAACAATTCAAAGAGAAGGCAATCCCATCAATATTTAGGCCATATAGGACCATATTGGTTGAGGTTAATTCACTCATCAACCTGGTGGAAGATGACAGGGGTATGGACGCAAAGGTAGTTAAGTGGCAAGCAAATCTCTAAGATTTGGAGATAATTCGAAAGCAACGCTTCCAAATTTTGGTAAAAGTCTATGAGGGCGAAGAACTAGATAAATTTGAGACTTGGACCAAGAAAATTGCCAAGATAATTAAGGCCTACAAGAAACACCAGGCCCTTATAGATGAAAAGTAGGAGGAGGTAATAAAATGGATCAAAGATATAAATACCTTCTTCACAGGGGTCAGCCTCAACATCTACCGAGATGAAAGCCAACAGGCTCTACATCCCTCCAAGGAAGTGGTCCAACAGTTCAGAGATGTTCTAGCCAGAGTCAATACCAAGGAGGCCTTGCAACAACTGTTCTACATGAAAGAGGAAATACACAGAATGTCACAGCATGAAGAAGAGATCACATTCTTTGCTTCTAAATTAACTATCTTCAGAAAGAAGCAAGAACGAAGGGTCACCAAGATAAAAAGGAAGGAGATCAATTTTGAAGAGGTTCATGAAATAGTGTAGAGGCTTCAGGAAACTCACCCAGAGGTCTTTCCTAGATAAATCTCCAAGGTCTAGTTTCTAGATAAGTGGGGCAAGATTTTTACACTTGGCCAAATTTCTACTAAGGTGGAGTTTTTGGCCTTTGAAATTTTGGTTTTTTCGGCCTCCCAAAGCAAGGAGTTTTTTGGCCTTTTGGCCTCCTTAATTATTTTCAGCCTTTCAACCCACGACAAGTCCAAACTTCTTGGACCTCCGAGTTTGAATATTTTGAAGAGCACCTGAGAAATTTTAAAGGCATTAAAGTTTTGGGGTAGAGGTCGGGGTCCAAAAAACTGGGGGTTTCAGCGAGGTTACTTTTTTAGACACCAGTTAGACTTCAGATCATATCCATGGGAAACTTGAGTTCTTTTTGGAAGGACTAAAGGTTTCCTATTAGTTCCCACCACCAGAAATAGTTCTAGGTGAAGAATCCAAGAAGCATCCACCAAGATCAAGAAGAAGACTCCTAGTTCACAGAAGGAATTCTCCTACTTTCTCTCTCTCCTCTTTGGCAGATTTTGTCCTCTTTGCATAATCCATGCAAGTTACATAGTATCAGTTAGCGGTAGTTTTACTTCTAGCAAAGTTCTAGTTTTAGTTCTATTTCTTCAGTTTAGACTCTCTGATGCCCTAACTCTGAAAATCAGAGTTGTAGATCAAAACTCTATATATTGTAATAAAAAAAGCAATGTAAAAGGCTGAATTTTTAATACAATAAAGATCTACATTGGGTTCTTCATTCATGGGGTGTGAATTACTGCTTTCTATGTGAATTTATTGAATGTATGCTTGCATTATTCTTTATTTTTAGAGAGCCCTTTGTGTTATTGTGTTTCAAATTCGTGCTACTTTTAGTTGGAGTTTGCTGTCATATATCTACCTTGCTGTGATGAATGCATGGAGGAGATCATCTTTGGGCTTAATAATAAATCCATCTTGTGGGTGTGCACATCTTGGTGGCTTCGTGATTTGTTAGATTTTGAATGTCTTGCATGAGTGAATACGTCTTCTCTCTAAACACTTGCATCCATGGAGTAGTGAATTGTGACTTGGTCTGATTTATGCTTCGTGGGTTGTTCCAAATCTCTCCAGCATTCAATTCGCAAGGAAGGGTTTACGACAATTTTTGTCCTTAGGATTTCACTTTTTGCACAGTTTGCTTTATTTCGCGTTACTCTTCCCTCTTTAAAATGCTGTCATTAATTCTAAAAATTACCATCTTAAAAACACAAAATTGCATTTTATTTACAACACCCATACTTATTAAAATAGAAAATACCAAAAAAAAAAGAGAACTAACAATATTTTGTAGCTTTCTATCTTGAACATACCAGCAAAGGCCTCCTCATCAACAATCACATTTATCTTCAACTGAGTAACCAAGCAGGTTGTGACCCGACCCCGGATAACCTTGGGAATAACTCAGTTATTCTTTCAAGAGAGGAAATCAAATCTCAAGATCCTAGCAAGTTGACTTTTTTTAAAACAACACTCAACAGAAGTGGCGCTAGAAGGAGGGCCTCAAGACCCAAAAGATGGATAATATTGGATCTTTCTCTCCAGAGAGATTTAAACATGTGCTTAGATCATCTCTAAAAAGAGGTGAGTTCCTCGAACTCACTCACCATCAAAGGGCTCGTAGTGACAAGGGAAAATAAAAAGGTGAATCTTCTCATCACCTTGCCGCACCTCGAGATCCTCTTGGATAGTCATTACACATCGCTGCCCCAACTACTACCGCAGCCATCAATCAAAATCAGAACTTTCCAAATCAACATTTGCAGCAACCTCATCCAATGGCTTTTTCGCTAACGCAACAAGCTCACCTTTGAACTTTGTTGGGAAGCTCCATGAGTTACACAAAAATCCGGAGAAGTTTTGTACATGATTCATATATGACGAATCTAGGACAGTAGAAGAACACATCTGCATCTTCAAAGAAATTTGCAACTATAAAGAGATTTCTCACCAAGATGTCTTCTTCCGCCTATTCCCATACACTTTGGGAGAGTTTGCATACAAGTGGTACCTAAATTTTCCATGAGGATCTATCTCAGTGTGGAATGAATTCAAAACCAAATTCCTCAATCAGTTCAAATTGTATGTCGATCCTGCGGTGACACATCACTAGTTCATAACCATGAGGAAGGATCCTAAGGAGCCCATTGCTATGTTTAATCATCATTTTCAGAAAATGCATCAAAATATGGAAGCTCCCTACACTATACTGGATGAGACTGTCATACAAGTTTACCTAAAGGCTCTAGACCCATTCACCTCAATCTTTCTAAGAAGGCTTCCCCCGGCAGATAGAGATACAATTGAAAAGGTGTATAATGAAGCCATCACTTTCACTCAGCAAATGGACCCACAAGAAGGAAGTTATGTGGCTGTGCCCATCATGAGTAATCTCATGGTCCCACACCCATTTGTAGCAAACAATCAAGCCTTAGCCAACCACTTGCCCATGCAAAATCCTATACCAGCACAACCATGTACAACCATGCCTCCACCCATTACTTATCTAGGCTATGAAGCTCATAAAATGACATTCGTAGAATAGAGGATTGTACCCAAAAATGAGCCTGATGCTCTCATGGCTTCTGAGTTAGACGCCGTAAAAAGACCTTATCGCAACTCACTAGAAAAGTTACAGAATGAAGCTAAACCCAACCCAAAATTAGGGTGGATACCAACGAGCATCTGCTGGTCCAAATACATACTCTCATAATCCAAATAGGGGTTTTAATGCATACAAAAACAACAACACGTAGGAGAAATAATTTGGGCAGCAAAGGCCAAATCAGCCATGGAACACTAGACCAAATAATGGCAGCATCCCGACAGATGATGCCAATACTTATGAGGCTTTAGAGGCCAATCTTGTCGGGGCTCCAATTAAGCATCAAGATAGTAATGGATATGTGAAAAACTCCCAAGACCACTACACCCATAATCTAGAGGGTTCCCTGATGCAATTCAATGCTATGGTGTTCAATTCCTACGAGTCTGGAAAAGAGAGAAGCCCAAAAACCTATATGGGAGAAGATGAATTTGTGTTCCCTTTTTAGAGAGAGAGAGTGAGCCTGAATAATCCGAGGTGCATGCCTTCCAAAATGATTAGTGAAACTCATACAACCTACAGAGTAGAAAGGAACCCCTCACCGATGGCATACCTCTGGGAATGCAACCAACTCCACTAGATCCTTGGGCTAGTAACAATCCCATACCTCCAAAGGGCCCAAATGCCTCCATACCTCCTATGATGAGTACATATGCTAGTTACCAAGGAATGGCCTGGTCAGGTGACAAGTACAGTGTAGTAGATGAACTTAAGAAAACTAAGGTGGACATCTCTATGTTCAAACTATTGCAGGGTTTCCCATCTCAAAAGGAATCCCTTTTAAGATCTTTGGACCATTCAAAACCTGGCCCATAGACCAACGACACTAGGGCACCCATGTCTAATGTTAACACATCTAAGGCATTCCTAGCAGTATTCACAGATAGGATGGAGGTCCCGCCATTCTTACTTAGCTTGCAAATGTTCGGGAAGAACCTACATAACTTCCTAATCAATTTAAGAGTGTCATGCAATGTTATGCCCCTATCAATTTGCCAAAAGTTGGGGATGGTGCCCCAAGTAATGAACCGGGTGGTCATACAATTAGACAAAACTGAGGTCAGAGTAATTGGTGTGCTCAAAGACATACACATTCAACTAGTCGCAGATCCCCAAATACAAGAATGCATTGATATACACATAGTGGACATCCCCTTGACTTATGGGATGTTACTAAGCCGAGAATGGACTAAATGCTTAAGAGGATGGATCTCTACAAATTTCACCCAACTTTGGCTACCTTGGAGAGGTTTGAACAACCAAATAAAGATAGATGCAGAGCTGAAGCTGAAAAGGATGATCATTGAATACAATGCCCCGAATGAAGTCTTGTTCACTCAAACCAATTTAGGCACTTACCAATTGGATGACATTTTTAGGTTTCAAATCTGAGAAGGCAAAGAATCAGACCATAGTTCTATCCAAGGTCTTCTAGAGATGAAGATTGGTGATGACATCTTCCAAATTTTCATCAATAGCACAACAGCTAGCCTATGACATCTAGGCCAAGACACAGATCCCAACATTTTATTGCTTCCTAGATACTGCCGATTACATCAGGCTAGTCATTCTGAGTTTACATGCCCCAGTTCTCAAAAATCACTATCACAAGTGTTGGATGAAATTGCCTGACCAAATGAGCCACTAGAAGCACCGAAAATAAAAGGAGATGTACTTGGGATAGAAGATAGGAACAACATCACACAGGTATGGACAACCTAGTCCTTGCAAACCGTCCACCTCAAGATCAAGACAGTGGGTCAGATCCAGAAGATAGAAGCCTTTCCCTAAACATGCTTAGTGATTGGAGTACCTCGAATGATGGAGCATGTCCCCCTTACAAGGGAATACTAGAAGATGAAGACAATGAACTCCTCAAAACTAGGCATACTCAAAATACAAGGGAATCAACTTCTTCTGACAGCGACAGGGAGAGGGGCCAAAAACCAAGGACCAAGGATTTTTCTAAGAAAAGTTTAACCAGACCTAGCCCTACTAAACCACCTTAGATATGGAAACTGTGCTTTGACAGTTATAAATGTAAACAAGGAGCAGGTGCGGGAATTGAATTGATAATTCCAAGGGGTAAGTCTTTCTATGTTGCTTATAGATTACCGTTTCTTTGTACTAATAATGTGGTAGAATACGAAGCGCTGGTTCACAGACTCCTCCTAGCTCACAAGAAAGGAATCAAGATCTTGACGGTGGAGGGATACTCGCAATTGGTTGTCAAGGAGATCCGTAGCCAATATACTTGCAATGATAAGAGGCTCTTAGCCTACCAAAATAGGGCATGGGATCTGATCAACAACTTTGACACTTTCAACATCAAAACCATCCTGAGAAGAAAGAATGCTCTTGCCGACGCATTGGCTGTTTCAGCCAGCTCATTACATCCAATGGAGAAATCCAAACTAAAGAAATTATTGGTTGAACTTGTCGCAGTTCCGACCATTCTAGACAATATCACAAACTTTCAATTCTTCCAAGACGATCAACATATCTTAGAGTTTATCATGTGCGTTGGCATGTTTGAAAAGTAGATCATCGACGAGGAGAAGAATGGGGAGGAAACAATTGAACCTAAAGAGCCTGATGATTACGAAATCATAAACCTAAAAACTAATGCCAAACCCAAGGGAATGGTAGAACTAGAGAGGATTTTTGATAGTGATAAGACTGCTATATGAAGATGCCCCGACATAACACCTGGCGGCAAAGAATGTGGCATCTACAACCTGGGCACGAAAGAAGAACTGAGAGAAGTCCATATCAGAAAGGTGGGAACCATGGAAGAAAAGGAGAAAATGGTCCAGATTCTCACTAAATATTGAGATGTCATAGCATGGAGCTATGAAGAATTAAAGACATATGACACCTTAGTCATAGTTCACAACATCCCTTTGAAGCCAGATTCTAAGCCTTTCCGACAATGATAAAGACCCGTGAATCCCACTATAGAGCCCTTAATTCAGAAGGAAGTCTAGAAGCTACTTGACACCAGGATCATCTTCCCAATTCAACATTCTACATGGGTTGCAAACCTAGTACCTTTAAGGAAGAAGACTAGAGAAATCAGGTTGTGCGTAGACTTTCAAAACCTCAACAAGTCCTCCCAAAAGGATAATTATCCGCTCCCATCTCTAGATGAAGTGATGCAAAAGGTTAATGGATCTCAAATGATGTCATTCCTAGATGGCTACTTTGGGTACAATCAGGTGATGGTGCAGGAAGAGGACAGGCTGAAAACAACATTCACCACTAAATGGGGGACTTTCACCTATCGACAGATGCCTTTTGGGCTGATTAATGCTGGGGCCACCTTCCAAAGAGAAATGGACATAGCATTCAAAGGATTGGTTGGAAGGTGCATCATCATCTACATGGATGATCTCACAGTATACTCAAAACAAAGAGCTGACCACATAAGTGACCTCAGAAAATGCCTCCAGAGGTGCAGAGAATTCAGGATCTCCCTCAACCCCAAGAAATGCGTGTTCAGGGTAACTGAAGGAAAGCTCTTGGGGCATATCATTTCCTAAAAGGGGATATTTATTGACCTTGAAAGGGTGGAGGTGATCCTATAATTGACACCACCTCATAGCCGCAAGGAACTAAAATCTTTCTTCGGAAAGATCAACTTCGTCAGAAAATTCATCAGTGGCTTCACAGAAATAGTGAAACCATTGAACGACATGCTCAAGAAAGACACCAAGATTGAATGGGCCCTCCTAGCCAAGAATTCTTTCAAAGAGATTAAGACTGCCATTGCCATGACACCAATCCTAGCTAGTCCTGACTACACCATCCCTTTCAAGGTCTACTCTTTCACGTTAGAACACTCGTGCGCAGGCATTCTCATGCAGAAGAAGAATAGTGAAGACAAAAGACCCATCACCTTTATGAGTTGCCCTTTCAAAGATGCTGAGCTCAGATACCCAAACCTAGATAAACAATCATTTACTCTCATCAAGGAAGTGAAGAAGTTTAGGCATTATATTTTGAGGAGTAAAGTCATTAGGATAGTTCTGGATGCGGCAGTTAAATCCCTCCTAATGCAGAATGAGCTGGGAGAACAGAGAGTAAAATGGATGGCAATTCTCCAAGAGTTTGACCTAGAAATCCAGTTGATGAAGTTGGTAAGGGGCTAGGGCCTGATGAAGATGATTTCTGAGTGTGAAGAAGGTTTGGTTTTCCAAACATACACTGACCAAGGTGTGATCACAGATGTATGGTACCAAGACATAGTGTACTACCTATTTTAGAATCGCTGCCCTGAAGAAATGAACAGTTCCCAGTTAAGAGCCTTAAAGATCAAAAGTAGCTCTTACATGCTAAAGAGTGGAAAACTCTACAAATGAAATTATGAGGGTTTATACCTAAGGTGTTTGGATAGAATAGAGGCAAGGCAAATACTAGTGGAATTTCATGATAAATATAGAACGGTACATGGATCAGCGGAAGCCATTGCTCACCAAATCCCGAGGGCAGGATATTTTTGGCCTATGATATTTAAAGATATCAATGAGCACGTGAGATCTTTCCACACTTTCCAAACTAGCGCAAATCAAGAGAGAAATCCAGCAATTCCCTTACAACCAGTCTATGAGGTATGCCCATTTGCCTAATGGGGCTTGGACTTTGTTGGAGTGATTAACCCCCCTTCATCCACAGGACATAAGTTTATCTTGACAGCTATCGAATATTGCACACACTGGATAGAGGCACAAGCCTTGAAGAATTATACCACTAAGGTTGTGACCAAATTCATGGAAGAGCGTATCATAAATAGGTTTGGGATTCCATTCTATCTGGTATGTGACAATGCCCCCTCTTTCTCTTCAGCCTCACTCACACAATGGGCCTTCAAAAACTAGGTAATCCTCAAATTCTCTTCACATTATTATCTACAAGGCAATGGCATAGCAGAGTCTACAAACAAAAATTTGACTATAGTAATCAAACACCTCCTAGATGACAACCCTAGGGACTGGCACACACAACTAAAATATTCTTTATGGATTGATCGTGTAAGGATCAAGAACGCCCTGGGGATGTCTCTATATCAACTAGTCTATGGCTTGCAATCAGTCTTTCCTATGAACCTAAAGATCCCAATTTTGAGATTCATGGACCAATACGTAGGGGAGGAAGATTAGGTACAAGTCAGACTCATGAATCTCCTAAAACTAGAGGAGAAATGAACTTTAGCCTTGGAACATGTATCAAAGCATCAGGCTGTAGTCAAAAGGTGGTTTGAAAAGAGGGCTACATCAAAGCCTTTAGGATCTCTAACCTTGTCCTCATGTGGGATAAAGAAAAAGAAAAGCCAGGAAGCCACATCAAGTTCCAAAGACTGTGGATAGGCCCTTACCAAATATCAGAGATCCTGGGGGAGAAAACTTTTAGGATCAGCACATTGGATAGAGAGTTGACCCCATTTCCAGTCAATGGGAAATTCCTCAAACATTACTTTGGATCCTAAGCGAGACTGTCTTCCATCCCTTGTACCATAGTCACTTTTGCATTTTTCCCTTTTTTCGTTGTTGTCCTCGCTATCAGTCCTTTCTTCCACTCGTGTTTGTTCTTTTCTTTTGTCAAGGCTTGTTTTGTTTTTGTTTTGGGTGAGTGTGTTTTAGATCTAGTCCAAGGTGTTCCACAAGGGGAGTAGAGGTATTTATTAGTCAAATTTCTCCAAGGATACATGCAGCATAAGAGAACCTTCCCAAAAAAAGATAAAGTAGTGATGATTATCATTGACAGACAAGAAGGAGTTCAAAGTTTGGTCATCCTGATCACAAGACACATTAAGGTACAACACCAGAGGGCATTGGTTTCTAAGGTGTTTGTCAGTTGCAGTCAGCCTAAGTGCATAGGTTTGGGTACCCACCGATCCCAGAACCCAAGTCTGAACTGAATGCAAAGGTAATAATGAAAGAAAGAAGAGCCCAAAAGGGAAAGAAAAAGAGACACTCAAAAGAAAAGTGCCCCAAAGAGGTCATGAGTGAAGTATCTGGGCAACACCACCTAATCATTGCTTGGATCAAAAAAAGAAAGAAGAAAAGAGGTTATGGACCTGAATGCATGGAACACACTAACGTCCAAGGCTTGATACATCTCCAAGAAAATAGAAGAAACAAAATGATTTTCCAAAAAATGGAGCTCTCACAAAGGAAGAAAGTTATAGCCTAAGCAGACAGGATAGACTTGGGTGATTATGACAACCTCTACCAGGGCTATGGATGCTCGACTGGTAGTAGAGCAAGGTTATACTTGGGACTTGGGGAAAACTTTGTCAGGGCTATTGACACCTGACTGGTAGCAAAGATCTTTCCGGGAAGCCTTGGTGTTATTTGGAAAAGGTTGGGAATAGCTGGCAAGCACCTTGGTTATCACAACCAAAGGTCAAGAAATGAACACACATGAACACACACAGAGAAACTGATGGAAGAACCTCAGATTGAAGGTCATTGAAGAATCATCGACTCCACTGCCTCTTGGTTCTATTCTACTACAAAGCTACTATCTAGAAGAGTGTTGATGATAAAGAAATGCCTCAGTCATTCCTCCTTTTGTTGGGGCTATTTGTTGTGGGTCTACAACACACACCCCATTTTAGGTCCTTTGATCATGGGGACCCCCTTTCTCTTTTGTATTTTCCTCCTTTCGCTGTGTCCACCCCTCAGAGAACCCAGTCAGCCACCATAGATGACCGTCGAAACCCAACCATAGGAAAGGAGAACCATTTTTTGGCCTTTCGGCCCTTTCGGCCTTTCGAAGGACTTAGGTCCTCCAAAATGCCAAAATGGCTGAAAGGCCAAAGACCAGGCCTTTTAGTGATTTCAGAGTCTGAAATCACCAAAAGGCCGAAAGGTCCTCTGAAAGGCTAAAAGGGCTAAAAGGCTGAAGACCAGGCCTTTTGGTGATTTCAGAGTTTGAAATCACCAAAAGGCCGAAAGGTTATTGGTCCTCCTTCGGAATTTTTGGCAATTCGGTGTCTGAAACCTTGAAACCACTGACATCAACCCATGGGTTATAAAAGGGGTAGCCTCCTTTTGTCATTTCACTTTGCATTTTTATGTGTTTGTGCTCTCGCTCATGTTCTGTCTGTTTCTCCTCACCGACCACCTCGTCTTCCAAGCTGCCTAGATGCCCTCCCTTTCCTCGATCGATCAAGCTAGGCTCTCTTCACTCTTCCTCGCTTGGTGCTTTTGGGTTTACTTAGGTTTAGGGTCTTTTCAGTGCCCATAGTGCCTGTCCAGCCTAGGGCACTTCGTTTCGTCACCTTTTTGGGCTTCTGTGTCTTCGTGCATTGATAGGGACATCCCTCCCTATTGGCCCTAGGGTTTTCTAGTGTCATTAGGTGTAGGTTTAGGGTCTTGTGTTTTTGTCAGTCGTGGCACTTACCGCAGGTTTTCGGCCTTCGAAGGGCCAAAAATTAGATCTTCACTTTTGCCAAGTGCTGTTTTAGACATTTCGGCCTTTCAGACATCTAAAAGGTCTGAAAGTCCAGAAATCTGAAAGTGAAACCTCTGATCAATCTATTTGCGTTCTTCACCATGTTCAGATGATTCAACGTCCTTGAGAATGCCCCTCCCAGTTTGGTGTCTGAAACTCTGAAACCCTTGATGGACTTGGCCCTACCATATACCTATTCGCACTTTCAGACTTTTTGGTCTCCAAACTAGTTTTCGGTGTCCGAAACCCCGAAAGGTCCGAAAGTGCAAAAACTTGCACTATAAAAAATTTTCAGCTCTCTTTACTTGCTTTCATATTTTAAATTGTTTTTCCTGTTCAAATAAGCTATTGATATTTGTCTTTTCTTGCAGGAATGACTGAACCCAAGATAACATCCCCAATAAAGCATCAATACAAGGGGAATCCCCCTAGCTCAAAGGTGGGGAACAAACATAGCGAGGTAACTAACACCAACATCAGGAACATGGATTGGAATGAATTCCTGACCCAGTGCTCCCAACCGGTGAATAGATCTGAGGACTGTACCTCATTAGTGCTATCCAGTCTAGTAAATGCAGCCACACACCCCGTGGCTATTTCATCTTCAGAATTGATCATCACCCTAGATCATCATTAGGATTTAGATAAGAGGGTGGTAGCAAAATTTGAGGACCAGGTGGTGCTAGACATCAGGCCAGATATCATTGAGGACGTCTTTTACCTTCACAAAGGCATAGACAAATTCTATGACTTTTATATTAAAAAGGGGACCAAGTGGTTTGGCAACAAAGAGCAAACCGTAAATGAGATGATGAATAAGGAATACCTCAAGAAACCACTTCCCAATAACAAACTGAACAAGATAGACCTTCGAAGAGGTTATATGAAGGATGATATCCAAGCAGCTATAACAATGATAAGTAGGGTGTATGGGTTACCACAATCCACCCAACTCGAGCACTGGATGATCCTATTGATAGAAAGGACCCGGGAACGAAAGGCAAGATTCGATTGGGGCACCATCATCAGTGACAATTTGGATGAGCAATTGATAGCCATAAAACATAACCCCAAGTTTAATATGAGCACTTACATGGTGTATCTACTAGCTGCATGGGAAGATTATCCTAGCCTCACCAAGAGGGGAAGTCTAAATGATCCAAATGTATGGCCCCATCTTGTATACCCGCAGCTGGTAAAAGGAGAAAACATGCCAGAGGATTCCCCAGATTACAGGATAGTCAATGATGCATTCATATTCGTAGTCATCTGATCTATTGAGGGTGACTTTGCTAAAGGATGTCAGAAGAGGCTGTTGCTAAGGTAAGGGCCATTGGGGCCTATTTTATCTAGTTCAGGACATTCACATATATCAGGATAGCCAGGTCAACCTTGCAACCAAAGAAGTTGACCAGGTACCCATCCGATTGGATAATCATATTGGAGATGGCCAGGCAGCTCGCAGATGCATACAAACACATAAAACATAAGAAGCACTGTTGGGACTTTCCCATCTCTTTGGGACCCTATACACTACAAGATATGAAGGTTTTCAAATCCCTTACTTTTGAATGGGATGAATGTCCCTCACAGATTTACAAGACAGTACGAGCCCACTTTGATCCTATAGGTACTTATAGCCATATCATGGGCAAATTCTATGTACATGAGCCACATCTAGAAGATCATTGGATAAACTATATAGATGATCATGAGGTTAGGATCTGAGATTATTGTAGAATGAACCTAGCTCCAGAAAAAGAGGTGTTGAAGGTTCCTATTTCCTCAAAGGTATGGGAATGTGATTTAGAGGAGGTCTTAGAAGACATTTACACAAAAGATAAGGTGTATGATTGGTTAATCATGAACGTTGAGGTGGACAAGGATTAAAATGATGACATAGACTTTAGGGCAAGGCACATGATAAAGACCACTATATCTTGGATCAAGAAGCCACACCGGATGAGTCTGATCCCGGTGAAAAAATTAATGGAGCCCTCCAGGAAAGTAGAGAAATAATGACAAGAGAAGTCAACAGCTCCTAAATATAAGAAGGCTCCCCCTCAGAAGCCAAGAATAGTGTATGGTCATGAACAACTAGTTGAATATGGCTCTAATCCAAGGCCCAAGAAAAATAGAATGATAGGCTAGATTGACCCACTAGTGGGGTCATCACAACCCCAATTAGGAGAAGGCCCATCTACCTCTGGCCAATCTTCCCCCACCGCTGAGAAGAAAACCTATAAGAGAAAGAAGAGTTCCGAATCTCCATAGTTAGAAACTATACAAGAAGAGCCTGAGGAAGAGGGCGCAGGTGATCCCTTAGTCCAGAAGACAAGGTTGAAAAAGAGGAGAGAAAGGGAGAATACTAAGAAATATAAAGAGGATCCCAAATAATAGAATAATCCTTTGGATGCATTGGGATCAGATGAGTTCGTGCTTTTTGATTTTGAAGGACTGGAAGGCTTTTCAGATCAGGGCCAAGATACACACACTAGGGGAGCACCACTCATACAAATATAGGTAGCCCTCACTCCATGAGCACTCATACAACCTCAGGTAGCCCTTACTCCTCCATCGGTCTAGTTCACCAATCCTCCAGTGAATGTTCCTGCTCCACTAGTAAGCTCTGATTCTGCTCCAGGGCCTAAAACCCAAGATAGTGGGGTAACTCAAAGTTTAGTAACAGACAATGTAGCTAGAGGGAGTTATGTTTTCACTCCACCACCCCACATACTTACTCCACCAACTTCCCTACCGACTCCAACACCTCCTTCTGCACCAACTCTACCTCCGTCTACTACCACCATCTCCTCATCTCCCACTCCAATCATACCAACACTTGTTCCCTCAACATCAATCCCTCCAACATGTGCCACCTAGGTTTCTAGAGAAGCCATGAGTGCTAAGGACACACCACCTTTCCATACCACACTGGAGGCCATGACCGGTCTAAAGTCAAAGGTATCAATTGATACTTTCGATGAAGAAGCCCAGGATGAAGAAGAGGATAACGTGGTAACTGAACAAGGAGAGAAAGGAGGAAGGGAAGAATGAGAAATGGATGTGGATGCTGAAGGGGAAGGAATGAAGGAAGGAGGGAATGAATAAGGAAAAGGGCAAGAAAAGGAATCAGAAAAATAAACAGAGCCAGAAATACAAAGCCTCACTTTGATCCTCCAGGTTGCACCATATGAACCTGTAACTACATCTAGTAAACCTACTTGGTTTACCAAGGAGATACAACCTAGGAGAAGAACCTACATCAGTGAATTGGATGGAGAGGACACAAGTATGACAATGGTGAGACAAGCTTTCCACCAGGCAGAAATGAATGCGCCTACAAAGATCACATCATATGTAACTCAAGACATTGGTGGTCATTAGAAAGCCCAGATAGCTATCCCTCCCCTGAGCACTTCTCAGACACAAATTTCATTAGAAGGTTATACATTCAAGGAGGTAGATTTGGGAAAACCTACAACGGAAGGGAGAAAAACACTAGCAGCTTTAGGGCTGAAGCATGCTCTAGGGTTCATGAATAAAGATGAAGAAACCATCAAAACTTTAACAAACCAAAATGAAGCCTTAAAAGGGTTCATACAAAAGATGTTGGGTCCCATTGACCCAAATTGTTCAAAGGCTTCACTATAGGCCATGCTTGATAAAAGGGCTACACCAGATTTGCCGGCAGGTTTGACTCCCTCTTTTATCCAGGCAAGCGCTGATTGGATAAATGACTTCGAATAATTCAGAGAGAAGGTAATGCCATCAATATTTAGGCCATACAGGACCATAATGGTTGAGGTTAATTCACTGATCAACCTGGTGGAAGATGATGGGGGTATGGATGCAGAGGTAGTTAAGTGGCAAGCAGCTCTCCAAGATTTGGAGATAATTCGGAAGAAATGCTTACAAATTTTGGTAAAAGTTTATAAGGGCGAAGAACTAGATAAATTTGAGACTTGGACCAAGCAAATGGCCAAGATAATTAAGGCCTACAAGAAACACCAGGCCCTTATAGATGAAAAGTAGGAGGAGATAATAAAATGGATCAAAGATATAGATACCTTCTTCACAGCGGTCGGCCTCAACGTCTACCGAGATGAAAGCCAACAGGCTCTACGTCCCTCCAAGGAAGTGGTCCAACATCTTAGAGACATTTTGGCTAGAGTCAATACCAAGGAGGCCTTACAGCAACTATTCTACATGAAAGAGGAAATACACAGAATGTCATAGCATGAAGAAGAGATCACGTTCTTTGCTTCTAAATTAACTATCTTTAGAAAGAAGCAAGAATGAAGGGTCACCAAGATAAAAAGGAAGGAGATCAATTTTGAAGAGGTTCAAGAAATAGTATAGAGGCTTTGGGCAGCTCACCCAGAGGTCTTTCCTGGATAAAGCTCCAAGGTCTAGTTTCTAGATAAGTGGGGAGAGATTTTCACGCTTGGCCAAATTTCTACTAAGGTGGAGTTTTTGGCCTTTCGGCCTCTGAAATTTTGGTTTTTTTGACCTCCCAAAGCAAAGAGTTTTTTGGCCTTTTGGCCTTTTGGCCTCCTAAGTTTTTTTCAGCCTTTCAGCCCACGACAAGTCCAAACTTCTTGGACCTCCGAGTTTGAAGATTTTGAAGAACACCTGAGAAATTTTGAAGGCATTAAAGTTTTGGGGTAGAGGCCGGGGTCTGAAAATATGGGGGTTTCAGTGAGGTTACTTTTTTAGACACCAGTTATACTCCAGATCATATCCATGGGCAACTTGAGTTCTTTTTGGAAGGACTAAAGGTTTCCTATCAGTTCCCACCGCCAGAAATAGTTCCAGGTGAAGAATCCAAGAAGCATCCACCAAGATCAAGAAGAAGACTCCTAGTTCACAGAAGGAATTCTCCTACTTTCTCTCTCTCCTCTTTGGCCAATTTTTCCCTCTTTGCATAAGCAAATGGATTTTAAATAGGTTTAAGAATCCATGCAAGTTACATAGTATTAGTTAGCAGTAGTTTTACTTCTAGCAAAGTTCTAGTTTTAGTTCTATTTCTTTAGTTTAGACTCTCTGATGCCCTAACTCCAAAAATCAGAGTTGTAGATCAAAAATCTATATATTGTAATAAAAAAATAATGTAAAAGGCCAAATTTTTAATACAATAATGATCTACATTGGGTGCTTCATTCATGGTGTGTGAATTACTGTTATCTATTCGAGTTTATTGAATGTATGCTTGCATTATTCTTTATTTTCAAAGAGCCCTTTGTGTTATTATGTTTTGAATTCATGCTACTTTTAGATGGAGTTTGCTGTCGTATATCTACCTTGCTGTGATGAATGCGTGGAGGAGATCATCTTTGGGCTTAATAATAAATCTATCTCATGGGTGTGCACATCTTGGTGGCTTCTTGATTTGATAGATTTTGAATATCTTTTATGAGTGAATACGTCTTCTCTCCAAACGCTTGCATCCATGGAGTAGTGAATTGTGACTTGGTCTGATTTATGCTTCGTGGGTTGTTCAAAATCTCTCCAGCATTCAATTCACAAGGAAGGGTTTATGGTGGTTTATGTCCTTAGGATTTCATTTTTCCCACAATTTTCTTTATGTCTTGTTACTCTTCCCTCTTTAAAACACTGTCATTAATTCTTAAAATTACCATCTTAAAAACATAAAATTTCATTTTATTTACAACGCCCATACTTGTTAAAATGGAAAATACCAAAAAAAAAGAGAACTAACAATATTTTGTAGTTTGCTGTCTTGAACATACTAGCAAAGGCCTCCTCATGAACAATCACATTTATCTTCAACTGAGTAACCAGGCAGGTTGTGACCAGACCCCGGAGAACCTTGGGAATAACTCAGTTATTCTTTCAAGAGAGGAAATTGAATCTCAAGATCCTAGCAAGTTGACTTGTGTTAAAACAACGCTCAACAATAACACAAGAGAATGCTGTCATGCATGAGCACCTTTATGAACATTTGAAAAGAAAAAGAAGAAACAAAGACAAAACCAGTCTTGGTTATACATAACAAGGAACATTTGAAATCGATGAGTCATCTAATTCTGATCCTAAGAAGCCACAAAAAGATTTGAAGGTAGATTCAGTAACACCCCAAAATTGGCATCTTGCAACTCTAACCAATTTTGTTGCATATCTCGTTCTTCTGTATCATCAAAGTCCTATTGTACTAGGCAATTCTGAGTTTTCACTAACTCTACTCGACCTGAGTGTCAAATGCAGAAAATCCTAAATCTGTATTAATCATACATCATATTTAATTCCTAAATATCTACTTGGCTAAATAAACCTTATGATCGAATTAATTTAATTAATAAAGTCCTAGCACTTTAATTAAATTAAATTCACCCTCTTTAGCTGAGACACATGAAAAGGAATTAAATAATATTTAATTATTAAATAAATATCCTCATTTCAATAATTGAATTTAATTATTCAGATAATTGAGAAAAAGCAATTATGAGGTCATATTTATTTAATTAATTAGATATTCTATCAAAAATCTTATCTCTATTCATAAATGGAAACTTTGAATTAACTGTGCTTTAAAGATAAATAAAATAATTAAATTCAAATAAAACAATTTTAAATCAAAGAGATAAAACAGTTCAAGCAGGAAGAAAACAATTTATTGAATTATTTTCAATAAAACTTTCTATTTTTTAATTGGCTTTTCTATTTTTTTTATTTCAAAACAGGAAAGTTTCTATTTTGACCCTCTCAGGGTCTATAAAAGAACCCTCTTTCTTCATTCAAACCCCCTGAAAACTTGACTCAAAATTGCATTGTTAGAATACTGAATTGTTGTCTCATTTTCTTAATATCATATAGATTAATTTCATTTTGAAAATAAGATAGTTTCAATTTCTAGACTAAATTGCATTGAAATCATGTCTTAGCTTAATATCTCATATTTCAATTTCTTAGCATAATATTGCATTGCATTGCACTTATCATGATAAATCCTTCATTCTTAGATTGGTCCATGGTTGTGAGACTCTCGTCCTGAGAGAAAATTTCAAAAACCCCATCTAGATAGAAGGCAACAGGTCGAATCACGCAGGCAGGCAGGATGAATAACT